>CM052655.1:3778205-3815595 GCA_028533165.1 Leontopithecus rosalia
CGGCCCCCCCCGCCCCCCCCCCAAAAAAAAGAAGTGTCAGTTACAAATTGTTACAATGAAGACTCACATTGTTTCGATTTTGAAATCTCTTGGCTATTAGGAAGCCTGAAGTGGGAGGATCCCTTGAGCCCAGGAGTCTGAGACTGCCGTGAGCTATGATCATGCCACACTGCAGCCCAGCCCTGGTGACAGAGAAAGGCACTGTCTCAAAAGAGGACGGGAGGCCAAGAGAGACCGATCTCTTGGATATTAACTTGGACCAAATCACGACTTCCTCCATGGCTTTCAAGATCCTTCTATATTACTATGCAAATTCCAAACGGAAGACAGCCAAAAAGATATGCAAAGAAGCATTCGTGTTTCGTTACTGTATCACTTAACACCAGAGAGGTTTTCCAGAAATCTACAGATTAAAACCTCTATTTTTTATACTGTTAACATTTACAAATACAGAAACTGCAGTATCCCAAAAAACAAGTCTGTAGTCAGATAGATGTATGAATAAACCCGTCATGAATTTTTCAGAAATTTGTGAATAAATGCCAAATTAAAGCTAGCATTTACTTCTTAGTTTGCAATCCACTTGCTTGAACTGTATGACCATTTCTGGATCATAAGTTACTTTGTTAAAACTATTTTTTATTCTATTATTATTGTTATTATTATTATTTTGAGATGGAGTTTCTCTCTTGTTACCCAGGCTGGAGTGCAATGGCGCGATCTCGGCTCACCACAACCTCCACCACCTGGGTTCAGGCAATTCTCCTGCCTCAGCCTCCTGAGTAGCTGGGATTACAGGCACGTGCCACCATGCCCAGCTAATTTTTTGTATTTTTAGTAGAGACGGGGTTTCACCATGTTGACCAGGTTGGTCTCGATCTCTTGACCTCATGATCCACCCGCCTCGGCCTCACAAAGTGCTAAGATTATAGGCATGAGCCACCGCGCCCGGCCCCTCTTATATTTTTAAGTGATAAAATAGGTTTTCTGGTGACTTGGCTTAGAGTCAAAAGCAAGAAAGAAAACCATGATCACAGAATGTGGAGGGACCATTTTTAAATAGATCCTATTTAACAAGAGAACTGGGAAGGTTCAGAAAGGCCCAGAGATGTGCTGACTGGCAGAGTCACACCACACAGGGTGGAGCTAAAAGGAAACCGTCAGTCCATCCCCTCAGCTTCTGTAGCACATGGTAGAAGGGCCAGGATTGGGGTCCAGGGGTCTGCAGCTGGATCCCAGCTCCACCGCATCACGTCTGAACCTGGGGCAAGTAGTTTTATCTTTTTCAGCTTCGGTCTCCTGCTCTATGACATGGGAAGCCACCTCATTACCGAGCAGGGAGGATGAGGTGAGCGTATGCGTGCTAGTGCGTCTCAGCGGAAACCCAGACAGAGCGAGCACTAGTTAGCCTCAGTGGAAGCCTTTCAAAATCCTGCCTCCTGACGAGCTAAGATCCAAAATTTTGTAGTTGTCTACAAAAACGCAAACAGACTGACTCTTGCAAACACAGTTTCCAATGTCCATGAACTGAGGCACAAGACCTCCCCATGCCTCCCATGAGGTGACCACTGCCTTTTCTAGTAGGGATGACTTCTCTCCCCTAGGTCCACCTGGAGAAGTCAGCCCTACTGGGACAGGCAGTGGTCAGCTCATGGGAAGCACATTTCCCCTGAGCATTTAGAGGCCTCCCTGCCCTGACCTCTCAACTCATTCTACCCTGACCCTCACCTGAGAGTTATTTATTACTAGACTAGAAATTATAGCTAAACCAGTAGCTCAATGGGAACTTTGCAGTCAATTTCTGTGTGCCTAGGACTTTAATTCCATAGGCTAGTCATATGAAGGAAAAAAGGCATTTAGACAGTCTTCCAAAACTCTTTCATTCATCCATTTAAAACATTCATGAAGCACATGCTGTGTGCCAAGCTCCAGGCTAAACCCTAGATATAAAGATACATAAGACAGTCTTTGTCATTAAGGTGTTCACCGTCTTGGGGGAGGAAGACATTTAATAGATTATGGAAACATAGCATAAAGACAAGGTTATATACAAACTGTTTAAATATTTTTCTTTTTAGGAATGTGGTCTGGAAACTAAAATATTCCTGACTTGAAAATATACCCTTCCTCAATAACTATTTCACGTACGTTAATTAGCTAAACATCAATTATAACAGAATCCTAAAATGAAAATAAGCAAAAAGAAAAGCATGACCTATGTTCTTGCCTATATTTAGTTGACATTCTAATAACTTCCGTTGACACTTAGCTACATGGTTTTCTGCACTTTTCAATATGTATCTACTTCTAAACAAAATATAAGATCATTTTGTACACGGTATGATAACCTGAGTTTTTCACCTATCAACTGATACGGTTTTTCTGTGTTCCTACCCATTATACTAGGTGAAGTAACTCAAACACAAAGTCAAACACATCAGATCAGGGTCTGACTCATAAGCGAGCGCTAATGGAGAAAACACATGGACACCCTGAGTGGAGTAAGTGACACTGGAGATTACAAAAGGTGGGAGGGTGGGAGGCGGAGAAGGGTTGAAAATTACGTCTTGGGTACAATATTCACCATTTGGGTGAAGGATACAGCAAAAGCCCAGACTTCATCACTGTGCAATATATGCACATAAGAAATCCACACTTGTACCCTCTAAATATATAAAAATTTAATAAAATAATTTATCTGAGGGGAGAGTGGTGTGGAGAGGGTCTCTCCCTGCTGCCCAGGCTACAGTGCAGTGATACAATCCTAGCTCACAGTAGTCTCAACCTCCTGGGCTCAAGTAATCCTCCCATCTCAGCCTCCAGAATAGTTGGGACTAAGACATGAGCCACCCTGCCCAGCTATTTTTTTTTTTTTTTTTAAATAGAAACAGGGTCTCAGACTGATCTTCAACTCCTGACCTCAAGCAATCTACCTTTTCTTCCAAAAGTGCTGGAAGGACTTGGGGCAGAGCAAGATGGCAGAACAGAAGGCTCCACTGACCATCTAGTAAGTAAGGCCACCAATTCAGCATCTACACCAAAGTCCTGGGATTACAGATATGAGTCACTGCACCGGGCCCGTTTATCATTTTAAATGATTACACGGTATTCTACTATTGGTACCAGAATTTCATTAGCTACTCTCTACTGTTGGATGTTTAGACTGCTTTCAATCTTTTGGGTATCAAACATTACAATATACTTTTCACAAAGCTCTTCACCCTAGTCTAGTCATTTCTCCAGAATAATTTTCTAGATATGGAATGGTTGGATGAAAGGGCATGCATTTTTTTTTTTTTTTTGAGACAGAGTTTCGCTCTTGTTACCCAGGCTGGAGTGCAATGGCGCGATCTCAGCTCACCACAACCTCCGCCTCCTGGGTTCAGGCAATTCTCCTGCCTCAGCCTCCTGAGTAGCTGGGATTACAGGCGCACTCCACCATGCATAACTAATTTTTGTATTTTTAGTAGAGACGGGGTTTCACCTTGTTGACCAGGATGGTCTCGATCTCTTGACCTCGTGATCCACCTGCCTTGGCCTCCCAAAGAGCTGGGATTACAGGCTTGAGCCACTGCGCCCGGCCCAGGTTGTGCATTTTTAAGACTTTAACATCTATTACCAAATCTCCATCCAGAAAGGCTGTACCACCTTTCCCCAGATCATCACCCTCACCGCATAGTAGGCCTCTTTTCTCTTTGCATTTTGTATTTTTAAATTTTAATATGCCCACTTTAGCTAAAAATATCATTTATGGCAGCACCTTTTTTAGAAGTAACGACATTTGCTGTAATTAGGCAGTTTTGAGCTGTGCCATAATTCTAGTTTGGGGCATCAGTGCTTCTCAGACTTTACCATGCAGTGAGGACCTTGTTCAATTGCAGACTGATTCATTAGGTCTGGGTTAGAGAGTGAGTGGCTGCTTTTCTTTTTTTTTTTTCTTTTTTTTTTTTTTTGAGACGGAGTTTCTGTCTTGTTACCCAGGCTGGAGTGCAATGGCGCGATCTCGGCTCACCGCAACCTCCGCCTCCTGGGTTCAGGCAATTCTCCTGCCTCAGCCTCCTGAGTAGCTGGGATCACAGGCATGTGCCACCATGCCCAGCTAATTTTTGTATTTTTAGTAGAGACAGGGTTTCACCTTGTTGACCAGGATGGTCTCCATCTCTTGACCTTGTGATCTACCTGCCTCGGCCTCCCAAAGTGCTGGGATTACAGGCGTGAGCCACCGCTCCCGGCCTGAGTTGCTGCATTTCTAACAAGCTCCAGGGAATAGCAATGCTGCTGGTCCAGGAACTACACTTTGAGAAGCATGAGCAATTCACTGCACTGCAAAGGACCTCTGTTTACCCATCTGTGAAATGAAAAGCTTGGAGTAGCTGGTCTTTAAGTTCCTTCTTTTCCTGCCCACTCCCCACCCACCCACACCCCACCCCCCAACAGAGTCTCACTGTGTCACCCAGGCTGGAGTGCAGTGGTGCAATCTCGGCTCACCACAACCTCCACCTCCCAGTTCAAGCGATTCTCCTGCCTCAGCCTTCCAAGTAGCTGGGATTACAGGCACCAGCCACCATGCCTGGTTAATTTTTGTACTTTTTCGTAGAGATGGGGTTTCTCCATGTTGGTCAGGCTCATCTCAAACTTCTGACCTCAGGTGATCCGCCCACTTCAGCCTCCCAAAGTGCTGGAATTACAGGTGTGAGCCACTGTGCCAAGCCTAAGTCCCTTCTTGTCTCCAACAGCCGAAGAAGTTGTCAAAGAGAACTAGGTTCATCCTCAGTTTCTTTTCACTGGGACACTTGTGAATGCCTTCTTCCCTTCCGCCCACAGGACAGCACGCAGGTCCACAATGAGGAAACATTCAAGCAGCCACATCGCAAGGAAGACAACACTCCTGAAACAGATCACTGCTCCAACCGACGTTTCTCCTGGTACGTGGTTTTAACAATGTACATCATTTTCTCTTCCCAAAAGGAATAGATTTAACAAGAACCTAAGGCTAATCATCCATTAAAGGAACAGAGAGTGAAATAAGGCAGGAGAATTGACAGAAACATTGCATCTGTAAATACCTTGCCAAAGGGCCTGCTGAAGTCAGCGCTCGGCACAGGGAGTTTCAGAGTCCCCAGCAGCATTTCACTTGTCCTGGATACTCCCTTCTGTTCCGTTCTCCCGCGTGCTTTTCTGCAACACTCAAAGGTGGGCAGAGGCATGTCATCATCCTGAACGCCTGAGCTGACTCGAGTGGCCGCCTAAAATACAATGGGGAACCTACAGGCATCTTTTCTTGTTTACTAATGGTATGAAAATGCTGCTGTGCCGGCTCCATAAGAACATGAAATGAGTATTATCCACACTGATAGAAAACACTCTGTAAAAGCTCCCTAGTTCAATTAGGTTATCAAGTAAGACCATGAGTGATTATTAAATTCAATTCCCTATTTTTTCAAGACTGGACAGGAATTATTTATTTAGTAACAATGCATTCTCCCCACCTTCAAACATTTTTCTCCTCCTCTCCTTGTAATAGAAGAGTGTTTAATTTGTTTAATTTATTTATTTTTTTTGAGACGGAGTTTCACTCTTGTTACCGAGGCTTGAGTGCAATGGCGCGATCTCGGCTCACCGCAACCTCCGCCTCCTGAGTTCAGGCAATTCTCCTGCCTCAGCCTCCTGAGTAGCTGGGATTACAGGCACACGCCACCATGCCCAGCTAATTTTTGTATTTTTAGTAGAGACCATGTTTTACCACGTTGACAAGGATGGTCTTGATCTCTTGACCTCATGATCCACCCGCCTTGGCCTCACAAAACTCTTTCTCACTTTAATTTCCTTTAAATTCAGTATGTTTTGACTCCTAAGGAAACTTTTTTAAAAAAAGGATCAAACTCCTTTCCTTTTCTGTTATATGGATGATGCCCTGCCCTGCTCTCCAGCAGCCTCCACAAAGTTAGGAGGTTTTGTCTCATAAATTAGGCCACAGCTAGTCTTTCTGATGAACTCCAGCTCCAATCAAGGACGTTGGCCAATCTGCCAGAACGTAAAATAAAAATAAATCCAGCAGCAGTGTCTTCTACGTTAAGTGTTCATCCTGCTGGGTGCCACCCTTCCTTTCTTCAATGGAAGAAGCCCCTCACATTCTGCAAGCCCATATGTGCCCCCTCGTTTGGGTCGGTTTGCCGTCTATTGCACTCCTATTTCAAGGTGGAGCCCCAGCCAGGACGCGTTTCTCTGAAGAGCTGCTACTGTAATTCCTCCTGATCACTCAGGAGCTTGTCAGGGGGACCCAAGCAATAAGAAGGTCAATAAGAAAACAAATCCCACCTTATTAAGTCTCGTTTAATCTTAAAAGCACATCATCCAAGATTTCAGCGACATTATGCTGGCTCCGCACAAGAGGAACAGAGTTTTCTTATGAAAATAAGAGAAGCACACAGAACAAGCAAATAAACACACAACTGTTAAAATGTCTGAGAGCTTTACATGGGGCCAGCGAGCTCGGCAAAGGACAGTGGTTTTTCTCTCTCCCTTTGTCTTTTATTCCCTGCTCTCTCTTCTCCTCGAAGTCAAACAAGTATTTTTCTTTTAACAAATATTTTTAAGGTACTACTTTTCCATTAAAGATGCTTTATTTCTTTTGTATGGTGGGGGTTTTGGTTTCTGTACTGAAGATGGCCCAGGGAAGCTCTAGAATACTCTTGCTGCAATCCATCAGCTGCGATAATATCAAAATTAATATATTGTCAGGAATCTGTATGTAGCATTTCCTTTATCCTACTCCCTCTCCTAAGAGCGGCTCCACCGGGGATCACATTATTATTCAAGCTTCCTGGACTCACTCCAAATGCATATTGCAACTACAATTCAAAGGGAAACTTATCAAAGGTGATGGGAAATAGACCTTCTATAGAACATTTTTTTTAAATTAACCTATTCAGAGTTTAATTCCATCCTATATACTTATAAATAGACCAGCTTTCGGGAACTAAAAACTAATCCTATAGTAATAACCCAAAGCTCGATTTCTCATTCCATACGATCATTAATGTTGCTTTAAAAATCACGAGAAATCTCTTCAACTTCTTAAGCTTCGTAATTCATTTCTGTACACCAATTCAAGAAACCTCATTAGTTTAGGTGGCCTTTTTGCAATACCATCCAAGGCACGCAAATATTTGGAATTTTTACCTTAGGTCACAGTTTAAGAAAAAAACGGTTTCTCATTTCCAGAAAGGATTTATGATGTAGAAAAAATGCTCTTGTGACAGTGACATGTTTACATTACCTAATTCACAAATACAATAAGCTATAGAGAATATATAAAAGAAAAAGAAAAAAGAAGGCTTTCATATAAAGGGTGGGGATTTTTTCAGTTAAAAAAAAAATCTTGTTACATCCTTAACATTTTTTTCTATAACCCAGTTTCAGTATTCCAATCAAATGTAAGATGGAAGAGCTTTCATTTGAGAGAAAAAAATATCCTTTGAACATTGATCGACATGCGATTTGTGCAATTATTTAACCTGGATTTAACTCCCTCTACCCTATGCCCAAATCACTTGATTGACTGAGATGTTGTTTCCACTGAGCTGGGTTTACAATTATCTTTAAACAAGCTAAACTTCAAAGGCTGCTCAATGGGTATTTTCCGTTCTTCATTAGAACTCGTAAATGTATAACCTGCATATAAACAAGTCACTCTACCTAATTAAATGGAATCCCTTCCTCTCTATTAAAAATTTAGAAGTGCTGCCTGGGTATAAACATGTCATCTCAGAAAGTGGGAGGGGAGACCCTCTTAGCCGTGAATAACCAGCTGAATCTCCTTTAAGTAAAGCCATGTTAATAAAAGCACAGACACACATAAATTATTCTAATTATGTTATTATCAGTAAAGACTGGTTAAACGTCAAGGGTGTTCGTTGTTGGCAATTATACCCTCAAGTTTTAACTGACTACGAGGTAAATGCAGCCGAGGCGTTAAATTTACTTGGGAGACCATCACATACCTTCCTGGCCACTTGCTTTCCCAAACATCTGCATCCTAGAAGAGGTAATAGAGCATTTTCTCCGACGGCGTGTCTTTATTGCAAAATGGGGGTTTTACCACATTTCTAGACTTAGAACTCTTAGGAAAATGATTCATAAAAGCCCTAGGTTGGAAATCAAAATGTTCTTGAAGTGTTTTGAGTTTGTGTTGTTTTGCTTGGTTGTTAAAGGTAGAAAAGCTTCTTAAAGTCCTTGTCCCTTTTTTGGAAACTGATGGAGAAATTACAAAGCACCTCCAGCAAATCAAAGCAGTTTAACTTGAGCTCAGCATTCACTGCTATCGCTCCCAACCTTCTTTCATTTAAAAAAAAAAAACTCCTTTTAAAGTTTGAAACAATATTGTGACATTAAGCTTTATATCATAAGACCAGCCAGAAATTTCAGGTAAATGTTTGAGAAAGGAGATGTCGATTTTTGAGCTGCGAGGTGCTTTGTTGGAGCGTCCTCTTGTGGTCAAATGTCCTCAACGCAACTTTAGAGTCACATTTTTTAAAAGGCTCGTTTGACAAACCCTCAGTAGCACAATTTTGACACAAGTTGCAATTCAGGATTGAAATTTTGCTGTCTTGTTGCATTTTGCATTCTCTCCTATTCTCCAGAAACACCTTAAAATGCATTCACTCAAGCAAACAGCAATTCAGGAGTGCCCTTAAATATACAACTCTTAAAATACACAAAAAATTACGCACAAATGCACAGCAACGCGCCTTAGTGATCTGGGAACAGAAAAAGTCTTCCTCATGAGGTGGCACCTCTCCTTAGGTGTCCTTAATGGCCATGGGAGGAACACCTTTTTTCCTGGCATCACCACCACCATCAGATGCTAAAACCATGATACGTAGCAGCTGCAGGCTGGGTGGGTAATGTCACCCATCGCAGGCTGCGGTCATATTGAATGCACGCATCTGCAAGGACAACGTATATCCTCAGTGGAGCAAAGGTCCCAGAGGCCTCAGTTCTTGGACAGAATGGAGCATGACTTTTCTCCAATTGTTGGCAACTACAGGGAACTCAGAGTGAGGGGGAATATTAAAGGGAGTTATTATATTCAAGTATTTCCATGACTTGTCAACTATGTAAAATATATATCACTCATATGCCTTCAAAATCATCTACTTAAAAGCCTCACTAAAGATAAGGATGTTTGTGAAAATTCCTGCCTTTGACCAGAAACCTGGGTATAAAAGGATTGAGACATGAGGGCTTCTCTTTGATATCTCAAATTTCAGGTCTTGAAGGGACTCCGGGAATGTCAGATTTCAAACTTCTCATTTTACAGATTAAAAAGAAAACAAAGAGGCTGGGCACAGTGCCTCATGCCTGTCATTTCAGCACTTTGGGAGGCCAAAGTGGGCAGATCACTTGAGGCAAGAAGTTCAAGACCAGCCTGGTCAACATAGTAAAACCCCAATTCTATTAAAAATACAAAAATTAGCTGGGTATGGTGGCAGGCACCTGTAATCACAGCTACTCAGGAGGCTGAGGCAGGAGAATTGCCTGGACCCAGGAGGTAGAGATTGCAGTGAACTGAGATTGAGGCACTGTACTCCAAACTGAGTGAGCTCTGTCAAAAAGAAAAAAAGAAAGGAAAAGAAAAAGAAATAAAACGAACAAGGCATCATGAGGGATAGGACCTGCCCAAGGTCTCAAGGTAGAAAGCAGCAAAGCCAAGATGAGGAGACTTGGCTGGAGTTAGCATGCCCATCCTGTGTGGCTTCATCTTGACCAAGAGCTTTCTGGCATCCAATTCTTCAGGCTAGGCTGAAGTTCCCAATCTGCCTCAAACGCCCGACACTTCTCCTGAAACTTCTGTCCTTCTACTGATTGATCCATCCTGTCTCTTTCCTCATAATGATAAATAAATGATTACCATATTCTTTTAGGATAAAACCAGGCCACATTTGAAAACTCAAACTCAATACAACATAATACAAAGCATCCTCTCTGGAAATGCCTGGAATTCTCATACCATGTTTGTTTATGTACCATGGACTTGCCACTCAAAAGTCTTAAACAAAATAGACTATGGAAAGAAATAATGTGCACTTTCATTATAAATGCCAATTTTAGCACATCTCCATGACCTGTTTTATAGATTACAAAGTAGCTTTTAGTCATTTGTGAAAATGAAAGCCCATAAAATTATTCATCGCAGGTAAAAAAGTTGGAGAAAGGTCCTCGATTAGCTGCCCTAAGGTTTTCAGCTGATACACAGCATAGAAATGTGCACACGTTCCTAAGGGTTCTGGGAGGTTGATGGATGGCGAAGATCTGACGGTTACGGTCGTCGCAGATATCCCCACAAGATGGCGCTCTTCTTTATTTTCGATTCATCTTCATTTTAAAAAGCGATTTTTGCAGTCTTAGAATGAAATCGAATTGTGAAATATCTACACAGTTTCATATAGTATCCTGTTTAATATTGCAACATACATCACAGTTATAAAAATCAGCACGCCTCCCTCTCCCACCCCATCACGGGGGAATTCCTACCTGGATCCCCAAGGGTTTGGGTGAGGGGTGTTGATGGTACTCTTAGGAAATGCCAGGACTTTGGAGGGAGGGAGGGAGGTTGTGTGTGTGTGTGCGCGCTATTCCAAGGTTCCGTTCTTCCTAAAGGGTGAATTTAGTCTTAAAAGCCTTTTAAGATTTTCTCATACATTAAGAGTTCTCCTGTAATCCCAGCATTTTGGGAGGCCGAGGCGGGTGGATCACGAGGTCAAGAGATCGAGACCATCCTGGTCAACATAGACTATGGAAAGTTTCATAGACTATGAAACCCCGTCTCTACTAAAAATACAAAAAAAATAGCTTGGCATGGTGGCGCGTGCCTGTAGTCCCAGCTACTCAGGAGGCTGAGGCAGGAGAACTGCCTGAACCCAGGAGGCGGAGGTTGCGGTGAGCCGAGATTGCGCCATTGCACTCCAGCCTGGGTAACAAGAGCAGAACTCCGTCTCAAAAAAAAAAAAAAAGTTTTCTATCATCAAGGCTAAAGCCTTGATGAGTCTCCCCATTTTAGCCCCTTCCTCAACAAATTCCCCTCCTGAAGGGACTTTGCTGTCTTTATCCCCTCCCTGCCACAGCACTTCTCCTGGGCTACTGGAATAACAATGGATTCATAAATCTCTTTAGTAGCCAGCAGACAACATCTGATTTGGCAGGAAAATGGGTAAAGAAAATACATGGAAATTATTCAAAAAAGTCATCAGCTGGCGCTACAGTTCTCAATGCTTGCCTCCGCCATATTCCGATTCCAAAAACTAGACTGAAATATTTTGCTAATAAAGAGTCTCATGCTGGCTTTTCAACAAATGAGGCTGGAACAATTTGATGTCAATATACAGAAAGAGGAGCCTAGAGAAAGACCCTATACCTTACCTAAAAATTAATTCAGAGGGGGCCAGGTGCAGTGGCTCATGCCTGTAATCCCAGCATCTTGGGAAGGCAAGGCAGGCAGACCGCTTGAGGTCAGGATTTTGATAGTAACCTGGCCAACCCCCTGTCTCTACCAAAAAATACAAAGGTTAGCCAGGCATGGTGGTGCACGCCTGTAATCCCAGCTACTTGGGAGGCTGAGGCAGGAGAACTGCTTGAACCAGAGAGGGAGACGTTGCAGTAAGCCAAGATTGCACCACTGCACTGCAGCCTGGGTGACAGAGTAAAAGACCCTATCAGAAAAAAAGAAAAAAGTCAATTCAGAATGAATCATAGGCCTAAACACAAAGTGCAAAACCATAAAAACTTCTTGAGGACAACCTGGGAGAAAATCTACGTGACCTTGGGTCTGGCGATGAGTGTGAGATACAGTACCAATAGCACTGTCCATCAAAGAAAAAAACTGGGAAGTTGGCCTTTATTAAAATTTGAAACTTCTGCTCTGTCAAAGACACTGTTAACAGAACGAAAAGACGAGCCACAGGCTGGAACAAAGTATCTGCAGAACGCATATCTGACCAAGGGCTCATATGCAAAATCTGAAAGAATTCTTAACACTCAACAATTGAAAAACAACAGAGTAAAAAAGGGTCAATATATCTGAAACAACACCTCACAAAAGAAGATGTAGATAGCACAGAAGTATACAAAAGGTGTTCAACGTCATTTATCATTAGAGAATTGAAAATAAAAACAGTAATGAGACACTACCGGGGCCAGGCGTGTAACCCCCGTCATCTCTGCACTTTGGGAGGCCAAGGCAGGTAGATTCCCTGAGGTCAGGAGTTTGAGACCAGCATGACCAACATAAACAACCCCATTTCTACTGAAAACACAAAAAGTAACCGGGCTTGGTGGTGTGTGCCTGTAATCCCAGCTACTCGGGAGGCTGAAGCAGGAGAATCGCTTGAACCTGGGAGGCAGAGGTTGCAATGAGCCAAGATCGTACCACTGCACTCCAGCCTGGGTGACAAAAAATCTGACCATACCAATTTCTGGCAAGGATGTGGAGTAACAGAAACTCCCATTCATTGCCACTGGAAATATGAAATGATATAGCCACCACGGAAGACAGGTTGACAGTTTCTTACCAAATTAAACACTCTTTTCTCATGTGACGCAGCAATTGAGCCACTCCAAGGTATTTGCCCAAATGAGCTGAAACTTTTATCCCCAGAAAAATTTGCACAGTAATGTTAATAACAGCTTTATTAATCATCACCAAAAACTCGAAGCAGCCAACATGTCCTTTAAAAGGTGAATAGACAAACTGGCACATTTTTGCAATGAAATATCATCTAGCCCTTCAAAAATGAGATACCAAACCACTGAAAGACAGATGGGCAGACATAGGGGCTCACACCTCTAATCCCAGCACTGTGGGCGACCAAGGTGGGAGGATCAGTTGAGGTCAGGAGTTTGAGAGCAGCCTGGGCAACATGGTGAAATCCCATGTCTACTAAAAGTTTAAAAAATTAGCCTGGCGTGGTGGTACATGCCTGTAATCCTAGCTACTTGGGAGGCCGAGGCAGGGTAATCTGAAGCTGGAAGGCTAATGTTGCATTGAGCAAAGATCACTCCACTGCACTGCAGCTTGGGCAACAGAGTGAGACTCCATCACAAAAAAAAAAAAAAAAAAAAATACAGATGAATCTTAAATGCATATTGCTAAATCAAAGAAGCCAGTGTGAAAAGCTACATACCGGAATCATACAGCAATTGTATGACATGTTAGAAAAGCAAAGCTGGTATAATATTGATCAGTGTTTCCCAGGAGCCGGAGGAACAAGGTTGATGAGGTAAAGATAGTGGATTTGGGGGTTATTCTGCATGATACTATAAATGCTATGCAAATCATAAAAAAATTATTTAGGAGGTCAAGGGATCCCAGAATGGAATGCACAATGTGACACCACCACTGTCCCCACCAAAAAAACTGAAGTGTATTACAAATATGTGAAACAACCTTACTGAAGAGGATGGGGCAAACGGTAGAGCTCTAAGGAACTCTGGAAGTAGCTGGAATCTGAAACACTAGGGGAAGGGACTGCACGCACCAGTGGAGGCTGGCTGTTACCACTGTTTCCCTTGGGGGGTGGGGGCCGCAGATACTGATACTGCTATACACGTGTATTGAATTGTGAGTAAATAGGTGACAGGAACCAGCTTTATCACTATCGGAGTGGGAATTTATGAAAAACAACAAGACGCTAAAAAGATCCATCTCTCCATCGTTGCAGTTATCAGTATGAGCTCATGTTTCGCTTAATGTAGACATGGATGGCATACAAATATTTAGGCATATATAAATACGCAAATATTCACAAATTAGTAGACATATATATATTTCCTTGCTCCTTTAGCGGAGAGGACCTGAAAGCAATGATTGGCATGCCAGCAGCAATGCCAATGCCAATCTTACCTCTCAACGCTAAGAGCACAGAGGTAAAATGCCCTTTTCATCCTCTTTCATCAAGTCATCCTCTTGCCCAGAACTTGGTTTCTATTACCACTGTCCAATTCTCCATTGCTCTTGGAGAAATGGCAGATTCTGTAACTAGGATAAGAAACATACAAGATAAGCCTGGACGTCCTGCAGTGTCAGGAAAGTAAGGAAGTTCTCATTGCATCTCACGTGCACACTCGCTGTCGCGCTCTCTCTCTCTCTCTCTCTCTCTCTCTCTCTCTCTCTCTCTCTCTCGTTCTCTCTTGCTCTCTCTCTTGTACTCTCTCTCTCTTGCTCTCTCGCTCTCTTGCTCTCTCTCTCTCTCTCTCTCTCTCTCTCTCACATGCACATATACCCCTAAATTGATGTGTCAAAGACACAGAGGAGACAACTTAAAGAACACCCAATGGCTGAAGTGGGAACCTGAGCAACGACAAAAAAAGTGGTTTTGTATCATAACCCAAAGTATAAACATCCAAAACATCTGAAGTCCATCGTGACACAATAACGGAGTAAGAAAAAAAGACAAGTCTCTTGCTCAGAATTCCGAATGCTTTGTGTAGCTACTTCACCCCCAGAGAGGTAGACTGTAACCTCCCTAAGTGTGGGCTGTGCAGTGGCTTCTTTCCAAAAGGTACGGCGCAGAAGAGGGCAGGGTTCCCTTGCAGTGGAGACACCTGACAGGCACGGCCTCGGCCAGCTGACCATCGCTAACTTCATAGTGACAGGCCACGTCAAGAGGATGACTCTTGATGAAAGAGGATGAAAAGGGCATTTTACCACTGTGCTCTTCCTTCAAAAAACGTATTACCCCAAGCTAATCATGAGATGAATGTCAGACAATTCCCAATTGAGAAAAATTCTACAAAACAGATCAGTAGTGGCCACGTGCAGTGGCTCGGGGGCTGTAATCCCAGCACTTTGGGAGGCCAAGCCAGGTGGATCACGAGGTCGGGAGTTCCAGACCACGCTGATCAACACGGTGAAACCCCAACTCTACTAAAAATACAAACATCAGCCAGGCGTGCTGGAACGTGCCTGTAATCCCAGTTACTCAGATGAGCTGAAGCAGGACAATCGCTTGAATCCAAGAGGCAAAGGTCACAGTAAGCCCAGAGGACGCCACTGCACTCCAGCCTGGGGGACAAGAGCAAGACTCCCATCTCAAAAAAAAAAAAAAAAAAACCAGTAATCTTCAAAAAGTCAAGGTCATTACAAACAAGGCAAGCTTGAGAAACTGTCACAGACACAAAGGGCCTGAAGAGTCATGACAATTAAATGTAGTGTGATGTCCTGAATGCGTTCCTGGACCAGGAGGAGAACGTAAGGGGAAATACCAAGGACACTGAATAAACAGGCTTCAGTTAATAATGCATCAATGGTGGTGTATTCATTGTGACAAATTTTACTAATATACCATTTTAACAGGGGAAACTGGATACAGGGAATATAGGTACTCTCTATGACCTTCATAATAATTTTATAAATCTAACTTTTCTAAAATTCACACCTGTAATGTCAAGACTCGGGGAGGCTGAGGCAGGAGGATCGCTGGAGTCCAGGGGTTTGGGGGTTGCAGTGAGCTGTGATTGTGTTGCTGCACCCCAGCCTGGCTAACTGAGCAAGTCCCTGTCTCTGTTTAAAAAAAAGAGTGGGTAGTCACATTCCAATCTGTGCACACACGGTTAATGAGTGAATTTTCTTTCCCGTTCATTACAATCCTGCTGCATCCACTCTTGCACAGATGTTAAAGCAGGTTTGGATCCTATCTCTTCTTTTTTTGAGACGGAGTTTCGCTCTTGTTACCCAGGCTGGAGTGCAATGGTACGATCTCGGCTCACAGCAACCTCCGCCTCCTGGGTTCAGGCAATTCTCCTGCCTCAGCCTCCCGAGTAGCTGGGATTACAGACGCACACCACCGTGCCCAGCTAATTTTTTTGTATTTTTGGTAGAGACGGGGTTTCACCCGTTGACCAGGATGGTCTCGATCTCTTGACCTCATGATCCACCCGCCTTGGCCTCCCAAAGTGCTGGGATCCCGTCTCGTAATAGCCATGTGACTCCAGGATAGTCACAGAGCCCCAGGCCTCGCACCAGTCTAACGGCAATCAACACCACCGACTGTGTCAAGCACTTAACAGTGCCTGGAACCTCAGAACACGTAACCTCAGAACGCTGCTCCTATGAGCTAGCTCATGTGGACTGGACATATGTCAATTCAAATAGAAAAACTCAGAATGCACAAAACTCCTACAGCGATACTTCACCATGGATGAGAGAATAAAAAGTTCTTACTCTTAACCCATCAGGCTCCAACATCAGCTCCAAAAAAGTATTCAAACCATGATTTACTCCAAGTCCAGACAGTATCTTTCAATGAACAGAAAATCCTCCTAGCAGGTGACATTTGGGAGTTTCTTCTCAATGGGCTCAAACTGACTTCTGGGCTCATTCCATACAATTGGCATCTTATTTTTTTTTTTAATTTTTATTGCATTTTAGGTTTTGGGGTACCTTGATACCCTGGCTCTAAGTTTGCCCAGAGGCCAACCCTTGGAGAAGACGTTTCTCTTCCCTTCTCTCCATCCTTGCCCTCGTTTTTTTGCTTTTCGGAGCCAGAGTCTTGCTCTGTCACCCAGGCTCAAGTGCAATGGCACCATCTCGGCTCACTGCAATGTCTAACTCCTGGGTTCAAGCAATTCGCATGTCTCAGCCCCTGCAAGTAGCCAGAATTATAGGCACTCCCCACCAGCCCAGCTCATTTTTTTTATTTTTAGTAGAGAAGAGTTTCACCATGTCGGCCAGGCTGGTCGCAAACTTTTGACCTCAAGTCATCCACCAGCCTCTGCCTCCCAACATCCTGGGATTACAGCCACGAGCCACCACACACTGCCCTACGTGCCCTGACATAGATGGAAGAGGCATTGTTTCATCTGTCTCCAGATTCAGGTTCTGAGGAGCAGAAAAAGAAGTGACCTCAATGACAAACTCTATTCCCTGAGATTCCACTACCAAGCCTTATTCTTACGTGTTGTTAGGCTAAGAGGGTATGTATGCCCACCTGTGCCTTGAGGCCAGATTCCAGGGAAAGAGGTAAGCAGAGGTACAAGGAGGGGAAAAATTCCCATCACTGTACACGTCACATCCTAAAAACATTTTATGTATAAAATTGAGGCATGACACCTGTACACATGTAATTAAAATTTCCCACTAGCAAAACTACTGGTTTACATAAATGTCAAATAGATCATTATTCCATGATGTCCCCAGAAGTGACTGGCAGGGACTTAGCCACAGAAACAAGCATGAACATGCCCACATGGAAGAGAAAGCACACAGCCCAGGCTTCCCGACCTCAGAGCACTGTCTAACATCGTGGGGCCGAAACTCCCCTGAATGTAGTTGGCTCAATGTTTCCTATAGTTTTTGCAACCATTATTTAATTACAGAGTCATAATTCTGTGGTTTCGGGAAGAGATCCCTTATCCTTTCCCTCAAGGAACTGGCCTGTGTTACATCAGTTTTCAGGAACAAGAGGCACTGGACATTGTATTATTTCTTACCCATCAGACTATGTACAGTCATGAACTTGATATGGTCCAAAGTTGAAGGAAACATTGGAGGCAGGAAACATTGAGGCAGGAAACATTACCTGCCTCACTGCCAAGAAAATAAATGATGTTCCTGTATAAGAAACTCATTAGCAGGCCGGGTGTGGTGGCTCACACCTGTAATCCCAGCACTTTGGGAGGCCGAGGCTGGTGGATGACGAGGTCAAGAGATCGAGACCATCCTGGTCAACATGGTGAAACCCCATCTCCACTAAAAATACAAAACATTGGCCGGGTGCGGTGGCTCAAGCCTGTAATCCCAGCACTTTGCGAGGCCGAGGCAGGTGGATCACGAGGTCAAGAGATCGAGACCATCCTGGTCAACATGGTGAAACCCCGTGTCCACTAAAAATACAAAAAATTAGCTGGGCATGGTGGGGCGTGCCTGTAATCCCAGGAGGCGGAGGTTGTGGTGAGCCCAGATCGCGCCATTGCACTCCAGCCTGGGTAACAAGAGTGAAACTGTGTCTTGGGGTGGGGGGGGAAGATCCCTTCCAGCCTTCCATTGCGGACGGGGTTTTTCTGGTAACTGGACAAGAAACGGTATCGAATCGGACAGATTGGGAAACACTGAGCAGGACCTCATTGCCCAGGCCCATGCCCAGTCATGAAGACTTTTCCAGGGGTACCCAGTACTGCAATGGTCAGTTTATCTCCTGCGAATACTCGGCTTTCCAACCCAGCTTCCCTGACCCAGCGCTCAGACACTCCAAGTGGTACGTGGGGGCTGGGCACCATTTCCCATCACCTGAGAACCTCCTCCCTCCATCTCTGGAAACGCAGCTCCCCCAGGGAGAGGCTGTTTGCTTCTCCCTTTCAACCCAGAGCCCACCCCTTTGAGACAATCCCAGTGTACATCCTGGATTGAACTAGGCATTGAAAAATCAAAAGCCACCTTAACTCTGCCACTGGGCGAGGAAGGCCGTACTTTGGCTGCCAGAAGCCTAACCCCTCTTTGAAAAGGGCTAAGAAAAACTGCCTCTTGTTCTTTCTGATGAGCTGTCAAAGAAACAAGAGCTGATTCTCAGATGGGTCATCCTGCCAATTATATTAATAGCAATCCGTTCAAGCTGGGGTTTCAGGTGATTTCCATTTTCTTCACAGTTTTCTATATTTTCCAACTTTCTGCAATTATTATATAATTCTCTTGTAACAAAACCACACCCAAAGAACAACAACAAAATCTGCCTTTATGGAATGTCTCCTCACGCCCGTAATCCCCAGCACTTTGGGAGGCCGCGGTTGGTGGACGGCTTGAACTCTGGAGTTCGACACCAGTCCGGGCAACATGGGAAAACTCCATCTCTAAAAAAAAATACAAAAATTATTCAGGTGTGGTGGCATGCTCCTATAGTCCCAGCTCCTCAGGAGAATGAGGCAGAAAGACTGCTTGAGCCTAGAAGGTCAAGGCCACAGTAAGCCATGTCCATGTTGAGCCACGTCCACATCACGGCACTCCAGCCTGGGTTGCAAAGGGAGACTTTGTCTTTTAAAAACAAAAGCAAAACCAAACAAAACAGGTTGCCCCTCCTAGAAACCTCCCAGGTGCTTCTCGTGGATGTAATCGGCTACTCTCGACCCCCAGGTGCTTGTAGTTTTCTCAATCACAGCCTTTGTTATTCTGCTTGACTGGAGTTGCCTTGTTCTCTCTCTTGTAATATCCCCAGTGCTTTTTCAGGCACCAGCACATAAGAGGTATGTCTATTGAACAAATGAAGTAAATGAATGAATACCTGGTTGACCGAGGACCAGCATTACCTGCAGAACTCTATACTTAAAAAAAAAAACAAAAAACAACTTTTTAGTCATATAGCGGCTCTTATCTATTCAGACAAAAGCGATTCACTGAGACCAAGACAGTCCTCCAAAGCCCAAGACTCCATGGTAAAGTTTGAAATCTGACACTGAACGATCCTAACACCCAGATACATAGAGACTTAGATTCAATGAGACAGAAAATTAATAAGGATATCAAGGACTCGAACTCAGATCCGGAACAAGTAAACTTAATAAATATTTATAGAGCTCTCCACTTCAAATACACAAAATATACATTCTTGTCAATACCACATCACACCTACTCATAGGTTTAAATGAAACACTGATTGGTCATTATTAATCTCCATTTTTTTCTCAGAATAAAGCAATATTTCCGTTCACCCTCCCTCTTTCTCTTCCTCTGTCTTCCTCTCCTTTACTTATTCTTTTTTCTTTCCTTCTCTCAAAAAAAGAAAGAAATCAACTTGTAAACCTCTAGATCTAGGCCGGCAATGTCTCTCTCATTGCTTGATTTCCTTCCTTCCCTTCCCTCCCTCCCTTCCTCCCTTCCTTCCTTCCTTCATCCCTTCCTCCTTCCCTCCCTTCCTGCTTTCCTCCAAAAAATAAATAAATAAATAAAAAGAGTAACAGACTTGTTTCAAACATTTCTGTTCCTAAACCAAACTCCTTGCTGTTTCGTGGATTAATGAATCTTTAGACATTTACTTCGAAGCATAATTGCCTTGGGCTACATAGTTCATTCCCACACTGCTACTACCCGAGATCGAGTAATTCATAAAGAAAAGAGGTTTAATTGACTCACGGTTCTATATGGCTGGGGAGGCCTCAGGAAACTTTACAAAAGAGGCAGAAGGTGAAGGGGAACCATGGACCTTCTCTACACGACGGTAGGAGAGAGCTCTGCAGGCAGGGAAAATGCCAGATGGTTTTAATCTGATTTCACCATCAGATCTCGTGAGAACTCACTCACTATCAAGAAAACAGCACGGGGGAAACCCTCCCCTGTGATCCAATCACCTCCCTCCCTCCACAGGTGGGGATTACAAGTCAAGATGAGATCTGGGTGAGGACGCCGAGCCAGACCATATCAGGCTGTAATGGATTATAGCTGAGAAACTTCCAATTTGTCCTCATCTACCACTTAAAAACAGGAGCCACCCCCACGGCCAGGTTCCACTGGCATCATGTTTTTCCTGGCTTGTTTCTTATTAGTAGAGAGCTGATGGTTCAACTACCTGTCAGCAAGGGGGTCAGGGGTGCGTTGGAGGAGGGTCATGATCATCCCTACATATTTAGCTCCTTTCTTTCACTGACTCTAAGGGGTACGAGAAAGCCCTCTTGCACCCCAGCCATTCATTTCCTTTTTCTTGTAATAGGAAGACAAAACCTCCATTCCAAGATAAAAGATAGGGTGAGTCCTGCAGACTCACCCCAGGGGAAAGGATATGAGCTAACAGCCATAACGGGGTTTAAATGGTGTCCTACGGAAGGAGACCAGGAGGACTTAAGTCCACCTTTGACCCCCTCCCCATTTTGCCCAGAGCTTGCCTAGCTTTTGCACCAGATGCGGGCTATTTAAATAATGGTGAGTTTGGATTTCTATCAGGGATTTCTACCTGGTTCCCTCTCCTCTAACACTTTCCTGCAAGGAGCACAACTGAGCAGCCTGATTAGGGACCCAGAGCTGGGAACAGCACAAATGCAAAAGAGGACTGGCAAAGGGGAAAGTGTGCTTTTCTGTTTCGGGAAATCTGCTGACATAGGGAAAGCTTCTGTTTTTCTGCAGAAATGCCGCCTTCAGTGGACAAAATTCAGCCACAATCAAGCTAATTGAATGCACAAATGTAATATTTTTCCAGGGCACCTCCAATTTAATGCTTGATGAAATTGTGTCTTTCGCATATATTTACAAAAGCTTTTCTTCATCCAGAAATGTCTGTTAAAATTGCTTATAGATGCTGAGATAGCAAATCACTCTTGTAATGTAATGAGATAAGTCATCTCTATAAACTTTGCTTGCTCAAATGTACTCGCATAAAAGAAATCAGGCTACAAGCTTTTTTCAATAAATAGAATGAACGACTAGAACTTCATGGCTGTAGCATGTTCCGCCTCATTGCTAAGGGCTGTTTAAAATTGCTCGCGCTCTCTCTGCTTCGCCCTCCTGCAGCAGGGTTTCATTTTGGTAGTTGATGGAAAAAGAAGGTCAAATAAACTGATGTGGATGAGAAACCAAAGCTGTTTGTCAAAACACAGGGAGAGGTCTGGAGACGGGAGTCGTTTAAAGACTAAAATTGATTTAAAAGATTTCTGTCCCCAAATCATTTTTCTTGCTGAATGTAGCAATTTTGTGAGCCTGGTTTTCCCGGCCTTAGCTCTCTTCACTAATAATTGATGCCATGGGAACTTCACATACTGGGGAAGATTCAGACATACAGCCATTTGTGCATAGCCCGGTAAAACTGAAGATCAAGAGTCTATAGAAGTCAAAACCTTTAGGGGTTCGCCCATTTGTTTCTAAATAAGATTTGTCTTTTTTTTTTTAGACAGAGTTTTGCTCTTGTTGCCCAGGCTGGAGTGCAATGGCACAATCTCAGTTCACCACAACCTCCACCTCCCTGTTCAATCGATTCTCCTGCCTCAGCCTCCCAAGTAGCTGAGATTACAGGCATGTGCCATCAGGCCTGGCTAATTTTTTTTTTTTTTATATTTGTAGTACAGATGGGGTTTCTCCATGTTGATCAGGCTGGTCTCAAACTCCTGACCTCAGGTGATCCACCTGCCTCGGCCTCCCAAAGTGCTGGAATTACAGGCATGAGCTACCACACCCAGCCTATCTTCTAACTTTTTAATCCAGAAGGCAACTCTGTAGCAAAAGGCCAAATAGGCCATCTCACACATACCTAGGGTCACAATACTGGGCTGTCATGTATGGCTGCTCAGGTTGTACACTGCACAACACCAAGGAACATACCATTCACATAGACTGTAACAGGGTAAGTATTCTCTGGGGTTGTATAACATGATGGCCCGGCCCAGCCCCACCAAGGCAGGGAGAAAAAATCATGTTCTGGATCACAGTGTTATAGTACAGTAAGTTTTCATAGCTACATTGCATCAATTACCTTTTATTCCTCAAAGAATATGATCAAAGTTCTTGTTACCAACTCACAGCCTGCCTGGTGCCCTTTTCCTTCTCTTTGCAAAGTAAAATCGCTGGGGGAAATAGCCAAACCTCCAGATGGCTCTCTTTATTCAGGAAATGGTTTGTACAGCTTGACTGAGGAGGACAGCCTGAAATCCAGAAGAAAATGGGACCAAATTCCAAGCCTGGCCGTGAGTTTCAGAAAACACTGTGCTGCCGTTGCTTTGTACAGATGAAAGACACTAGACAGTGTTTGAAACAGCTCTCCAAGCACCTTTCCCATGCTGGCCTGCCTTTTGGATTTTCCCACATTCCCGCTTCCCACACGCTGTCGTGGGCACAGTGGGGACATACGTGTCCCCACATTCACCCCATGGCCTTGCCTTCTCCACACCATTGTTCCCTTTGTAGCCTGAAACACACTTAGGATTGAGAGGTAACAATGCCAAAATATTCCCTGATCTGAAACATTGCTACTGACAGCCTCCGCCCAGCCCTGTCCATTCTGAGTTCAGTGTAAGTTGGGGTTAATGAGAACGGTCCTGCTTCTTAGGCAGTTCCTTGAACTCTGCCCCAAACACACAGAACAGTATATTCTGAGATTTGGGACATCTATTCTAACATACAAATCTAAAGTACAAATTCAGGACACATTTGATAAAACACCTGATTTTTGCATAACCTGCTTTTGAAGGACTATCTCAGGGGCCTTACAGGTACGTTATGGGCCACTAGTGACTGAAGAGCCATGCTCCATCCAAATTTCCATCTAAAGTTTGCCAAAGGGCCACAATAGCAAGCCAATCAGCTCATAGATGTATTTGGTTTGCTCAATGCCATGTTGTTGTGACTGTTGTTTCCATTGAATTTGAATGTCTCAAGCAAGGCAGGCATTCCCCATTTTCCAAAGACCCCCCACTTCTGTCCAACCTGCCCGTTTCATACACTCATTTCCATAATCCACCTAGTCCCTGCAGATGACTGAGTGGACCCTGCATCAGCCAAGTGCCAAAAATGAGTAGTTGACATACCCTCTTCCTGGGAGAAGGGTTGGAGGGAGTCATTTACTTCCCCTTCCTCCCAGCCCTGCACCCTGCCTAGGGGGAGCACTTGTATCAAAAGGAATCTGCAGATCCCAGGACCGACAGCCTGGGAACCGCACCTTTACGTTTGTCAACACAGACAGATACATCAATACAGGCTTACGCAGTCTATCCATGAAAATGTATTGGAAAGCAGGTGGCTCCACTGACTGTGCAGGAGAGACGTAACTTTCACTGTACAGAAAAGTCTCTGAACTTTTCGACATGTGTACTGTCATTGTATGAGCAACCTGTCATTCATTCCCAGACCCCTAAGATCCTGCATGGAGTGTTTTCCCCCAGCTATAAAACCTCACCTGAGGTTTTAGGGTACAGCTCAAATGGTTCCTTTCTCTGTCATCTTTCTCAGTCCTCCCAGTCAAAAGCAATCCCTTCTCGATGCCTCTCTTCTGCTTGTGTTGGATCTCCTTTGCAAGAATGCTGTAGGGCGCCCCACCCTGCCCCACTGCTCTCCCCAGTGTGTGGCTGCCCCATACTTGTTCTCACCTCGTTAACCTGTAGAAAGATAAGCAGATGAGGGGTCCCTCTGGGAACCCTTTTCTCCCCAGTAGGTCCTCTCCTGCCCTGGGCACACACTGCTGCCCAACAGAACTTGGTATCATAATGGAAATGTTCCCTACCCGTGCTGTCCAGATGTACGAGGTGCTGACCACATCTGAATGGTGACCATCTGAAATGTGGGCTGTGTGACTGCAGAACTGAATCTTTTATTTCATTTAAATATAACTTAAATAACGACACCTGGATAGGGCAACCATGCTGTACCGCTCAGTCCCGGAACTTTCTCCCTGGAGGGACAGCCTCACGAGCCGAACAGTACAACCGCAAGCACGTTTAATTTTCAAACAATTAAATTGAAAGCAGGGCCACAAAGTCCTTGTTTCTAAAGTACAAATTCAGTTTATTCAACTGTTTATGACACAGTACACAGGAGGCAAAGTGTTTCACATCACAGAATTCACTTCCAACTCCTTGGAATGTTCATTTCTTTGGCTTACAGGAGAGACTAGACAGGAAAGCCAGGCAATGCTCAGGCAACTAGAGTAAGGGTGGGGGCAACGCTGACGTGGTCTCACAGGGCCGGCGATAGGGACTGTTAGTCGCAAGCTGGTTTTCTAGACCTGTTAGCTGGAAGCATAGGGACACCATTCCCGGATGCTCACACCACGCCGGGCTTCAGTCATCCCCACCACACAGGTACAGCAGCGCTTTCTGGTAGTCCCCCTTAGTGTCTTGCTGCAAATGGCCCAGGAGAAAAAAGAGACATGGCATCAGAAAAAAGCCCAAAGTAGCAGCTCAATGTTCAACGAGGCCTCTCCCAGGACAAAGAGAAGACTCTGCAGGTGACCTGCCTTGACACAAAGGCTTGAAGGGCCACACCCAACCCACTGCCCTAGAACCCTCTGGGAGTGTGGTCAGAGGAGGTGCTGGGGAAGACATTCAAGTGTCCTTAGGACCGTGGCACAGAGGGAATACCAGGTGCTGAAGACTGATAAAGACCAGTGACCACGGCTGTTCTCACCGCAGCAAGGTCCTGCCGACACCCCACCTTTCCCCTCTCAGCCTCACCCTTCTACAGAGAACAGGGTACTTTCCTACCTCACTCTGCTATTTCCTGCAATCTTACGGTCAAGTGGACACAGCTGGTGAGATGAGGAATAACGGGCAGGAGTCTAAACGTGCCTGTGACTTTACACGTGCAGCCTGATAAACCTGGCTAGAGAAAACCCAGCTCTAACTTCCTCTTTGCTAACCATGGGCATGCCTTGGGACATGTCAGGAACGTTTACAAAGGGGAATTGCAGTGGCTGTCTGAAATCCACACAGTGCTACCACCGTGAATGCGGTCACTTCCTTTCACGCAAATGCGCCAGCACGCCAAAACAGACGGAGGCTAAACCGATCGGAAAGATGGCAGTGAGTAACTGAAAGCCGTCAGGCCTATCCCAGAGGATGTTTCAAGGATAAACACATAACAGACAGTAAAATGCAGTGGATCTTCCAAGTCTCTGGGATGTCAGCAAGCCTTGCAGGATCGTTGTCATGAGCACCAACAACCGCTGCACAGTAACAGATGTTAAAAATACAAAACATCTGCCTGATTCTGCAAAGTCCAGGACACATCACAAACGGTGCTTTCACAGTAAATCCCTGATGGCTGGTGACCGGCATCTCTTCCCCAGAGAGTTAGAACACAGAACGTCACCATTCTATCATCATTCTGCCAGGCCAGCTGCTGGGGCCGGGGCGCTCTGGACAGCAGGGCAGGCTGACCCCGCACCTCGGGCTTACCTGGATGTAATAGTACAGGGACTTGCCGTACTTTCTCTTGAATTCAGACCTAATTTTCAACATGTCCACTTCACTGCGGGAGACCATGATTCTGATCAGGACCTTATCTCGAGTCCCCTTGCCCTGAAAATCAAGTTGATATTCCAAGTTACAAACACTGAAAGAAACAGTCTAAAGGTTAAGCATCCCTGATCTGAGAATCTGAAACCCAAAATGCTCCAAACTCCAAACTTCTTCAGTGCCAGCGCAACGCCACAACGAAAAGTTCCACATACAAGCACTGAACACAAACTGCTTCACGCACAAAATCATCAAAAGCACTGTACAAAACTAGCTGTAGGGTATGTGCGTCAGGGTCACATAAAACACAAATGGATCTCACGTTCAGACTTGGGTCCCATCCCTAAAATACTTCATTGTATGTATGCAAATATTCCAACATTAAAAATAAATCTGAAATCCAAAACACGCCTGGTTTCAAGCACTTTAGATAAGGGATATTAGGGCACAGTGTACACTACCTGGGTGACGAGTGCACCAAAATCTCAAAAATTACCACTGAAGAACTTTCATGTCATCAAACACTACTTGTTCTCCAAAAACCTTTAAGAAAGGAAAGACGGAGAGAGAGAGAGAGAGAAGAAAGAGAGAAAAAGAGAAAGAAAGAAAAAAAGACAGACAAAGAAAGAGAGGCAGGCAGGCAGGCAGGAAGGGAGGGAGGGAGGGAGGAAGGGAGGGAGGGAAGGAGCAAAGGAGGGAAGGAGTGAGGGAGCAAGCAGAGGAGGGAATGAGAGAGGGAGGTAGGGAACGAGGGAGGAAGCAAGAGAAGAAGGGAGTGTGGGAGGGAGGGAAGGAGGGAGGAAACAAGGGAGGGAGCAAGGGAGGGAGCAAGGGAGGGAGGGAAGTCGGGGAGAGAGGAAGGGGAGGAAGCAAGAAAAGAAGAAAAAAAAGAAAAGAAAAGAACGAAGAGTATCTGGGAATTCCAACCACACCAGGCTGTACTCAGCACAGACTCCCACTCCGTGCGGTCGTTCAGTAAATGTATACTGAGCACCTACTGCCACCGGGCTCAGTTCAAGCAGTCTGAGCTTCCATATGCAGCAAGAGGTTCCTGACTCTTGCAGGCTTGGAGGGAACGTGCCAATACATTTCTATCATCGCTCTGCGCCATTCTGAATGATATGTGCAACGAAGACCGCTGAGTTTACCTCCAGAGCGTCAGACCAGAGGCACTGAGGGGCCATTTGCTATGGAACTCAAAGACAGGTGGCGGAGACAGCGCAGACAAGGGAGATGTTCCCGAAGGAAAAGGCCAAAGCCCAGAAGCCAGAAAACACATGGCACATCTGAGGTGTAGAAAAGGGCATGGGTCCATGGGAACAGGCGGCTCGTTGAAGGGAGACTCGTGGGGCTGTCTTTGGAGTCTGGCAGACCCAGGTTCAGATCTGCCTGTGTAACTCAGGTGGAGGCCTTCTGAGCTCCGTCTCTCCATCCAAAACCAGAAGACAATCATATAAGCCTCAGACTTGTTCTGCAATGATTGAAGGTGCAACAGTAGCACAAGTCTACTGTATAGTGGGTGCTTAATAATCGCTCCCTTCCTCACTTGTCTCGACTCTGGGGCTAACGGGAAACCGGAGCAGGAATCAGACACAACGACCACATCACATTTTCCCTCTCCCACGGCACTTAACTTTCTGCCTGAACACAAATACATGTTCAAGCAGCTGAGAGAGAGAAGACCATTTGTGGTTCTCTCACGTGTCAAATACAACCACAGCTGACTAGTGTGCTCCTGCCCCCAGACAGTGGGGTCCCTTCCTCCATCCATGAGCTGAGGAGACTCAGTTTGGGGCACACGAGAAGACAAGCTGAGCGTGGGAACACAGCCCTCTGAGCCAGCTGCCCTTACCTTCATGGAGTCGTACAGCCGATCAGCAAAATACAGGGGCTTGTTCTGAATGCACTGGACTGTGGAGAGAAGAAAGGGAGTCAGGGCTGCAGCTGTTCTTGCCTCTCCTCTGCCAGCGGGAGAAGATGCCCTGAGCCTGGGCCACAAACCAGAAGTGACCTGATATAATGGAAGCGGGCTGCAAAATGGGACAGGCTACGGGAATCCTAGAATCCTCTGCAATACTGAGTTCCACCCCGGTTTTAAACCAGGGGACTGAGACCTGCAGAGCCCAAGAGCACATGTGAGTTTCCTCAACACACCCCTCTCTTCTCCTGTTCTCTGACTCCTCCCTGGCAACAATCTGTTACCAACTTAGGCCTTTTTTCAGTTTTATATTCTTAAACCTATACAATTAAGACTATAAAACCATCCAAAGCATGCTCAGAAGCCACACCTCCCAAACACTGGAATTAAGAGGATGGCCAGCTGTCACTTCTGCTCCAGCACTGCCCACTGAAAGCTGATGTCCACCAGGAATGGGGGCCACGCTTGCTTACCCAGGTTCAGGAAGGCATTTTCCAGGTCTCCTTTAACCTCTTTCCTGATGCTCTCCAACATGTCATAAGGGCTGTAGCTCTTGTACCTATCAAATACTGCAGAAAACCAACAGAGCTATCAGATCAGAGCCGCGGGTCAGAGCTGTCAGTAATCAGCCCTCTAGTTTTACGCACCATGATTTTTTCAGAAATTGAGGATGATCACAGATGCTATGATCTATGTGTCAGATGGGGTGTATGTGACACGCAGGGTGTCAGCGGTTGCCATGGTGACCAGAGCCGACATCGCTCGCGTGTGTCCTGGGACAGCACACCATGCACCCGTCCTGAATGGCATTACCCAGGCCACGTATTTTGACCACCTCCATCTCCCCTGAATGGAACCCATTCCCTCTGGAAACCACAGGGAACAGCACAAAGCGTGCAGCAAAGTCCACTACTTCAAAAAACATGGTGAGATAAAACGGCCATCGGACAAGAAGGAGCCACAAGCTACAGCACCAAATGCAGAAACTATTTGCAAGAGAAAAGAATCCAGAATGGGAGGGAAAGGCGAAGGTACCTGGTGAAGGAAAACTGGTGAGCCTAGACAGTGGCGAGTGCAGACAGGACCTCATTCTGGCAGACTCAACTCCAACATGGACATCCACCCGGCCGCCCCAGAGCCCCAAGGCACTGACACCCCCTCAGCACAGTGCCCACCTTTCTGGAGGTGGCACGCGCTCCGCTCGGTCATGATGCTGATCCACTTGGGAACATCAGTTCCCTTCCTCTTCACTCCAGCGTCATACAGATCCTACGGGTACCAGCAACCAGGGAAAGTTAACTACGCGATCCCGCATAAGATCATAAAAACTGCCATGCAGAAAAACAAAAGGCTACATGCTCAGAATGCCCAATGGGGGAGAATGATTATACTACACACATGCGCAGAGACTACTATCTACACATACTTAGTCACAAGCAGTCTTCCTTAGGCACAAATGGATACAAAGGAGACTGCAAATAGCTTGTGAGGTCTGTGATTACAGTCTCCTCCCTTGAATAAGAAAGGAAGGACCAAGAGTTTTTACTCACATACAGAAGGACAAGTCGATGTGAATTAGCACATCTGGCCCTCCTCCCTTTGGGCACATTTAGGGACAGATAAGCTAGTCAGCGTTTATTGGACAGCTACGGCCAGGCTCCCGTTCCCAAGCTTCTCAGAGACTCAGGGAGTGACGGAGCTGGAAAAGGAACCTGTCCCATCTCATTTTCAGTTTCTGGAAAATCTAGGCACTAGTCCTTAACAATGGCAGGAAGGGCAAGAGGAAGAAAGGCTGATGCAAGGGCAGGTATTCATTCCGTGATCTTCCACCATCTGGGAACTGCAAAATCCAACTTCTATTTTATTTAAAAGCCTTCTCTACTACCTTCTAGAAGCATTGTGTGGAATATACTGAATTTAAAACTAACAAGAATTTAAATTGCTTTTCTGCAGCTTTTATGACTTATTCTGAGGTAACTGTTGACCCTTGAGTAACAAATACAGTTCACAGCAGTCTCAATAAGCTTAACAAATAGTTCTCAGAGATTATCAAACTAGAACTGGCAAAAGTTTTATTCAGCCAGAAAAGGACAGGTCTCTGCTTGCCTCCTTTTTTCCCCCACCACAATGAGCTGGCCATCCTGTCCCTGGCTGTGTCTTCTCCACTTTCTTCTGCTTCCCACCTGCCTGCCTGAAAAGTGTGCACAGCCACATCACACTCTGCAGAAACTGGTGCTTCCATACAAGCAAAGCCTGAATGAGCATATGTGAGTCAGGTATTGACTCCATAAGTAATGCCAGCATTATAAGAGAGTATCTTCTGATAAGCATTGCGCACGGACTACAGTGGGTTTAAAAGATGGCCAGAAATTCTTTGACATTCCTCCCTTCCAAAGGAGGAGCCTAATCCCCTCCCAGTGAGCGTGGGCTAGACCCAATGACTCACTTTTAATGAAGAGTATGACAGCAGTGCAGGGTGGGACACCCGAGATTAGGTCATAAAAGATGCTGTGGCTTCCTCTTTGCCTTCTCTCAGATTCCTTGCTCTGGGGAGAGCTGGCTGCCATGTTGTGAGGATGCTCAAGCAACCCCATGGAGAGGCTTATGTGGAGTGAATCAAAGGTCTCCTACAAACGGTCACATGAGTGCACAGTCTTGGAAGCAGGTCCTCCCTTTCTCCCCAACCACAATGAAGCAGTAGGCCGTCCAGTCCCTGGCTGTGTCTTCTCCACCTTCTTCTGCTTCCCACCTGCCTGCCTGATTGGTGTGCACAGCCACACTCTGCAGAAACTGGCGATAGCAGCACAGGGTGGGACTTCCGACACTAGGTCATAAAAGATGCTATGGCTTCCTCTTTGCTTTCTCTCAGATTGCCTGCTCTGGGGAAAGCCAGCTGCCATGTTGTGAGGGTGCTCAAGCAACCCTACTCAAGAGACCCTGAGCCAGAACCACTGCACTAAGCCACTCTTCAATTCCTGACACACAGAAACTGAGAAATAATATGTTTGTTGTTTTAAGTTGCAGAGTTTGGAAATCATTTGTTACATAGGGTTAAATTACTATACAGACTATTCAGAGACTTATGAGAAAACAGAAACTTAAACCAAAAAGCTCAGCACTTACCCGGGCATCTTGGTCAATCAGTTCATAATCAATGACAGAGCCATCCTCTGCTCTTCTGCCCTATGAGGAGGGGAGAAAAGAACTTAGAATCCATTTCGTTGTGTATTTTAAAACTGAAAATGTTTTCTCCCTAGTCTATATAAGCCATTACTTAATTTTCTAAATAAGTATCCACCTAAGATTTTTCTTACTTTGAAACCTAGACCAGCCAAGGATAGTAAAATCATTGAGCAAGGAAGTGGGTGCTGTGCCTCTCCATCAACAACCCCCTCCTTGGTACCCAGTCCTGGCCTACACACCTTAGAGAATCCCTTTCCCCATCCCCCGATGAGATTTAAAAAGCTGATGAGATTTAGCCCTTTCCTTCAGCAAGCTTGCAATGCAGACGGAAGAATAAGCGGAAACAAACATGCGGCAGCCAGGGAACCTACAGCACTAGGAAGACACGAAATCCAGGAGGAGAAAGAACTCTCAGAGAGGAGAGTCAGCAAACAGTGTGAACCATGGGGCCGGGCTGAAGCTGAAACTTCAAGAGTCAGTCAGATGCGGCTAGCCAAGAGGAGAGGGAGAGCCAGACTGCCCACGAGGGCCAGCACAGGTGCAGCAGAGCACGCTCCCAGGTAAGTAAGGAGCTGCCCTGTCAGAGCAGAGCTGAGCAGCAGAGAATCCTAGCAGAGAAGATACAGGGAGGGTATATAGCAGACTTTTCCCAGCAGTGAAGAGTTTACAATGGATGCAGCAGAAATGGGGTTTGAACAGGGAAGTAACGTGGTGAAAGTGTGTTTCACAGAGATCCGTGAACGGCAGTACACGGGGGAGGTGGGAGGGAAGAGGAGAACCAGGGAGAACAGCACAGGAGCTATGGCAGTAATGGAGATGTGAGCGGGCCAGAGGCAGCATACCGTCTGTCATTTATCATCAGGGTTCTCCCTCCCCTGGCACATAAGCATTAAGTGACACACCAGCCAGAATTAGGGATTCACGGGGGAAGCACCCTTTCCTCCATGTTAATGTGTTAACATTAGCAACTGGCTAGACAAAGACAACTTCACTCCAGGCAAAGGACTACGTGGGCAAATTCTCCCTTGAGAAGTGAACGCAAGAAAAAGAAACAAGAAGGTCACTTCCCACTGGGTCCTGCATGACCACAGAGAGAGGCAGAGTGACCTTCCCTAAGTCACACGGCCAAGGCTCTGGCACGTAAATCCAGGCCAGGACTTGAGAGCTGCCCAGCCCTCCTCTTGCTCCCGAAGTCCACTTGTCCATGAGGTTTAGCAGGATAAGAAATCCTATTATACAAAACTGACAACTCCGCAGTGACAGTGCGGGCCACTGTGGGAAATGCAGCTGAATTCCTGATGCAGGCACAGGGGATTTCGTCAATTCACCACAAGTCTAAAACGAGCTGTGTACTTGCCTTGGGAGGAGGCAAGGGCAAAGAACGAAACCGGGAAACCAACCTTCGCCAGGGCAACCATCAGCTTGCGGAAGTCACCAGACGTATCCGAAATAATGTCCTTCTCCAGATCAGTCTTGTACACTTGAGAAAAATACATCTGGTTTTACACCTTCTGCCTGTGAAGCCAACCACCCACCCCATTTCCCATGTCCCACTAAGACTCTGAAAAGCAGAACAGCTCTGTCAGCTGGGTATATCCATTCTCCTTAACCTCCAAGGGACAAAGGACTCACTAGAATGATTTTCACCCTCATGAAATCAGAGCCAGAGTTATTATCCATGACAAGGGGCAGCCAGGCTAGGTCAAATCAGGGATCCTCGGGCTCACCTTTGACCAGTGACCTCTTGTGTAGCTTAAATACTGTCTCCCAGCCCTCCTGACTGTGAATACTCATTCTGAACATCAAAAAACTAGAGAGCTACACACACACACACACACACACACACACACACACACACACACACAGAAACAATCATGCTTTATTGTTCACTGAGAAAATGCACAAAGGCAGAATCTACTAAGAAATAACGCTTTTGAACAAAATTACATTTCAATAGTCAAAAAAGCATCTATATTGAAATACAGTAGCTAGAGAGGAACTGTTATGTCCCTAGCACAAAGAAAAAAGTAAATATGTGAGGTGATGGATGACCCAATGACCCTGACTTGATAATTACATGTTACATGTCCCAAAAGATCACATGCACCCCCCAAATATGTACGACTATGATATATCAACTTTAAAAAGTAAAAGAAAACACAGATGCAGCAGCAACGTAAGCTGCGTTGTTTATTCCACTCACAGCCTTCTGTACTGTTTAGTGTGTACAGGTCCACAGCGGCTTGTTGCTGTGATTCTTCAGTTACCCACAGTCCAGAGTTGGGAACCTCTTGAGCAGAGACTGAACACCACCCAATAAATGGAATCTATATATAATACTTGCTACTTCTCCTCATCAGATCTTTTTTAAAAAGAAATTTTGTTTTCTCTCCTTTCCCTCCTGTCTACCCTTCCTCTAACACAGAAGTTCCAGTGGACAGTAATAATCAAAACACCGGCAATGAGGAGGTGAAGGAGAGAAACTTGGGACCACAGCCAATCCCGTCTGCATGGTCAAGATGGCGGGCATGTCAGCACATCCACAATCCGGGCATCTTAACCCGAGCACTCACCCTGGCGGCCGTGACAGAGTCACAGAAATTGGGCTTAGAGGATGAATCACAGAAATCAAGCTACTCACTTTCCTTATAGACTCTGTTAATTTCCTGCAGCTCCTGGTTGGTTCTTGAGCAGATGATCTCAATGAGGGAGTCCTCATCGGTTCCCAGCCCCTGTGAACCGGGAAGCATGAACATTATCCGGGAAAGGCTTCCCCACCATTAGCCTCCTTTTCAGATCTCCACCAACTAAACTGCAAACATGCATTGGGTCTGTTAGCATCCTGCCTTCCACATTCCTACTGAAGAATCTACACTCTGTCCCTCAGCACCAAGTAACGGCATTTTCTGTTCCTTTAAAAAATGCTTCACCAGAGCACAAGATGCTGTAATTGGCACGTCTAAGTTCAATTGTTAATACGTTTGTTTTTTTTTAAAAAGTAGTGAATGGGAAGAGGCAGCATTAGAATATGCCAAAATGTTAAAAGTGGCGATTGCCTTTTGCTGTGGGTATGTATATAAGGTAACTTTTTCTTATTATTTTTCACCTTCTACAATAACCACCCACTATTTTAAAGATGAGAATTTTCTTTATTAAACAATGGTTCTCGCTAATTTAAAATAAAGGAAGATAGAAATTTTATGTTGTCACTCACAGCCGGCATTGTGAGAGTAAGTCTTTTTACCAGGCAAAGGTATAGAAAAAAATTTTAGCTTTACCTCTTTGAAATGTAAAATTGGGTTAATGTTAAAAATTTCATTCCTGTCCTTCCATTTTTGCTTCATAATTATGCATTCTTCAGGCATTTTAGAAAAGCAGAAAGAAATAATGAAGCGCCGAAGAAACCAACACTTTATTAAGGAATAGGAATTTGACGGGCGATGTATTCAGATTTAATGCATACACTTTTGAGTGCGCCAGATAGCGTGAAAGGACTCAATGAAACATGTATTTCAAAGCTGGCTTCATGATCAAAGTCAAGATTTAGTAATCAGGATTCTTTAACACTTGTCTTTCCGAATATGGAAATTTCACTTTGAACTAAGTAGAATTACAACTGTTTAAAATGTAAATCAATTATAAGGTGGTAACACAATAAGAAACTTACTTATCCACATGAAAAGTGTGTCAGCTATTAATTAAACTTATTAGAGGTTCTATGCCCCTGAAAAAATAGTTTGTATAATATACACTAAGCCTCGGGTTAATGGTTAATTTTGAATTTTATTCTTCATCTAATCTTTGAACCAATGGCTCTTCTTTCAGAGTTTTTAATCATGATTTGTAGAGGTTCCAGCAAAGCCAAAAAATTCTCCCCTTGTTAGCAAAAGGTCCATCCAGCATTCTGCACAAATGTTACTAAGTGACTACTGACCGTCTTTGAATGTTTTTAAGGAGACATTTGTTCAATCTCAAGGATGATAGAAATACAGTCTAAAAATAACACACATTGGGAGAAATGCTGTATCCTGACATTGTAGAATTGCAAGACAGGCAGAAGAACGAAAGATGTGTTTCCTTCCATCACTGATATGCCAGTGTTAACATCTGAGAATTCTGATGGCGGTTTTTACGTGTACATTCGAAGGTGACCTTGGCAATCTCCAAAGCCTGGCCCAAGCTCTCCACAGACTGTCCACAATTCCTAGCACAAGGGCAAATTCTACTCTAACATATGGCAGATACTGCCACTGGTATGGCCAGAAGTCAAAACAGATTTTTTTTAAAAAAGCATAGTTCAGTTAATGTCACTTCAAGCTTTATGGATTTTGGAAGGGTACTCAACTGTGATAGCTAATGGAAGAGCTGGCACAGGGTCAAAGCTTCAACAGTTAAAGCACCTTCCACTGGGCCAATTACATAGATTACCACAGTGACTGACAGCTCAAAAAGGTCTGTTTCAAGTCACTAATACCTAGTAACAGATACCAGTAAAGTCACACAAATCATAACTAAATAGATTCTTGAGGAAAGTAAGATAAACTGAACTGCAGTGTGGATGGTCAGAAGAAACCTAGGAGAGGCTGACTCATCCCTGCCTCCAAAGGTCCACAGACTCGGCTTTCAGGAATGCTATTTTTATCAAGCGGGGTCATGAAATGTTGTTGACATTTTAGCACTCTTAAGGACGTCTTTTCTGCAGTACAGCCTACCTAGGAAACTCGGACAAGTCCGCTCAAATAAACTGAGCACAGCCCGGGCTAAGCTGAGGAACTGAAGAAGAGAGAGATTTAACAACACATCTTAGAGCAGCCCTGAGCTACCAAGTTCAGGGCTCCGGAGATGCCCAGTGTCCGAAGCAGCCTCACTCTTGTGTTCTCTGGGGAAAGGATGATGACTGAACTGTGACATTAGCTCTGCTGACAGGCTTACGGCTCAGACTGTTCATAATTCAGGAACGGGGCATCAGAGAAAAAACACTCAGACTCAGAATAAAAATCAGACATACGGCTTCGCCCCTACAGCAGAGCCTTTACCCATCTTAATCAGCAGAGGGCAGTGTCGGACTGTTCAAAGTGCTGCAGACACTACAGAAAGCGTCCACATGTGTTGCAGTAACATGCATTTATGTGTGTGCATCTATTACATTTATATAAAACTTGATGTTTTAGGTATGCACAAAGTTCAGGAGGTTTCCAGTCTAGGTTTTTTACTTAATTTAACCCAAAATTCCAGTTTCAAAATAACTTTGCAAAAGAAAAACAGGACAATGTGCAATGAGACTTCAGAGTTACCTTCACACGCGTACAATTTGGGTACGATTCATCATCCGAAATTACCCCTTATGTGCACTGTAATGTTCTGATTCTGCCCGAAGTTGAAACAAACAACAGTACTGACAGAGAGAATATGGGAGGAAGAAACACCCACGAAAGGATGGGCAGAATTTGCAAGCTTCACTTAACAAAAGCGATGAGATTTTTTCTTGCCTTAATATCACAACATATCTTTTTAAAGGAGGAAGTGCAATCAAGGAAATAGTTTTCCCAAATGGTATTCCGATTGCCCAGGTGCTGAGTAGTAGCAGCTGGTAACTGACTTCTCAGCATCATGAAATTTCTTTACAGTCTTAAAACAAGTAATTGAAATATTTTTGGTACAAATCCTGAGACGTATAGCTTCAGTTCATTTTTTAAAAATGGTTCCAAATGAGAATTTAACAAAACCGAAAATCACCAAATTATACTCAGAAAGCTGTAATTCACAAAATTAATAGCAGATTTGACAGAGATGACATCTCATTGGCATTTACCTTCATGGAAGCTTTGAGCTCAGAAGCATCATACTGAGCAGGTGTCTTCAATAGGCCCAAAATCACCGTCTCCAGGTGGCCAGATAAGGCTGACTTCAGTGCTGATGCAAGTTCCTTCAAGAGAACAGGCAATCATGAGGAAAGAATTTATTTTTTACTTTAAAACTGTGAGTAAAACAAAAGTAAAAGGGGTCTGTTTGTGAAGCAGGTTGTGGGTCTGACCACTCCAGAGTCTTGGGTCAGACGCCATCAACTGCATTCCTTTCAACAGACCCAGAACTCAGAAACACAAACATCAGATTTGCTTTAAAGAAATTCCTTAAAATCCTAGTTTTTTTGTTTTGTTTTGTTTTGTTTTTGAGACGGAGTTTTGCTCTTGTTACCCAGGCTGGAGTGCAATGGCGCGATCTCAGCTCACCACAACCTCCGCCTCCTGGGTTCAGGCAATTCTCCTGCCTCAGCCTCCTGAGTAGCTGGGATTACAGGCACGCGCCACCATGCCCAGCTAATTTTTTGTATTTTTAGTAGAGACGGGGTTTCACCATGTTGACCAGGATGGTCTC
>CM052655.1:3816095-3833261 GCA_028533165.1 Leontopithecus rosalia
GGAGTTTTGCTCTTGTTACCCAGGCTGGAGTGCAATGGCGCGATCTCAGCTCACCACAACCTCCGCCTCCTGGGTTCAGGCAATTCTCCTGCCTCAGCCTCCTGAGTAGCTGGGATTACAGGCACGCGCCACCATGCCCAGCTAATTTTTTGTATTTTTAGTAGAGACGGGGTTTCACCATGTTGACCAGGATGGTCTCAATCTCTTGACCTCGTGATTCACCCGCCTCGGCCTCCCAAAGTGCTGGGATTACAGGCGTGAGCCACCGTGCCCAGCCTAAAATCCTAGTTAATTTTGCCTTCTTCTATGATCAATAAAAGAAAACTGGATTCGTCTGTGATTCCTCAGAAAGCTGTGAGAGTGCAGGCTCTTTGCAATATGCCTGGAAGTGGTAACAGCCTATGGAATCGGGATGGTTTCTGAGATCAAGGCCCCTGCTAAGAAGGAGGTGTTTGAGCAGACAGCCTCCTCCTGGGAAGCAGTCCTTGTGGCCTGCTGATATACTGTAAAAAATGTGGGGGCAGCCACTCCAGCAGCAGCTCCTCAAAGTTACCAGAAGGAACCAGAGGCCCCAACACGGTTGGAAGTGAGGTCATGAAACTTACCTATGCAAAACACTTCATCCAATACTAACAAAATAGCTCTTGTCCACACCAAACTGAGACGGTGTTTAATGCAAGTGAGGAGAACCAACACGCCTTAACTGGCCCCCTTGAATTCCCTGCTGCATACAATTTCTTAAGGGTTCCACCGTCACCATGAATGCAAAAATTTAAGTCAATTCTGGTCACCACCCATGTATGTAGACAGACACCCCAACCCCATGTGGCTTTCAGCGATGCTTTCCTTGGGCTAAACTTTCTACAAGTCATGGCTGATGCCTGAAACCTCCTACTAAAATAATGTTTACTTTTCACTTTTCCTTTCACTTCTTTCTTTCTGTCCTGCTTTCTAAGAGCACCCATAGCATCTACAAAGTTTAGCCCCTAGAGGTGCTTGCAGGCAAGGCGTGATTTGCAGCCTGTTTCAGAGACAACCATCTTGAATCATTCAAAGATGTCAAAAGTGTTAGAACCGACATGGATCTTAGCACCTGGCCAGAGCCTTTCCCCATCTACTTTCTCCTGCTTTCCGATGTCCTGGGAACAGACAGCACTTAGAAGAGGACTGTAAAAGCAGTACCTCCCAATTATAACACCTCTCCCAGTTTGGAACTTTGAGGTTAGGTTAACTCCAAACTTAGCCTACCCTTGACACTCCCCTCTACTCATTCTCTGTTCAAACCTCAAATAGCATTTGGGCAGCTACCGACTTCTTCCACTTCTACTCCAAACTCCTTATGGGCGTTCAACCTCCTGTTTCTCACAACATCCAGCACAGAGCTTTGCACTTAACAAAGACTAACCGAAACTCCAGAAATGTATGATAAATAAAACATAACCATTCCCTGGATACGTTTTATTTAGCATATGGAGAAGCCTCGCATCTGGCGTCTGCTAGAACATGAAAGAATCGTAAAAGCAGCTGTCTCTCCCAGCTCCTCTCCATCCTGCTAGCTTGGCCCGGGTTCTTCAAGCTCATCACCTGGGCAGTCGCAGCCCATTTCCCTGAAGAACTCTGCAACACAAATTCTTGCTTATTTCACAAACATTCTACTTAATTTCACAAATAGCTGATTGTTTCACTTGAAACTCTCAAGTAGTTTACCTATCTTTTATAAAAGATACATAATTCTCCTTGGCCCAAGGCTGAGAGTCGAGAACTAGTAGGACTGTGGCTGGGCATGGTGGCTTACACCTGTAATCCCAGCACTTTGGGAGGCCGAGGTAGGTGGGTCATCTGAGGTCAAGAGTTCAAGACCATCCTAGCCAACATGGAGAAACCCTGTCTCTACTAAAAATACAAAAATTAGCTATTTCTGGTGGTGGGTGCCTGTAGTCCCAGCTAGTCAGGAGGGTGAGGCAGGAAGATCACTTGAACTTGGCAGGCAGAGGTTGCAGTGACCCCAGATTACACCAACGCATTCCAGCCTGGGCGACGAGCAAGACTCCACCTCAAAAAAAAAACAACAACAATGAGTAGGATGGTAAGCTGTCCCTAGCATACAGAGAAGCCTGTGAGAATCTTGGGACCTCATCATAATTCTGGCAGTAACTTCCCTCCAAGAGGTTATGTGAGAGCTCTGTTCTCCATATATCTAAAACCAAGACCTATGATTTGGCTGCGGTGGTCTCTGACTGTAATCGAGCAGTTTGGGAGGCTCAGGTCAGAGAACTGCTTGAATCTATATGGCAGAGGTTGCAGTAAGCAGAATCACACCACTGCAATCAAGCTTGGGTGACAGAGCGAGACTGTCTCAAAAAAAAAAAAAAAAAAAAGATCTGGGCTTCTCTGTGCATACACACCCAAATGTATTCCAAGACCATACTCTCTTAGTGACAGCTGAAACATCCATTTCTTTGCATGCTGTCCGGAGATGAGCCTTCTGCTCCAGTGGGAACTTGGCTCAAACAGCTCACAGACCCCTTTGGGAAGCTGGAGAAATAAAACACTCCCCACTACGCCTCACTACAGAAGATTAATATAAGTCTACTGAAAGAAGAATTTTAATGCACATGAGATGAAAGAAGCCAGATGCTTTCCTATTTATGTCCTTTCCAAATGTTTTAGAGTGCGGGGGATGGGAGCGTAGCAAGGCTTGACCTACAAATCCCAGGCCTGGTGCTCATGTCAATTCCAAGGGCAGAAATATCTCCTCCAGAATCCTTCCAGCGCACCTTGACTGTGGCTATGAGTGAAAGCCTTAAGTCAGGCGGGAGCTGCAGGAAGCCACACTTACTGTGCTGTCCAAGAATAAATCAAAAGCTTTTAATAGCAAGAAGTTAAAAATAAAGCAGCACATCCTCAAAAATAAAATTTCCTAAGACTGACAAAATAAAGGCTGAACATGCGCTGGCTGTTTCTTAACCATTAGTGGACAAGCAAAGGGAAAAGCACACAAAGACCTTTAAATAGCAGCAGCAAGGCATTTGAAGATACCTTGCAGACCAAATGGGCTACCAACTAAGCCCACTCGTTGCAAAACTCTTAAGAATTCAAGTGTATATTTTTAAAATGAGAGGCGCTTGTTAGGATCAATACTCAGTGGAGGGCAGTGTCCTAAAATTACATTAGAAACATCTTATCAAGAACCGGCAGAAGTCATAAAGATGCAATGAGCTGTGACACACAGAAAACTGAGCGCAGCGCCCGGCCCAAAGTAACCACTCAATAAACGATGCCTGGGGTTGTGACCTTTGTTCCCTATTCCTTTCCAACTTTCTAATCCCAGAAGTCCCCACTCCAGGTAGCCTAGGTTGGAGAGGGGTAGTGTCCTTACACAGGAGCTCCCAAGCACTCTAAAGTGCGCGTGACCACCTGGGCTCTGCCTCCTCTCAGACTGTACGGCAGAGGCGGCATTAGACTCTCATAGGAGCGCAAACCCTACTGAGAACTGCACATGAAAGGGATCTAGGCTGGGCACTTCTCATGAAAGTCTAATGGCTAATGACCTGAGGTGGAACAGTTTCATCCTGAAGCCATCCCTCCCCACCCCATCCATGGAACAACTGTCTTCCATGAAACCGGTCTCTGCTGCCAAAATAGCTGCGGACAGCTGCTCTAAAGGCCGTGTGTGTGTGTGTGTGTGTGTGTGTGTGTGCGCGCGCGCGTGTGTGTGCGTGCGTATGTGTAATCTAAGAGCACCCATGGCATCTACAAAGCTACACACACATGCACAGTGACTCTTAAAAGGATTTAAGAAAAAAATCTTGGATATCCAAGGGTCCCAGAAGTCTTTTGCTCATGAGAGCCACAATTCAGGAAAAGACAAAGCAACGCCTGAGGAATAAAAAGTCAGCAAGAAAAGCCCTCCAGCCCTGGAATGCCTTTACCTTTTTAGTCCTTCTCTGGTAGGCGAAGGCAATATCCTGTCTCTGTGCATTGCTGCGGTTGGTCAAAATGTTGACAATGGTGACCTCATCCACACCTGCGAAAATACAAGTTGTTAATTGTTACTCAACCGTATACTCTAGTATTTTGAGCTTACCTAGAAGGTGTTAAGCAGAGTCTTTCCAACTGAAATTTATATACTGTTTTCCAAACTGAAATACCAAGACACCAAGATTTGTTCTGTCTCTTTCGTCAGCATCCTCTGCCTATCCAATGCACATACTCTCTGTCCTTTTTTCTGAGAGCCTCAAACCTCAAGCTTAAGTGGACCTTTTAAATATTTGTGGTTTAAAAACCATTTTATTCATTAATTGGTTTCTGGAATCAACAGCAGGAGGTGCATTTGTGGGGCTTTGGCAGTCAGATGGAACAACAGAGATTTAGTAGGATTTTAAATCAGGGTCCCCAAATTGCCATTTTACTCGGGATTTAATAGACAGTAACTGCAAACTGAATTAATAGAGATAATTATTTATATTTACTGCAGGATTACAGCTATATAAGCAGCTAGGTATAATTTCTACAATTATAAAAACTGTCATGACAAATGAGTCAGATTTAATATGGCAGTTGTATTTTAATAGCATAATTGATTAATACAATCATACTTATTGAAGACAAAATTGTTCTGTAAGGGAAATAAACGTTCCACTGCTTTTAATCTTCAATAGGCAATTTTAACAATCAGTTTTATAACTTTATTAAAAAGAGTAAGTGTTTTAATCTAAATTAAATCTAAATTGGGAGTTTTTGAAGTGCCACCAAAATATTTTCGTACCTATTTTAATTGGAACATGTGTATTTACAAAGATAAGCAATGCCTTCTGGTGTCTGAAAGTTTCCAATTTTATATTAGAAATACTCCTAACATCCCATTTAACTTAAGAAAGCGCAGTTTTGAAAATTCAGAATGGGAAAAGTCTCTCTCCTGACTGATGATTAACTTTGTTTAATAAAAGGTAGAGTCTTTGCCATAACTGATGGGTAATTCTTGGGTGACAGAGTACAGTTGCTAAACCTGCAAGGTTACTTGCAAACTACAAATGGCTTCGCCTACAGAAAATCAGAGGAGCCGGGCGCGATGGCTCAAGCCTGTAATCCCAGCACTTTAGGAGGCCGAGGCGGGTGGATCACGAGCTCAAGAGATCGAGACCATCCTGGTCAACATGATGAAAGCCTGTCTCTACTAAAAATACAAAAAATTAGCTGGGCATGGTGGCGCGTGCCTGTAATCCCAGCTACTCAGGAGGCTGAGGCAGGAGAATTGCCTGAACCCAGGAGGCGGAGGTTGCAGTGAGCCGAGATCGCGCCATTGCACTCCAGCCTGGGAAACAAGAGCAAAACTCCATCTAAAAAAAAAAAAAAGATAAGAAAACCAGGAGTCCTAAAGGAACAGAGAGGTCAAAACCGTAACACTTTGATACAAACACAAACAGCAGACTGACAGGAGGTATTCTGAATTCTCACGTGTTAGATCAGAAAATAAAAAGTTAGAATTTCTGGGTATAAAAATAAATAACTTTTAAAAATGTATATGCTCATTTAAAAGCAAGTCCATACCAATATGCTGGCTATCTTAACTGTAGCATCTATAACTTTAGCTCTGAGTTTGAGAGTAGCCAAGGTAAACACAGAAATCCAATTGCTGGATATGAGATTCAGCTTCAAAGATGCTTATTTCAGCATTGCATATATTGAAAAGTAAAGTAGGAAAACTACTTATGTCCAATAAGAGACGGATTACATGTTCTTTTTTCCATATGAGATAGTATGCAGCCATTTAAAATGCTGGCATAGAAGTATTAATTAATGTTGGAAAATATCCACGATACAGGTACTGTTAAGTTAAAAAAAAAAAGAGGTTACAAAGCAGTAGTGTCCTCAGTATACTCTCATTATTGTAAAATGTATATGCATTATAAGAAAATATCTAGAATTCTCTACATAAAAATTTTAATAATGATCATCTGAAGAGTGGGATTATGTATAAATTTTTCTTTCTTTTGATTATCTGTACCTTCAAAGTTCACCATAATGACCACAAATGCATTTTTTAAAATACCCAGGGAGTGGCAGGCAGTCATTGCTCTAACTTCAAGAGATTCCCTGTATAGCTCTAAATACTTCAGTTACAGGAAAACACAGCACGCATAATAATTAGGAATTACATCTATGTAATTCTCTTCAGTTTCCAAATGTCCTAAGACAAGCTTTCTTCTTTCATCCTTAAAACGACCAAGTGGGGATAGCGGCTCCTCTTTCTAATTCACAGGCAGACGCTCTAAAGCTCAGGACTGCATCCCACTCCAGGAGGACAAACGTCCCTGTTACGTGTGTCAACATTTGCCCTACTGGGGTCTCAGCTTCCACATCTGCACAAGTAAGGGGGCTTGAACAATGATCCCTCAGCCAGTTCTGCTTCTATGAAACACCAATGGATATAAGAGAGCTTTAACTTGTATTTCGTTTCAGTTAGGAATGGGCAGAAGAGACAGATTCAAAGACTCTAAAATGCCCACAAAGTGGACGTGTGCCTGGGCTGCTGCGCATGCATACCTACCCACGCCCGCTGTTCACTTGCTCGTCTACTCTCTTGCTCTATCTCTCAAAATTCTACGACTCTAGCTTCATATTAGGCAAACGACTTGCTTATTAATGGGTTTTGCCTTGTACTTAATTTTATTACCTACAACTGAAAACGCTGAAGAACTAACATAAAATACAATTCTATACTCTAACCTCAATTCTAATACTTCCAGAAGTGAACTGAGGGGGCCGCTGGCCTGAAGGCATATCAAGAACACTGACCCATAAAAAGCATTCTCTGATAAAAACACATGCAGTCTGTGTTTGGGTCTGAATGTGGTTCTTGGCCCACCTGCATTAAAAGCACGTGGAGCCCTTACTAAAAACACAGTCCCTTGGGCCCCACCTGAGAAGCACTAAGTAAGACTCTCTAGAACTTGGGACCCAGGAAGCAGCACTTCAACAAGCTCCCTGGTAATTCCTTATTTGAGAATCACCAACAGAAATGGATAACCATGGGTGGGAAATGGAAACGTCTTTAGAAATCTACCTATCCCAAAGACTTTTATGTCACATCTACCAACTGCTTCTGCAAGGTACAGGGTCGATGACAATTTTCAGAAAAGACATACTTACTTTTGTCCAAATAACCAGATAAGAAGTAACATCTAAAAAGAGTTCCCTCCACAAGCTACAATGCAGCCCCACACTCTTAGTCAATAAAACAGCTTTTTGCCTTCTTTCCATAGCAGCTACGTGTCCAGCCAGCTGAGACAGAATTCAATCCAATTATTGGAAATCCCCATAAAGAGCCTTGGGTGGTTAATCTGAATCATACCTAGGAGGCAGCAACAACCACAGTCTAAAGGAATTGAAATGTATTTTAGGGCCGGGCGCGGTGGCTCACGCCTGTAATCCCAGCACTTTGGGAGGCCGAGGTGGGTGGATCATGAGGTCGAGAGATCGAGACCATCCTGGTCAACATGGTGAAACCCCGTCTCTACTACAAATACAAAAAATTAGCTGGGCATGGTGGCATGTGCCTGTAATCTCGGCTACTCGGGAAGTTGAGGCAGGAGAATTGCCTGAACCCAGGAGTGGGAGGTTGCGGTGAGCCGAGATCGCGCCATTGCACTCCAGCCTGGGTAACAAGAGCGAAACTCCGTCTCAAAAAAAAAAAAGTACTTTATGTAAATTATTTACCAAGCAAACGGCCAGCTGAGATGCAGCCTCAACGAGCTGGGACTTTACAAGTGAACAGTCCTAACCCACTGCCCAGGAGCTAATGCCAGTAACTACAAAGCAATGAAATGGAGGCTCCTGCTGCAAGTGGAAGAATCCCCTCCCACCGCCCTGCCCAAGAACCCCACCTGCATCAGCTATTTATCCCATACCACTGTCGTCTGCATGTTTCAAGCTGAACTGGAAAAAGGAAAAATCGTGGAGCCAGGATCAACTGCCTGGTCAAAGCCACTTAAGTCCTGCCGTATGCTGTAACTCCAAATACATGTATCTGCAAATGGGATTGAACCATCTTATCTTTAGAACACTGCTGCTTCCTCTTGACCTGCTATTGTAATTGGTGGGGCCATTTATTCCTGTGGAAAATTGTTCAGTACAGGTTGAGGCTGCAAGGGTCATCCGCTTAATCATCATTTCTACCCAGGATGCAAGTGAAGGACTCACACGGAACCTCAAATACCTATGTCAGCACAATCATCATCAACAATGCACAGCCAGTGCCAGGACACCAGAAAAGCTCTCAATTGAATGCACTGCGAGATGCCCGGGGGATGGGGCTCTGCCTCCCTGGATTTATACTCTCTGACCTCTGTTGTTCCAGTGCTTCAGGCAGTGTTTGCTAGGTAGAAGGGCCCAGGGTCTAAAGAAACTGTGTGGGTGGGCAGGTCATAGAGAAGCAGCAGCAAATCTGAATAATACTTTCTTTCCATCCTCTTCCTCCTGTGTCTGATATGAGTGATCACAGTCATCTAAGCAAAGGCTCTCCCCACGAAGAGTGATGTGGATAGGGCAATCCCATAGAATGTAGGTGAGAACATGAATTCTGTGATCCAGGCAGATTTTTTACAATTTTTTTTCAAAACTAATAGAAGTTACAGTTTTCCACTATGACTGAGGAACTGAGACACAAACGTATACAAGGAAGTCTTAGAGCATTTACTCCTTGAACAAAAAAATACCTGATTAGCTAACTACAACAGGATTTCCAACACTTGTGTGAGCACCCCAGAGGCCGGTCACTGCTCCAAATGCCAGTCAATCTGACACAACAGCTTTGCCAAGGGAATGCCAGGGAGGCGTTGCTGACGGCAGGATGCCAGCAGAAACCCGGCGGTCCTGGGTCCCGTAAATCATTCACCATATTTTTCAAGCATAGAGCACATTTGCAGTCTAAAATGATGGCTGAATCCAAAACCACAAAATCAGCCTCCTGGAGTTTCCTCCTCCACTCTGCGGGTAGAAACCCCAAGTCAGTTCCAGCGTCTGGCATTCCACGGAAAATGTGTGTCTTTATTGTCCATGGCAAGGCACCAACAGCCGTTCTGAACAGGATGCTGACTCACATCTGCCGAGACACACTGACTGCACAAAGAAAATGGATTTCATTTGAGTTTGATGAAGGGCTCAGGAGGGTGGGGCTGACTTGGAAACAAAGGAAAACTGTCCATATCTTCTCCTTTCCTAGATGATGGGGAAAACCACTACTCAACTAAGATTACTGAGCATGCCAGTATCAAAGCTGAGAAGAAACCATCTTTACAAAAAGATCAGAGGCACGCCAAAAAGAGAGGATAGGGCAACAGAGCTATGGGTGTGCACACGTGGACATACTTCATTTATTAGAATCATAGTAACTTTTTGCCAGGCATGGTGGCTTACACCTGTGATCCCAGCACTTTAGGAGGTCAAGGCGGGCAGATGATCTGAGGTCAGGAGTTCGAGACCAGCCTGACCAACATTCTAGTAGAGACAGGAGAAACCATGTCTCTACTAAAAATACAAAAAATCAGCCAGGCATGGTGGCACATGCCTATAATCCCAGGTACTTGGAAGGCTGAGGCAGAAGAATGGCTTGAATCCAGGAGGCGGAGGTTTCGGTGAACCAAGATTGCACCACTGGGCTCCAGCCTGGGCAACAAGAGCGAAACTTGTTCTCAAAAAAAAAAAAAATGGGGCCGGGCGCGGTGGCTCAAGCCTGTAATCCCAGCACTTTGGGAGGCCGAGGCGGGTGGATCACGAGGTCAAGAGATCGAGACCATCCTGGTCAACATGGTGAAATCCCGTCTCTACTAAAAATACAAAAATTAGCTGGGCATGGTGGCCCATGCCTGTAATCCCAGCTACTTGGGAGGCTGAGGCGGGAGAATTGCCTGAACCCAGGAGGCGGAGGTTGCAGTGAGCCGAGATCACACCATTGCACTCCAGCCTGGGTAATAAGAGCGAAACTCCGTCTCAAAAAAAAAAAAAAAAAAAAAAGGAACCTTTTACTGAGCCAGGCATTTTTATGAGATGTCCCCATTCTATCACGTAATTCTCATCACACCCATCCGAGGTGGGTGCCACTGTCATTCCAGTTGCACTGAGGAAACCAATGTCCGTAGAAGCAGAGAGACTCACTCAAGGTCACAGAAGCAACACGCCTTTAGGGCTAAGATTCAAACCAGGACTCATGACCCTGGTTCACTGCACTGGGCAACTCTGCCTCCTGTGATACGAAACGATGCCAAACTTGAAAATAAAGCAAGAAGACGACGGCATATCCTCCAGGTACGTGCTAGATCACTATCCCACTGGCCAGACTCCTGTTCAAGGAACCCGCTCTCACCTTGCTTACTACTGATTTAGGCATAGATTCTGTGGGCTTACATGTTAACTTGTAGATTTTGGTCCAGTAGAATGGAGAACCCAAAGTTTGCGGCTTCACTGTCCCACAGGATATTAATGGTCTTGTATCCAGCTCAACAATCTTTCTTTGTCTCACTCTGTTGCCCGGGATGGAGTGCAGTGGTGCAGCCATGGCTCACAGTAGCCTTGACCTCCTGGGCTCAAATGACCCTCCTACCTCAGCCTCTTGAGTAGCTGAAACCACAGGCACTCACCACCAATGCCCAGCTAATTTTTAAAAATGTTTTATAGAGATGGGGTCTCCCTTTCTTGCCCAGAAGTGCTGGGATCACAGGCAAGAGCCACCATACCTGGCCTGGCCCAACATTCTCACTCCAACATTCTCAACACTTACCAACATCCAGTCTCTCAAACTCTCCCTGAACCAGACTTGCCTCAAAGCATTAAAGAAATGTTTAATATATGCTCATCCTATGAGTCAAGTTTGCACTTTCTTTTTCAGTCTTTCCCTCCATTCTAGCTCTTTTTTATGTTTACTAATAAAACTGTTAGGAACTTCTTAGGCTAAAAACAAAAGACCCTTTCCTTTGAAATACGTTTAAAAACACTGAGCACACCCCTAAGTCAATGCTGTCTCCCCTGTTCTCCCTTTACTACCACGCTCCTCGTAGACTGCTCTAAACCTACTCACTCTTCTCTATCTACTCAGGCTCTTCCAAGGTGGCTTTCACCTGGTTAACAGTGGAATCAGCAATAAGTTCACCAATAACCAATCTCCTAATTAGCAAGTCACACAAGCTTTCTCAGCCTCCATCTTCCCCTGTCCCCCTCCCCGTCCCCGTCCCCCAGCTTTCTGCCTGTGACACTTCTGATCACTTTCTCCTCTTTCAAACTTTATATATATATGATTGCACTTTAGGTTCCAGGTGCATGTGCAGAACATGCTGGATTGTTGCACAGGTACATACATGGCAATCCGGTTTGCTGCCTCCGTTCCCATCACCTATATCTGGCATTTCTCCCCAGGTTATCCCTCCCCAACTCCCTACCCAACACTTTCCCTCCCCAGTACCCCCCAACAGACCCCAGGGTGATGCTCCCCTCCCTATGTACATGTGTTCTCATGGTTCAACACCTGCCTATGAGCAAGAACATGTGGTGGTTGATTTTCTGTTCTTGTGTCAGTTTGCTGAGAATGATGGTTTCCAGGTTCATCCACGTCCCTATAAAGGACATAAACTCATCGTTTTTTATGACTGCGTAGTATTTTCCATGGTGTATATGTGCCACATTTTCCCTGTCCAGTCTATCATTGATGGGCATTTGGGTTGCTTCTAGGTCTTTGCTATTGTAAACAGTGCCACAGTGAACATATGTGTGCATGTGTCTTTATAATAGAACGATTTATAATCCTTTGGATATAGACGCCAGTAATGGGATTGCTGGGTCAAATGGAATTTCTATTTCTAGGTCCTTGCGGAATCACCACACTGTCTTCCACAATGGTTGAACTAATTTACACTCCCACCAGCAGTGTAAAAGTGTTCCTCTTTCTCCACATCCTCTCCACCATCTGTTGTCTCTGGATTTTTTAATGAATGCCATTCTAACTGGCGTGAGATGGTATCTCAATGTAGTTTTGATTTGCATCTCTCTAATGACCAGTGATGATGAGCATTTTTTCATGTTTGTTGGCCTCATGTATGTCTTCTTTTGTAAAGTTTCTGTTCATATCCTTCGCCCATTTTTGAATGGGTTTGTTTGCTTTTTTTTCTTGTAAATCTGTTTTAGTTCTTTGTAGACTCTGGATGTTAGCCCTTTGTCAGATGGGTAGATGGCAAAATTTTTTTCCCATTCTATTAGTGCAGGTTCACTCTAATGATTCTTTCTTTTGCTGTACAGAAGCTCTGGAGTTTAATTAGATCCCATTTGTCTATTTTGGCTTTTGTTGCCATTGTTTTTGGTGTTTTAGTCATGAAGTCCTTGCCTACTCCTATGTCCTGGATGGTTTTGCCTAGGTTTTCTTCTAGGGTTTTTATGGTGCCAGGTCTTATGTTTAAGTCTTTAATCCATCTGGAGTTAATTTTAGTGTAAGGTGTCAGGAAGGGGTCCAGTTTCTGCTTTCTGCACATGGCTAGCCAGTTTTCCCAACACCATATATTAAACAGGGAATCCATTTCCCCATTGCTTGTTTTTGTCAGGTTTGTCAAAGATCAGTTTGTACCTTTTTAAAATTATACTTTGACACTTCTTGATACAACACTCCACCATCTAGCTCCTGCAAAGGATTATGGGACAAGGATGTGTCAATATGTGTAGAGAACTGGGCTGAAATTTTTACATACAAATTCACTTACATTTGGTAATCTGTAGGTAATGATTTGCCACCTGGTAATAATCCATGGACACTAAAGGGATAACCCAACTGAGGTTTTTTTCCAACAGAAAGAGCTAGAACACTTTCCTCTAAGGAGAGACCTTAACAACTCAGCAGAGGGAGGCAGTACTTCCCAATAAGTCTATTATGCCAGCCAGCCAGCTACTAGGAGAGATTTTAGGGAGAGAAAAGCTGCCCTCCCACCACATGACTACCCAAAAGCACCTTCAGCCATGGTGCTGGCTGGCCTGGAGCCCCTGCTATCAAAGTCACCCCTCTGGGTTGTCCAGCACAAGCAAGCACTCTGTCTCCAGAGCATCTCCCATCAAGATAGGATGCCCAGCTGGGTGACAGATGCCAGGGGAAGCCTCTGGGTAAGTGGCAGCCACAATGCTGTGCTCTGCAAACTCCATGAAACTCACATGTGTAACATCCTGGGACACACGAGTTCCCTCCCTAGGCCTGGGGGTCTCACTCCATAGAACAGAGATGATGGTAATCCTCTTTTTTTTTGGAGACAGAGCCTTGCTCTGTCACCAGGCTGGAGTGCAGTGGCACGATCTTGGCTCACTGCAACCTCTGCCTCGCACATTCAAGCAATTCTCCTGCCTCAGCCTCCCAAGTAGCTGGGATGACAGGCACATGCCAGCACATCTAGTTAATTTTTGTATTTTTAGTAGAGACAGGGTTTCACCATATTAACCAGGATGGTCTCGATTTCTTGGCCTTGTGATCTGCCCACCTCAGCCTCCCAAAGTGGTGCGATTACAGGTGTGAGCCACCGCACCTGGCTGTTAATACTTATTTTACCAGGATGCAGAAAAGACTGGCTGAGTTAACAACTAGAAACACATCTACTGCCTTCCTTCAGCTTCTCTGTCACAAGCCTGGCCCCTGCCTGCATGTGATTTTTTTGCCTGTGAAAATATGGGGCAGAGAAAGGTAGAGAATATTTTTGCCATTGGCACACATGGATGAGGAGTTCAGTTACACGATAAACTCTGGCAGCTGCCGAGAGATGGGAGGGAAAGCAGGCATTGCACAGGGTGAAAGAAGACAGGGGAGCTAGGTGCCTCTCCCAAGTCTGGCACAGCTGGGGCACACTTAGCCTAGTATAGCTAAGTGCCTAAGAAGCGGTTTTGATCCAAAAATCAAGTTTCCTACATTTCCTTTCTGCTCTGATCTCACTTCAGCTGAGTTCCTCAGAAAAAATTTACGGTATCATCGACGTGGTAATCTCACCAGATACTTTAATGATCTAGAACCCTGTCTGCCTTCCAAGCAGAATTTCATTTCTGAAATAAGCTACAAGGCCAGCAGGAAAACACAAAGTATGCCACTGCTCAAGATTCTAATCAAATCAAATCATCACTGAAGGAATATGCATAAAAAGGAAGCACTGTATTACTCCCCGCTACTCCATCAGCCTCACAGGACAGAAAATAAAACGTGATGAGATGTGAGAGAAACTCACATATCCACCCTTAAGTCGCTCGACAGTGGAGAACTTTCTTGGCGTTGCTGACACCAGATTCGAATCTGATTACTCCCACTGTCCCTGGGTGAAACCGGTATTTGGATTCCGCAGGGAAAAGAAGTAACAGTTTTTTTCTTTAAAAAAAAAAAAAGCAAGAGCTGAGGAGAGGCAGGTGATGAAAGCTGATGCCTACAATTAGAAAAGCACCAGGGACTCCTCTCCCAGATTTTGATAGCTACGTGGCTCAGGTCTGGCACCTACATAGCTACATAGACAAATATCATTACAAACAAAATCTGTACTGGCAGAGTCTGGGTGGCTGTGATTCAGCACTGGCTCTTTGTTCCCAGCACTGCTGTAAGATGAGAACTCAGTCTAAAGTAACCCCGAACACAGAGAGAAAGCCTTAGCAACAGGGAGGGGTCCATCCCTCCGGTTCCAGCCCAGGAGGGTGAGAAGGCCCTGGGCTACATGAGTCACAGAAGAGCTCACACTCAGACCTGCTCTTCTTAATTTAGCTCCTCACTTGAAGCCCTCTGTTAGAGGACAGAGGCTACTTTTCCCAGAGCGTCTGCCTGCTGGCGCCCTCAGGAGAATACATTCCTAATTGCTCTGCTCAGCCAAACGAATATACCTGGTGTGCAGGTGAAACCAAAAATATCCATCCTGGCTTGTTCTGCAGTGGCAGGGGACGTTAGACTTTTGGTCACAGAAATCTTAAGCAGTTCTATTTTAAAAGTATAAAAAAAATAAGCGCAAAACTTGGTGCATTTATGCTTCTATACTTGTGCTTCTGAGAAAGGGGGAAAAACAATCACCCGCTTTTGCCTCCGTTCCGGAGAACACGAATACTGCTAAAATCAAAACTGGCAATAATAATAGGGCAACTCATTACCCTCCCCTCTAGAGACCAAAGCTGTACCCGTTTATTGGCACTTACACTAACTCTGGGGTTGTGCTGCTGCTAATTACAATCTATTTTCTGGAGTCTAGATTCATCCTTTTCTAATTTAGCTGACTTTCCTTTCTAGTTATTTGGACCCATATGGTAAACCATTCACAGCTGTGTTGTACACTCCACAGTATATATTTAACCCAAGGCCAATCTAAACCAAGAGACTCCTACAGATTAAGTCTCAGAAACCTCTTGTTAATTAAGCAGTATTACCACTTTGGCATAACTTTACTCAGTTTCTAACTAGACATAAATTAAGGTAAGTCGTAGCGTAGTCTACCTCAGGCTGGCGCACACAGAAACAATCCCGCATTTGGTTTAGGCAGCATAGGCAAAAAAAAATACCAAGATCCCTTCAAACTAGAAACAAAGCAGACTTATTTTTATTTTAGCGGTATTGTGCTTATCCCCCTTCTCACAAAAGCACAATACATGAGTATACAGCATATGATGAGAACATAGACCAAGAAAAAACTGGTTCTGCCTTCTCAGAGAGAGCTTGCTGGGGCCGAGAGGTGAGTGGTAACTGAGTGGCTGTTTGAGGTGGGGAGGAGGCTGCACATTCCTGAAACAAAGGCAGAGGCATGCTCCTTAGAGGGCCGTGAACAGAGCCAGAGATGAGGCTAGAAAGATACTCTGTAAAGGCTGAAGCAGAGAGGTCTCTTAGAAGACAGATGCCATAACAGCTCACAGGAGAAGGGGTAACAAGGTCAGGGGAAGGGGTGAATAAAAGCTGCTTCCCATGCACTGGAAAGTGAGCCAGGACAGGTATTTTTGGTTTTGCCTGCACACCTGGAGGTATATTCATTGAGTTGAGCACAGCAATTAGGAATATATTCTCTGCCGGGCGCAGGGGCTCACGCCTATAATCCCAGCACTTTGGGAGGCGGAGGCGGGTGGATCACGAGGTCAGGAGATCGAGACCATCCTCGTCAACAAGGTGAAACCCCATCTCTACTAAAAATACAAAAATTAGCTGGGCATGGTGAGGCAGGAGAATTGCTCAAACCCAGGAGGCGGAGGTTGCAGTGAGCCAAGATCATGCCATTGCACTCCAGTCTAGATAATAGCGAAACTCTGTCTCAAAAAAAAAAAAAGGAATATATTCTCCCGAGGTTGCCAGGAGGCAGGCTGGCTGGGAAAAGTAGCCTCTCTTCTCTAACAGAGGGCTGCAAGTGAGGAGCTGAACCAAGAAGAGCAGGTGTGACTGACAGCTCATCTGTGAGAAAGGCCTTCCTGACTCCTGCACCCATGCCCTGGCCACGCAGGCAGTGCCAGCCCACAGGTCTCTGAACAGCTCTGCCCTCCTAGCCATCATCCCACTCCAGGCCTGCTCCTGTGCACCATCGCTGCGGGCTGATTACACCTCCTCCAAGGTGGCCTGCTTCCAGCTCTTCTTCCTGAGAGCACACAGACCACAGGGAAATCAGTGGAACATCACATGGAACAGGTAACATCCCAGCACACTCACACACGTGTGTACATACCACCACCCCTGTCTGAGAGAGGCCAGAACACTCACACACATGTGTACATACCACCACCCCTGTCTGAGAGGCCAGCACTCACACACGTGTGTACACACCACCACCCCTGCCTAAGCGAGAGAGGCCAGCACTCACACACTTGTATACATACCACCACCCCTGTCTGAGAGAGGCCAGCACACTCACACACGTGTGTACATACCACCACCCCTGTCTGAGAGGCCAGCACTCACACACGTGTGTACATACCACCACCCCTAAGTGAGAGAGGCCAGCACACTAACACACGTGTGTACATACCACCACCCCTAAGTGAGAGAGGCCAGCACACTAACACACGTGTGTACATACCACCACCCCTGCCTAAGCAAGAGGCCAGCACACTCACACACGTGTGTACGTACATACCACCACCCCTAAGTGAGAGAGGCCAGCACACTAACACACGTGTGTACATACCACCACCCCAAGTGAGAGAGGCCAGCAC
>CM052655.1:3833761-3847513 GCA_028533165.1 Leontopithecus rosalia
GTACATACCACCACCCCTAAGTGAGAGAGGCCAGCACACTAACACACGTGTGTACATACCACCACCCCAAGTGAGAGAGGCCAGCACACTAACACACGTGTGTACATACCACCACCCCTGCCTAAGCAAGAGGCCAGCACACTCACACACGTGTGTACGTACATACCACCACCCCTAAGTGAGAGAGGCCAGCACACTAACACACGTGTGTACATACCACCACCCCAAGTGAGAGAGGCCAGCACACTAACACACGTGTGTACATACCACCACCCCGCCTAAGCAAGAGGCCAGCACACTCACGTGTGTACATACCACCACCCGAGAGAGGCCAGCACACTCACACACGTGTATACATACCACCACCCCTGTCTGAGAGAGGCCAGCACACTCACACACGTGTGTACATACCACCACCCCTGAGTGAGAGGCCAGCACACTCACACACGTGTGTACATACCACCACCCCTGTCTAAGTGAGAAAGAGGCCCAGAGAGTCATCGCTACACGGTCCTTTGGCTTTTGTTTCTATCAACACTTGAGGTTTATATCATGTGCTTTGATGTCAGGGAAACACCAACTAGTTAGTATTGTGTCTTCCTGATAAAGGGTTTGGCATGGGAGTGAGAACAAGGTGTGGTACAAGCTTCTTAATTACACTTAAGGTAAAAGGCATTCTAAAAAAGAAAGTAAGATCTATATGAGCTCATTTTTGGTAGTTTTAGTTATCTGGTATCTAGTAATATCAAGGAGAAGGAGAAAGGAACAAAAGGGTTGTTACCCTTCCCAACTAATGACTTCCTTTTTGTTTTTAATTAGGTTTACTGCCTCGTTATGAAAGTAATACAGGTTATCATAGAAGATTTGCAAAACACAGAAATACAGAATATGCTGAAAGCATAAGGATCCATTGCCCACAACTCCATATACAAGCACACCTCAGAGATACTACTGGGTCAGTTCCAGACCATCACAATAAAGCCAATATAGCAATAATGCTATATGCAAGTCACACAAATTGGTTTCTGAATACATATAAAAGTATGTTCACATTATACTGTATTCTATTAAGTGTATAATAGAATTGTGTCTAAAAAAATGCATACCTAAAATTTAAAAATATCTTTATTTCTAGAAAATGCCAGCACAGAGACATGAAGTGAATAGCAATGCCACAAACATTCAGCTGTAAAAACCACAGTATCTACAAAGTGCAGTGAAGGAAGCACCACGAAGTGACGTATGTCTGTTTTCCTTGCCAATGCCTTTTTTTATTATTATTAAAAAAAAACCGTAGGCCAGCCACAGTGGCTCACACCCGTAATCCATCACTTTGAGATGCCGAGGCAGGTGGATCACTTGTGGTTGGGAGCTCAAGACCAGCCCGGCCAACATGGTGAAACCCCATCTCTACTAAAAATACAAAAATTAGCCAGGCGTGGTGGTGCACGCCTGTGGTCCCAGCTATTCAGGAGGCTGAAGCAGGAAAACGGCTTGAACCCAGGAGGTGGAGGATGCGGTGAGCCGAGATTGTGCCCCTGCACTCCAGCCTGGGCAACAGTGTAAGACTTTGCCTAAAAATAAAAAAAATAATAAAGAAACGTGGTTGTGGGCCGGGCGCGGTGGCTCAAGCCTGTAATCCCAGCACTTTGGGAGGCCGAGGCGGGTGGATCACAAGGTCAAGAGATCAAGACCATCCTGGTCAACATGGTGAAACCCCGTCTCTACTCAAAATACAAAAAAATTAGTTGGGCATGGTGGCTCGTGCCTGTAATCCCAGTTACTCGGGAGGCTGAGGCAGGAGAATTGCTTGAATCCAGGAGGCGGAGGTTGTGGTGAGCCGAGATCGCGCCATTGCACTCCAGCCTGGGTAACAAGAGCAAAACTCCGTCTCAAAAAAAAAAAAAAAAGAAACGTGGTTGTGATCACATAGTATATACTATTCCACTTCCATTTCTTGATGTAACTGACACATTTAAGGTGAATGGATGTTAAAATGAGGGTTAGGGCAGTTACTGTGGTGACAGCTGCTCAACTCTGCAAATACATTACTAAAAACAATGAACTGTACACTTTATATAGGCAAATCATCTGGCAGATAAATTGTATCTCAACAAAGATGCTGAAAATCATTGGTAAACTTTAGTTTTCCTACCTACATTCTGCAGACATTCTATGTACTATAGGGAGTTACACATTATGTATGTAATATCGTTTTACTTAATCGTGTATTTAATGAGTATAGGGAAGTATACCTCAAGACATACTTCCCAACTAGAAGCTGTATCTAGTTTTTTTGCTATGATAACCAATGCTAATATTAACATCTTTAGTACACTGAACTCTTATGAATATCGTATTCTTTCTTCCCAACCATTTCGTAAAAGGATTTAGGGTTTTAATAATACCAACAATCTAGAAATTATTTTAAAGGACTAATAGACTTTTCAAAAACTTAGTTACTCTCTAGAATTACTAAGCATCAACAACAAATAAGTAAGCGGGGTGCAGTGGTTCATATCTGTAATCCCCGCACTTTGGGAAGCTGAAGTGGGTGGATCGCTTGAGGCCAGGAGTTCGAGATTATCCTCCACAACATGGCAAAACCCCATCTGTACTAAAAACACAAAAATTAGCCAGGCATGGTGGCGCATGCCGATAGTCCCAGCTACTTGAAGGCTGAGGTACGAGAATCGCTTGAATCCGGGAGACAGAGGTTACAGTGAGCTAAGATTGTGCCACTGCACTCTAGCCTGGGTGACAGAGCAAGACTCTGTCTCAAAAAAAAAAAAAAATATATATATATATATATATGTATATGTGTGTGTGTGTATATATGTATATATGTGTGTATGTATATATATGTATATGTGTGTGTGTGTGTGTGTGTGTGTGTTGTACATAAATAAATAAAAAGTGGTTCTAAGTGAAACTCAGTGAAGATTAACTCTGGGGAAAGAAAGGAGACGGGGAATCTAAAGCTACACCACAAGTATGAGACTAATCAGAAGGCAGTAAGATCACAGATGGACGATGTTTTTCCTATCTGAAAATAATTCAGGGCAAAGAAAAAAATCCATTCCTCACAGGTGGGTGCTACACATCATGGCACCTAAGAACACAGGCCTAGGGCTGGACAGAGCTGTGTTCAAATCCCAGTTTGATCCAAGGCCAACAGACCTCAAGGATACTCATCCTGAATTGTTACCACCCAAAAATTGGGGATGACAGAACACTTACATCAGAGGTTACTCTGAAGTTCACCTAAGATGAATGTTCCTTAAGTGCTTGGTACAATATCTGCCCGTAATGAGCATTTCATAAATAGTTGCAATGATGATAATGATGATGACAGCTGCTTTGGATCAAATGGGAATGTTGGAATCTAAATCTTAGCCCTCCAGACGTTTCTGTCTAAAAACTACAGTATTTTTCTACTAACTCCAAAGGGCCTGAAGGAATTTTTATTACCATGAGAGTTTCAGCTGTGCCCAGAGTTCATTTGCGCAATCTTCACATTCCAGTGCACTAAGTGCTTTCTCACACGGGGATAAAAGAAGCCTTTGTCCCATGCTTGTGAAAAGCACCATCTTTGCTAGATGGGTTAAGTGCTAAACTTAGTGTTGCTGCAATGGCATGCTGGGAAACCACACGCATCTAGGAGCATACCAATGGTGAAACAGCGTGGGTTTTAGGGAAGCAGACCATGTGGGCGTAGAGGTGCATGTGTGGGCACGTGTGTGCCTGTGTGTTTTAGGATAACATATTTTGAGTATTGTCTATATGCCAGGAATCATCCTAAATGCTTCACACTTTACAACGATCCTGTGAAGTGGGAACTTTGATTAGCACCACTTTATAGGCAAGGAAACTCTGTCTTGGCAAAGTTCGTGTTTTCCTCGCGTTGGATGGCTGATGGGTGAGTTGTGGAGCCAGCATTTGAACCTGCACTCACACATGCTCTCATCCACCATGCTCCACTGACCAGAAGCGACTGCAGTGAAATAAGCCCGGCATATCGTAGTTTAATTTCCTGATTTGTAACTTTTGGCAAGAATGGTCACTTAAATAAAGCACCAAAAAAAAAAAAAATGGGGCCAGGCGTGGTGGCTCATGCCTGTAATCCCAGCACTTTGGGAGGCTAGGTGGGCAGATCACCTGAGGTCAGGAGTTCAAGACCAGCCTGACCAACATGGAGACAAACTGTCTCTACTAAAAATGCAAAATTAGCCAGGTATGGATACATATCTGTAATCACAGCTACTTGGGAGGCTGACGCAGGAGAATCACTTGAACCCAGGAGGCAGAGGTTGGGGTGAGCCAAGATTGCCCCATTGCATTCCAGCTCAGGCAATAAGAGCAAAACTCCATCTCAAAAAACAAACTAACAAAAAGGTTTTTTTTTAAAGGTCTAATTTGGATGCTTCATTATTCTGCCCTCAGTTGTGCAGGCAGTCACCTCAGGGGTGGTCCACAGCAGCCCGAAGAACAGAAGGCTTCCCAGAGGCAGATGATGCAAATGCTTACATCTTGTTAGAACCACAGGATATAAGTGGATTTTTCTACTCTCGTTTCTGTCTCTGGAAACAAGGCCACCAGATTCTCCATGGTTTTAGGAAAGGTAGCTATGTAATGTATCCTCTAAAAGAAGACAGTTCTGAGAGTGAAAGCTACACTATTAGTAAATATGCAGGCATAAACCAGGACATCACCCTAGTTATAGGTTCCCAGGTCATCCTGGTTGAGGCATCTCAGTCTTTCAATGAATCATATGTGAATTGCTTAAGTGTGTCAATAAGTTAAAACACTGTACAAAGAAGAGAAAAATGTGACATGATTCTTCGCCAGGGACATGAACCAGCAGCTCTAATTGTGTGGGTCACATCTACATCCCAATATGGCCTCATGGTGACAGGAAGTGCTTTATCCAAGGGGGAGAAAGTGGAAAATCACAAAGGTCAGCACAAGAACTGAAATATTTTTCAGGAATTCAGGAGATAGGACAACCCCAAGGACTGCTTCATTAATATAAGCCCAGAAAGTCTGAAAATCCAATTTTGTAGATCCAGAAAACAATATAATGACCTTATTAAGCTCTTGCTCAACCCTAACCAATTATCACCTTATTTGCTTTATTTTTTGGTCCTATTGAGATGAAGTGAATGTACTTATTTGCTTTATTTCAAGAGGAAGGCTTGTATGTCCTGGTCTTCTCTTACCCATCCTGGAACTTGAGGAAACACACTCCTACGGACAGCTCTTCTAATTCCAGCTCCAGGCCTAAGGAGCAGCAGCACTTACACAGTTGAAAAAAGTCTGGATTTTTGACTCTCTAGAACAATCTAAGAGCAAAACATGAAGGTTTTCCCAGCATTTTTCAAATGTAATGAAATTCAAAGGGACTCAGAACAAGAGATGCCCTTAGGGACCACTATGACCGACTTCCTTGCAGAAGAAAGACTGAAGCCTCAAAGTGAAGAGCTGCACCCAAAACACACCCCTAAAGGACTAGAGCTGGCTCCCAGCCCGATTCCCTTTTATTACGCTGCTTTGTTAAAACACTATCTCAAGTTGTAGATCTCTCCAAAGAGAAGAAAGGATGGAGGGAGGGAGGAAAGGAAGGAAGAAAGGAGGGAGGGAGAGAGGAAAGGAAGAAGGGAGGAAGGGAGGGAGGGAGGAAGGAAGGAGGGAGAAGAGAAGGAAAAAGAAAGAAAGGATGGAGGGAGGGAAGGAAGGAAAGGAGGGAAGGGTAGAGGGAAGGAAGGACGGAAAGAAGGAAGGCAGGGAGGCAGGCAGGCAGGCATGGGTTGAGCTAGGTCTGGATCCAACCCATCGAAGCTTGATGACAATTTCAAATTACCACTGTATGGCAATTTGAGGGGGAATAAAGAGACAACTACAAATGTCTCGGTGAGACCCTGACAAGAAGAGGACAAATGTATCACCTACCTTTGGTCTTGATGGCCGTTTCAATGTTCAAAGCATCCCGCTCAGCATCAAAGTTGGTGTAGGCTTTGACTGACCCGTATGCACTTGGGGGTGTGGAGTGCTGAGGTTAAAACACAAACATACTCAAATGGCACACAGGTAAAATCCTCTGGTTGAAACAACTCTTTTATTTCGTCCCCCCACGCCCCTGAAACAACAACTCTTAATATGTTTTCCTATTGCTTCTTTCAACAATTCAAATCATTCTCACACTAGGTAACTAGGTAGGTACTAACACACCATCACAATTCAGACAAGCAATTTCATTTTTTCTATTAAGAACTCTTCAAAGTCTCAGCTAGTTTAGATATGCTACCTCAACGTCAACTTTTCATCTTACTTTCGGTGAGAGTTCAAAAGTAGACCATGCAAAGCTGGGAACTGAAGCCAGCATTTATTCAGGAAGGCTCTGAAGACTTTTTTTTTTTTTGAGACAGAGTTTCGCTCTTGTTACCCAGGCTGGAGTGCAATGGCATGATCCTGGCTCACTGCAACCTTTGCCTCTTGGGTTCAGGCAATTCTCCTGCCTCAGCCTCCTGAGTAGCTGGGATTACAGGTACGTGCCACCATGCCCAGCCAATTTTTTGTATTTTTAGTAGAGATGGGCTTTCACCATGTTGACCAGGATGGTCTCGATCTCTTGACCTCGTGATCCACCCGCCTCGGCCTCCCAAAGTGCTGGGATTACAGGCGTGAGCCACCGCGCCCGGCCTCTGAAGACCTTTAAACTGGGCTGGCAACAATTTGAAATAAGCTGAAAATGTGGAAATGCCTGAATGACAAGGGTGTTTAGCCAAGTTTCTGCTACAGGCACAGGCATTTCCACTGGGCGGCTGTTGCTGAGCTAATAGTTGAGAAACGTGAGGGAAGTAGCTCCTCCCACCTCTTTACTTTGGCCACCATGGCCCGTTGCTCTGGCCACACGGCCCACATCCTCCTTGTGCCTTCTCCCTTCTCTCCTCTGTAGCCTTCCCTCTGCCTTCATTAACACCATCCCTTCACCCTCCACTCTTCCTAGGATTTCTTACTGTCTTTTAAACCACAGCCTCTTCCTTTCCCAAAGCGTTTCTTTTGTTAGGCAGGGTCTCACTCTGTTGCCCATGCTGGAGTGCAGTCATGATCATGACTCACTGCAGCCTCAGCCTCTTGGCCTCAGGTGATCCTCCCACATCAGCCTCCCCAGTAGCTGGGATTACAGGCACCCGCCACCACACTCACACTCAGGTAATTTTTTCGTATTTTTTTTGGTAGAGACAGGATTTCACCATGCTGCCCAAGCTGGTCTTGAACTCCGGGCTCCAGTGATCCTCCCATCTTGGCCTCCCAGAGTGCTGGGGATACAGATGTGAGCCACCATGCCCGGCCTTTCAGTGCTTCTCAAAGCTCATGATCCTTCCTGATGTGACAGACGGGAACTCTCCCACTCCAGACTGAGGTAAAGACAGCGTGTGCTTCTGCATGGGTTCTCCTTTCAAGGTATTAACTTCCCTCCTTCTCTGAAATGCTCTTATAGTTTTCCCTCTCCCTGCTATCCAGTCCCAAAGCAGAGGGCACACAAAGAGGATGGACAATGTGGTTGTGGTTGGCTGATGGCTGGTGGAGGAAGCATCACTGCCCACCCTCAAGGTCAAGGCTCCCATTCTGCAACCCACCCCCAGCCCCCCGGCACATAATGCCCATATAACGTGATGACCTGGCTTGGTGCAGTGTTCTGTGAAGAGTGAACAGACCAAGAGAGCCTGAGTTACTTCCCCACCCACAGGTATCACACTGTGAGCCACTCAGCACCCGCGCCATTCCATTTTTTTAGCACTGAGACTGTACAGGTGAGCAACTAAGATGCCTTCCTCCTAGATGTCTCCCCAGACATGTCGGAAATCCAAGTTCAGTATTTGACAGATGTTTCCAAATGCACTTGTGAGGACTCTCTTGTCCAAATATTCAATCCAGTTAATATTTATAACTCTGAAACGCAATGCATTATCAAAGTCTGTTCCATCTAATTTCATCGCTTAAACTTTCCACTGAGATGAACCTGATGAGGTGGAGCACACATGCAGAAAAAAAGCAAAGTGCTATTCTGAACTACGCAGTGTGTTTGCTGTGGTAGCTACAAAAGTGGATGAAATCTAAGGAAAAACGTTTTCCCATTTACTAAGAGTGCCATCAGTTATTTAGAAGGCAGGCAGTCAGCCACTGAGCCAGATCGTGTATGACCGCATTTACCAGGAGGTATTTTGTCTTGTTCCAAAAACAACAGTGAGTCGGGAACACTTCTGTGTAATTTTATAGTGTCTCTGGAAATGAAATTAAAAAGAGAACTGAACCTGTTACCTATAAAATCCACTTGTCTAAAATCAAATTAGTGAAGCCAAGTTGAGTTATCTCTTCTTTCCTTAAACTACGGGGGAACAAGTGACATTTTCTGTTTCTGCCCCATCTCTCCACACACAGAAATATACTAAAGCAGAGTAACTTCAGAGGCTGAACAAAAAGCGTCTTACAAAACCTATTAACAAAAACAATCTACATCCCTTAGCGAAACCAATTATTTAACACCTGAATTTGTCTGACCTCAACATGCAGTTTGTATTGTTGCCAAAAACAGCATGCACACATTTCAAGAAGAAAAAGGTTTTTTTTCTTGAGGTGGAGTCTCGCTTGGTCACCTAGGCAGCAGTGCAGTGGCACGATCTCGGCCCACTGCAACCTCTACTTCCCTGGTTCAAGCGATTCTCCTGCCTCAGCCTCCCAAGCAGCTGGGACTACACAGGTGCCCGCCACCATGCCCAGCTAATTTTTTGTATTTTTAGTAGAGATGGAGATTCATGAAGTTAGCCAGGATGGTCTCCATCTCCTGACCTCATGACCTGCCCACAGGTGTGAGCCACTGCGCCCAGCAGAAAAAGGTTTGTTAAAAACTCTGTAGGCTTTGTACCCCAGACCTGCACTTGCCTATGCAAGTTTGAACATTTTGATGGCAAGTGCCATACACAATACACAGGGTCTCACACCAGGTGACCCAAGTCACTGTCAACCCTCTGTTGAGTGATTCATTGCATTTTAATTTCAATCAAAGCATATTTTGAAAGATCTGTAGAATAAGGCTACAAATCAGTATCAGTGCTGAGTTTGTGTAAAAGCCATTTCTGCCAAGATGACCCAGATGTATAGTATCACTAGTTATTTTACATATTCATAATTAATATTCCACTTAATTCTAAAAGTATTTGAAATAATTTTGATTTCACATATAGCTTAAAATGTTTAATTATATATATAAAAAGAAACAAATGCATCAGAATTTCTAGGTTCACATATTTCCTGTGAAAGAAAATTAAATTTAGGCCAGGCGCAGTGACTCACACCTGTAATTCCAGTACTTTTGCAGGCTGAGGAGGGCAGATCACAAGGTCAGGAGATCAAGACCATCCTGGCTGTACCGTGAAACCCCGTCTCCACTAAAAATGCAAAAAATTAGCCAGACGTGGTGGTGGGTGCCTATAGTCCCAGCTACTCAGAAGGCTGAGGCAGGAGAATCACTTGAACCAGGGAAACAGAGGTTGCAGTGAGCCAAGACTGTGTCACTGCACTTCAGCCTGGGCAAAGAGCAAGACTCTGTCTTAAATATAAAATAAAATAAAATAAAATTGAATTTAATTCTGAGCTCCCTAACAGCCAAAGCTAAAAAGGAAACAGATGAATTATAATAATTTCATTATATTCTTGGTTTTTTAAAAGAAATATCCCAGATTTTTTGAAGAAAATCTTTTCCAGGTGCTAAATTTTTAAAAATATAGGTCCCCATCTGGAATAACATCCTGGACACTGTAAGAAATCCAAAAGATGCAGAATTATTTTCGACACGACTGTAGCTTATGCCAACCAGTAATAAAATCCAGGGGCATGACATTAAAAGTCATGTATCATCATAACAATTATTGCCAATGACATGCTAGCTATGGCAAAATAAAACCCCAGCCATTCCAGTGTCACTAATGCTGTCCAGTTTTAATGTGATGCCAAGAAAAGTTTCCAGTGCCACGATATTTCCTTCAAATTGAAACTAGGAACCACTGAAGCACTGAGAAAGGGGAGGAACCAAATGATGACTGTCTGGACGGTCCCTTTCTTCCTTAGATGTACAAAAAAAGAGGGTAACATGGTTATCCAGTGAGATGTCTGATTCGCAAAAATTGCATAAAGTGAAAGTGGTACTTACATCACCCTCCAAGCTGAGCTTGCACAGGATTTCGTGAACAGTAGACATTTTGAGGGAAGCTGGAAAAAAAGAACAACAAAAAGTCTTTATGAACAGGCTTTTCTTTACCCTGAAGCACAGTGATTCATTATACTAATTTCTACTCCTTGGATCTTTTCATCTGAGCATATGAGAGTAATTTTTGCAAATAGATGCAATTCCCATGTTATGATTGAAAGAGTCTGAAGCTCAGAGATGATCTGCCTTGGGTTGGGATGGACGAGTGAACTAGTCGTTCTCGTCTTGTGTGACTAGAACCTGGGAGACTGATTTGTGAACACAAAAACAAAATGTTCCCCAAGGCTAACGCAACCTGTTCAGACAGGACAAAAACCGAGTCTTCTACTTCTCCTAAAGGGTGATGAGCTTGCCAAAGCAGACACTACTTCTGTATTTCTCACAAGTAATTAAACATACGGACACGGACCTGAAAGCTAAGACGTGAACTAAAATTAGCAGCATTTTCGTGTGGCCCTAATTCTTAATTGGAACCTTTATTATTATCCATAATTACTTTGTTAGTCCAATGAGGCTTGGAAGATACTAGACTATTTATGAGAAAGACGACGGACAGAGTTTCTGACCTGAACTAATTCCATAAAGGACTGAATCTGTTTCATTTCAGATTCGAAATGGCTGAAATGAAGTCATCTTCTTCCAGTTAATATACTTAATGGGGAAGCAAAACAATAGCCTGATGAATTGGCTTTCCAGCTTTGCAATCACACAGTTCTCGGAATTGATACACCTAATCCCTGCCAAAAAGGAGTGCTCAACTGTCGGTAAATCTATCTCAAATGAGACAAGACAGCTCATCAACATAATCACCCCCAAAATAAAGAAAATGGTGTAGAGCCGCATCCTGAAATAGACAGGAAAGATATTGAAACTGCAGCGCCCCCGCTTTGCTCTCTTTTTGCTTAATGTTCTTTGATCAAGGAAACTGCACACATGCAAATTCAGCTTTCTCTTCTCTTCAGTTTCCTCAGTCTAAATATTTTCATAAAACTGGTTTGGAGAGAGTATTTGACATAGACACTTGCTAACTTATAGGAACATTTTGGACTAAGCAGATCCCAGGCCTGGTGTGGGGTGGGAGGTGGGAAAATGTAAGAGGAGAGGATTCGCCTTCAGTTGGGGTGAAGGATATATTTTCCAAGATTCTCCTAGACCACTCCTCTCTTCTTAGTGCTCACAGAAGCTTTTTACGCACAGTGAAAAGTCAGCCAGTCAAAGATTATCTGCTTCTCCCACACTCACAACTCTCATACAGCCTCCCCACCCCAATATGTCCCACCGATGGGGTATAATTCTGGTTTATAAAAAGCATTACTGGGCCGAGCACAGTGGCTCACGCCTGTAATCCCAGCACTTTGGGTCACAAGGTCAAGAGCTCGAGACCAGCCTGCCAACATGGTGAAACCCCGTTTCTACTAAGCATACAAAAATTTGCCAGGCATGGTGCCATGTGCCTGTAACCCCAGCTACTCAGGAGGCTGAGGCAGAAGAATTGCTTGAACCTGGGAGGCGGAGGTTGCAATGAGCCAAGATCATGCCACTGCACTCCAGCCTGGGCGACAGAGGAAGACTCTGTCTCAGGGAAAATAAAAAAAGCATTGCTCTAGAAATAAACTCTGGTACATTCAGACATGGAATGTTATTCAGCACTGAAAAGAAATGAGCCGTCAAGCCAGGAAAAGACAGAGGAAGCCGAAATGCACGTTGCTAAATGAAAGAAGCCAACTGAAAAGTTAACAGACCGTATGGCTCCAACTTCATACCATTCCGGAAAAGGCAAAATGATGGAGACAGCAAAAAGATCGGGGTTTAGGGGAGGAGGAAACGAAGAGGTAGAGCACAGAGGATTATTAAAGCAGTGAAATGATTCTGTGAGGTACTGCAATGGTGAATGCATGCCATACATTTGTGCAACACTAACGGTGAATGCTAATATAAACTACAGACTATGAGTATGTAGGTTCATCAGTTCAAACAAATGTACCACCCTGTGCAGGATGTCAGTAGTGGGGAGGCTGTACGTGGTGGGAACAGAAGAACATGGGCGTCCTTTGTACTTTCCATTCAACGTTGCCATGAACCTAAACCTATCCTAAAAAATGAAGACAATCCTAAAAAGTCTTGCTCTGTAGCAGAACCATCCAATACAGTGACCACCAGTCTCACGTGGCTACAAAGCCTCTGAAATATGGTCAGTATAAACTGAGACGTGCTGTAAGTGTAAAGGACATACTGAATTTTGGGGACTTAATATGAAAAATATATTTTTTAAATCTCTCATTATAATTTCTTTGGGCCAGGCACAGTGTCTCACGCCTGTATTCCCAGCACTTTGGGAGGCCAAAGTGGGCAGATCACGTGAGGTCAGGAGTTTGAGACCAAGCTGACCAACATGGTGAAACCCTATCTCTACTGAAAACACAAAATTAGCCAAGGGTGGTGGCGCATGCCTGTAATCCCAGCTACCCAGGAGGCTGAGGCAGGAGAATTGCTTGAATGTGGGAGGCAGAGGTTGTGGTGAGCTGAGATCGCACCATTGCACTCCAGCCTGGGCAACAAGAGCAAAACTCCGTCTCAAAAAAATAAATACATAATTTCTATTTTGGTAAAGGCAGGGTCGGTCTTGCTATGTTGCCCAGGCTGGTCTCAAACTCCTAGACTCAAGTGACCCAAGCGCTGAGAATATAGGCATAAACCACCGCCTCCAGCCCAATAATTTACACATTGACCATACATTACAATTACAACTATGACATGTTGAATATACCTTATTTCCATTTAATTTAACCCATCTACTTTGCCTTTCTTAATGTGGCTACTAGAAAATTTTCAATATTTGCAGCTCACATTCTTCCTCTGTTGGGCAGTACTGGTCTAGAGGAACCCAGAGAAACATTACCTAATCTAAATTCCAAAACCTTTGTAACAGTCACAAATTTGAGTCTCCTGCCTTTTTTTTCTTTTCTTTTCTTCTTTAATGTTTCAGTAGAGACAAGGTCCTACTATGTTGCCCAGGCTGGTCTTGAATTCCAGGGCTCAAGTAATCCTTCCACCTTAGCCTGCCAAAGCATTGGGATTACAGGGGTAAGCCACCATGCCTGGCTTTTTTTATTGGTTTTGTTTTTTTTTTTTTTTAAGGCAGGGTTTCTCTGTCACCCAGGCTGGAGTGCAATAGTGCAGTCATAGCTCACTGCAGCCTTGATTTTCAGGGCTCAATAGATCCTCCTGCCTCAGCCTCCCAAGTAGCTAGGACTACAGGTATGTGCCACTACTCCTGGTTTGTTTGTTTTTTTTTTTTTTTGAGACGGAGTTTCGCTCTTGTTACCCAGGCTGGAGTGCAATGGCGCGATCTCGGCTCACCGCAACCTCCGCCTCCTGGGTTCAGGCAATTCTCCTGCCTCAGCCTCCCGAGTAGCTGGGATTACAGGCACGCGCCACCATGCCCAGCTAATTTTTTGTATTTTGAGTAGAGACGGGGTTTCACC
>CM052655.1:3847613-3909605 GCA_028533165.1 Leontopithecus rosalia
AATGGTCTCGATCTCTTGACCTCCTGATCCACCCGCCTCGGCCTCCCAAAGTGCTGGGATTACAGGCTTGAGCCACCGCGCCCGGCCCGGTTTGTTTTTTTTTTCCCAGTAGAGATGATCCCTCATTAAGTTACCCAGGATGACAGTCTTCTTGACAGAGAAGAAATCTCCAACTTCAACGTGGACCAAAAAACATTGTAGAGGGCCTCATCAGCATTCCTCAGCCTGAGAATTACCAAACCAGAGGTGAAATTCCTAGGATGGACCTCAAACCTAAGTCCTGGCCTTAACTATCACCCCTGGACTCAGTCAGAACTGGACCAGAACTGCAGCAGGGGATAAATCGCTGTCATCTGCTGTGCAGAATTCTAGTCTCTACCATACACAGGCAAGAAATAAACATGTAAAACAACAGCAAAAACAGGGGGCCAGCAAGTCAGAGTTGCAAAACAGAGTTGTTTCCACTTAGAGGGTGTAGATTAAATTCTACTCGTTTATTAAATCAGGTACCTCACTTCGGTTCTGATGTTTAGAGAATCTCAACTAGAGGCGCGCTAACTTTTCACTGTGTTGTTCTTTCAAGTTGCCGTTCAAGCTCTGAGCACTGGCTTTGTAGACTGCTGCCTAACGGTGTCCCACGTGGGACTCCCCAGGACTGTGCAGATCAAACACCATCCGATAGGCTTCTTTACACTCTCCATTCATGTTAATTCTTCTCCCACAGCCACGACACCTTGAGGAGACTGTTAAAAGCCCAACAAATCTTCCTTCCTATTTCACCATTCATAACTGTCCTGCTCTTTCATCATATCAGGCCTGCATGGCACCATCAACTAAATCTCTCTATTTAATCTTGTCAAAATCATTCGAAATCACTCCTCTGTGGCTTCCTCTTACTCCGGCAGAGCCCAGCCTTCAAAGATGAGCATCAGAATCCAACCTCAGTGCCTTCTGTTTACTCCCCAAAGTGTGACTTGCCTCTCTGCAGTCACTACTACTTTAGCCTCTGCTCCACCTGGGTCACCACAACCCCTACTGCACAGAACTCTCTCTTGCCTTTCAGTGCCAGGGCACTTTTTGATACCACTTCACTCATCCGTTCAGCAGAATGTTTTTAAGTGCCCTACATGTGCCAAGTATTCGAATGGTGAAAGCATCAGTATAATTCAAAGCAGTAGGGAGTATACGGTTGACCTCATCTTCCCTACATAGTCCCAGGCCCCCTACAGATTTAAGAGTATCATAGCCAGGTATGGTGGCTCACACCTGTAATCCCAGCACTTTGGGAGGCCAAGGCCAGAAGATCGAGGCCATCCTGGCCAACATGGTGAAACCCAGTCTCTACTAAAAATATAAAAATTAGCTGAGTGTGGTGGTGCATGCCTGTAGTCCCAACTACTTGGGAGGGTGAGGCAGGAAAATCACTTGATCTTGGGAGGTGGAGGTTGCAGCGGGCTGAGATGGCACCACTGCACTCCTGCCTGGCGACAGAGCAAGACTCTGTCTAAAAAAAAAAGAGAGAGTATTTACAAAATGTAGGTGCTAAGCTGGGCACAGTGGCTCACACCTGTAATCCTAGCACTCTGGGAGGCCGAGGGCAGGGGATTGAGACCATCCTGGCTAACACGGTAAAACCCCATCTCTACTAAAAATACAAAAAACACAAAACTAGGTGCTAAATCAACTTGAAAGCAATGAGTTGCTATTTTGTATAAGATTCCTATTTATATTATATACAATCATCCTGCAGAAAAAGACCCACAAATGTCACAATAACCACAAAGTCACACTTACCACAAAGCAGTATGTATGAAATCTGACATTACCCCATGCAGGCGCCCTTTGTATCCACATAAATATTTCCTACTTCATTTGAGTTAAACAGCAAACATTTTCACCCCAGAAATAAAGCATGGGCTCTTTCCTCCCATGCTGATAGCATTCCGAAAACACAGTGAACATTCCTAAAACCCACTGGGCTTTCTGTAAGAAGTGTGGCAAGCACCAACCCCACAAAGTGGCACAATATCAGAAGGGCAAGGACTCCCTGCACGCGCAGGGAAAGCAGTGTTATGACAGGAAGCAGAGTGACTACGGTGGGCAGCCTAAGCCAATTTTCTGGAAAATGGCTAAAACTACAAAGGAGACTGTGCTGAGGCTTGAGTGTGCTGAGCCCAACTGCAGATCTAAGAAAATGCTGGCTGTTAAGACATGAAAACATTTTCAACTGGGAGGAGATAACAAAAGAAAGGGCCAAGTGATCCAGTTCTAAGTGTCAGCTTTTGTTTTCTTATGAGGACAATAAAACATTGAGGTTATGTCCAGAAAACAAAACAAACAAAAAGAAGTAAAAGACAGTGCTTTCTTCTTCCCTCCATCAAATCCCCTAGCAATGCAAAGTCATTTTCTGTGTCATCGATCCTTCGCTACAAGGAACAACAGCTGGCTTTGCAGTTCATCGTTTAATTACTACCTTTCACTCATGGGAATGTGTCAGTGTGCTGCTATCCTTGAAAGCAGGAAAAGAAAGTCTTGGCAGTGCTACTGCAGGTTACAAACACTGGTAATTCTCAAAGAATTAACCAGCAAACCCCTAACAAGCATACCCTGGGCCTGCACTGTATTAAAGGATTTAAAAGACACTTATAAAACGGTGAAATGCAGACTGCCACCCTGCAGCACCTCTGAGCTCTCTTCCCTGCATTCCTCTGTGACACACTGACAGTCTAGCCCAGGGTCAGCCAGTGAATGAGTAGCTGAGGCAGGGCCAAAACCCAGATCCCCAGTCTCCTGGGCCAATACCCTTTCCACCTCACCACAAGGGTTCTTCATTCCAAGAGATTAAGACAGAGAGAAAGATGATAGTCATCAGAGCCGGATTAGTTAAGGGTTTAACAAGAAGGTGCTGACTGCCTAGGCTGAGAAGGGAGAATTACCGTGCAGGAGGCTCCAGCCAAGGAGCAAGAGGGAAGCCCTGGGGAGAGGGGAAGAGGAATAACGCCGCAGGGTGGCAGGAGAACAAGAGCACAGGCTTGAAAATGAGCCATGTCCAGTGGGGTGCCCTCTGGGGAGCCTAAAATATAAGTCCCTGAATCCTGCAAAGTTAAGCTTCCCTATGGAAACATTGAGGAACCTATGAGCCAAAGCAATTGGGACTCGGTACTCATATTTATTCCCCAAAACATCTGCTCTGGAGGCAGAAGTTCTTTTTCACTGTTTATTTTTTGAGATGGATGGAGTCACCCAGGCTGGAGTGCAGTGGCACGATCCCGGCTCACTGCAACCTCTCCCTCCCGGGTTCAAGCAATTCTCTGGCCCCAGCTTCCCGAGTAGCTGGTATTACAGGCATGCGCCATGACGCCTGGATACTTTTTGGTATTTTTAGTAGAAATGAGGTTTCACCATGTTGATCAGGCTGGTCTCGAACTCCTGACCTCATGATCCACCCATGTTGGCCTCCCAAAGTGCTGGGATTACAGGCATGAGCCACCACGACCGGCCTCTGGAGGCAGAATTTCCTTACTGAAAACAACTATTCTGACTTCAGTGTACCTGTCGTTTTGAATAAAAATAAAAATGAAGTCTACATGCCATGAGACAATTCCACCTCTACACACTCATCACTGTAAAATGCACAAATCCATTCAAAGCAGAACCAGCACTCCTTTCCTGGCAGACTTCTCTAAATAATATGAAAATGCCAGTCTGCACCACTCCTTCCAACACTTCAGCCTCACCCAGCTGGTTTCAACTCCCAAACAAGAAAAAAAATCAGCAAATTAAATCTGTTGATAAGTATATCTACACACCAGTGCCTTCCATTCCCAGGTAAGGTTGGGTCCTAGACAACATCATTAAAATGGCCCTTTATCAGAGAAAGCTTTTCTGTATAAGAAAATAAACTAGAGGTACAGGGAGACTTACTGAAAGAGCCACACCCACCACAAACTGGTTTAAAATCATTCACCACTTGGGTAGGAAAATAGGTCACTTGGCCCCACCCTAATGAAAACAACAGTTTCTTCTACCTTGAGAAGACTCACAAATGAGACTGTGAATGCCTGGCTAGAAAAGCTCCCAGTGCAAGGCTGATCATTGATGAAATCAGTGCAGTTACTGAGAAACAAGTCATTTACATTTAACAGGAAAATTCTATTAAGGATATTTAGCTTGGTGCCAAAGTCACTGCCATAACTTTTAATGGAACAAATGACAATTACTTTTGCACCAACCTAACAATTGAAGGGTTTATAGATTTTACTGTCTTTTATTGCTTCACTCCAAAAGTGGTTACTAAAAAAAAAAAGACAAGTGAAGCAGTTTCAACTTCACTCTTAAAAAGAAAAGTTTGCAAAAAGGTTAAAACAGGCCAGATACAGTGGCTCACGCCTGTAATCCCAGCACTTTGGGAGGCCAAGGCAGGTGGATCATCAGGGCAACAGATCGAGACCATCCTGGTCAACATGGTGAAACCCCGTCTCTACTAAAAATACAAAAAAAAAAAGTTAGCTGGGCATGGTGGCACGTGCCTGTAATCGCAGCCACTCAGGAGGCTGAGGCAGGAGAATTGCCTGAACCTAGGAGGCGGAGGTTGCGGTGAGCCGAGATGGCACCATTGCACTCCAGCGTGGGTAACAAGAGCGAAACTCCATCTCAAAAAAAAAAAGAAAGAAAAGAAAAGGTTAAAACAAACAAAAGAAAACTTAAAAGTCAACCCTTCAAATAGTAAAAACACGTTCTACTGAACTGAATGAAGAACCAGCCCCAGGAAGCCCAAACGGTTATTTGAACAAACAAAAGCAAGCTGCGACAGGGCTGGTCTGCACAGGGAAATCTGAATCTGAACCAGCAGTTTCGTGGACACACCCACTTCACAGTTTAAACGTGGACTGTTGATCCGTTACCACAAAACAGATTCTTAGCAACCATGGTGAATCAGTTCGGGACTAGATGATTCAAATGAAGGTTTTAAAGCAAAAATGGGTGAGGGTGCGAATGTGGAGAGTTGGGCTTCCCCGCCAAAGCTCTTCCGGTCCACGGTCCTGGACACACAGTCTACAGGCCACACCGGAATTTTAAACTAAAAAAACAAAGCATGTGCTGATGTGCTGGGTGGGGAGGGGGGTTCCCACTGTACTCCATCCTCCACCCACCTAATGCATCTTTATTTAACAGGACCTTTTGGAAAGCACATACTCTTCTCCTTGGTTTTATGGTCTTGATTAATGACGGAGTCACAGGGCCAACTCATTGCCCAGAATTCCTGGAATTCAGCCCAGTGGCCTTGATCAAACTGAGCAGGAGGTACACACAGCACTTGCTCTAGCTTGTCTCTGTGGCCTGATCTGAATCAATATTTGTTTGCTCCCTACTGACTGGCTGCAGCTTCATGCTCTCACAGCGTCTCTCTGCTGGTCTCCTGATCTGGGGTTGGAGTGGGTGGAAAGAGACTGGCAGGAAGAATGATGTCACTTGGCATGAAGCACTTTCAGGGTTAGGAAATCCAGGCCTTTGAGTCTACAACTCAATTTCAGTGTTTTATGGCCCACATATTGTACTTTCAACAGGGCCTGGCCACCTACGGAAAAGAGTCTGAAGTCAGCATTCAAGATCTTCCACACACACACGTACACACACATCCTGCACAAAAGAGTTAACTGGACTGTTAACTCTTCCCCAAACAAGCTCAGCACTTTCTAAGTTCCCTCCACCCGGAACCTCAATCTTAACTAGCTGATATCTGAGTGAGTCCTTAGATACAGCAAATGGCGAATATTGCCTTTCTCACACACTCACACAGCCCCTTGCCCCGTGCTTCTGCAGTTCTTGTGTGTCCGTGCAACATTCGAGTTGTATGTGTAAAGTCTGTCTTCCATATTATCTGCACACAGGGTTTCCGACCTACCCCTTCCTGTCTCTTCCTAGGTCTGAGCACAGTTGCCTGGCACAGGATGGGCATTCAATTTCATCTTGGGATGCTTTACACACAACGGGTCTTTCTATAATACAAAGTATTTTTTTCTTCTTTTTCTACACACTCTCCTTCCTCAATTTTCTTTCTCCTCCTCAGACTGGACATTTCAAATCTAGTTCCCGCTCCACACATTCAGAGCTGGAGGCTTAAATCACCAACTTCTGCAAATCTTAGCAAAGCCCAGCAGATCACTTCAGAGCAGCCTCTTACCGATATATAGCCACGGCCCCCACCTCTGCACTGTCAGGGCGGCTTGGGTCCTACTTCTGTCCTTAGGACAACACGGGACTGTAACCTACAACTCCTGGCAAGAAGACAGTAAAGAGGCAGGATGTATGAGCAGCCTTAGGACTGATTTCCTCTGAGCTAAGGGTGTGCAGCCTGGGTGTGGCAGGGAGACAAAGGGCATGGACAAAGGGCTCCAAGTCACAGCCACTCCTAGAATCAGAGCTTTCTACACCACACCTGGGATAAAACTCAGGCCACTTGGGTGCTAACTTGTGGTCTAACAAGGTTGAACTCAGCTGGCTTAAAAGCTTCAGGACAGACTGAGCAGGAAGGCTCAAGCTTGTAATCCCAGCACTTTGGGAAGCTGAGGTTGACAGGTCACTCGAGATCAGCAGTTGGAGACAAGCCTGGCCAACATGATGAAACCCGTCTCTACTAAAAATACAAAAATTAGCCCAGCATGGTAGTGTGCACCTGTAATCCCAGCTGCTCAGGAGGCTGAGGCAGGAGAATCACTTGAACCTGGGAGGCGAAAGCTGTTGTGAGCAGAGATCCTGCGACTGCACTCTGGCATGGGAGACAGAGCAAGGCTCCATCTCAAAACAAAACAAGCTTTAGGGTGTACCCTAGAAGGGAGATTTGGAAGTAACCTCGGTGGAACCGCCCAGAAGAACAAATACGGCATCTCCTGACCCCTACTGCTGACCTGTCCCTTGACAAAGTAGATGAAATGCCTCTGGCAACAGCAGAAGAAAAAACATACCAGGCAGTGAATGGGTGGAATTTTTTTTAAAGAACTGGAATTTCCTTTGCTGTGGCCTACAACTAGAATAGGGTGTGGCACCAGGGAAAATGAAGTAAGAGGATTCGTATGTGAGAAAAAGAGGAACATTGCATTTCTTTTTTTTTTTTTTGTGACCGAATTTCGATCTTGTTACCCAGGCTGGAGTGCAATGGCACGATCTCAGCTCACCACAACCTCTGCCTCCTGGGTTCAGGCAATTCTCCTGCCTCAGCCTCCTGAGTAGCTGGGATTACAGGCACGTGCCACCATGCCCAGCTAATTTTTTGTATTTTTAGTAGAGACGGGGTTTCACCATGTTGACCAGGATGGTCTCAATCTCTTGACCTCGAGATCCACCCGCCTCGGCCTCCCAGAGTGCTGGGATTACAGGCCTGAGCCACCGCGCCCGGCCTGGAACATTGCATTTCTATTTAATCCTCACGGATGAATCTGGAAGGCAACTTAAGACATCATAACTGTAAGCAAAACTTCCTTGAGGTAGGCAAATGACGGGAACAGCCAGATTAAAGGTGAAATGAACACCCACCACGTTTGGAAACTAGTATTAATTTGGGAAAATACAGTTTAAAACCCAACAATTCACTTATTTTGTCTCTTTTCTTTCTCTCTCCGCTACATTTGAGTGTGTGTGTGTGTGGGGGGAGTCTGTTTTGTTCACTGCTGTATCCCTAGTGCCCACACTGTGAGTAGAACATAGTAGGTGAGTAATACGTTGTGGAATAAATAACTGTTTAAAGCAGCCCACTAGAGCCTGAGACTCCTTTTGTGACACTCCCACTCTCCCTCAATGAAAAATGGTCCCGCAGGCTGAGGCTCTGCACAAGTAAAGAGTGAGAACAAAGGCTCGAGACAGCAATGCATTAGTGGCAGATTGTAGGCCGGATGGTGCAGGAAGAGCCTACTGCCCTCAAAATCAACAGCAATGACAGAAGCATATTCTACTATGCCAGGAAAACTACTTAAATCACAACTTAGCCAGGAAACCAATGGCCATGACTGCAAGCTTAATGTCAATCAATACCATAGGTTAATGGCTCAAAGACACGAGATGTGAAATATTGAGACTCCAGTGCAAGACTGGGCCCCTAATCAGAGTCAGTGAGTCAGCAATGTTTCCTGGGCATTTGCCACAGGCAGGCTACTTGGCACTGCAAGAGATACAAAATCGAGGCGGTCTCCAAATCGTAACCTTCCAACTGGAAAAATGCACACAGACGGTCACACCCTTCCACTGAAGATTCAACACTCTTTTGGAGAAACTCTTGAAACCTTTCGATAATAGATGGGCTTAGAAGAAGGGAAGAAATCAAGGACACCTCGGCTGTCTTGGTCTTACCTAAAATATTTCTTGATATTGCCTGAATATGATCACTTTCTGATTCCACAGCTTTGAGTTCTATAAATTATAGATCTGTTTAGGTGAATGAGGTTTTTTTTTAAAAAAAATTATTTTATGTATTTATTTTTTGAGACTGGGGTCTTGCTATATGGCTCACACTGGCCTTGAACTCTTGGATTCCAGCGATCCTCCAGCTTGAGTAGCAGGGACTACAGGCCCCAGACCACACCCAGTATTGTTTTTTAAATAACTCCTCTGGGTTGCTGAGGATCTTTGGACCACCAACCATTCCTAACTTAATGAATATTGTTTCAATTTGCTAGTCTCCAGCTGGATACCGGTTTGGTTCACTGAAATGGGAAGGGGGAAGGAGGAAGGAGGAAGGAATGTGGACCAGCCTGGACAGCTGTTGTAATAGGACACAGAAGAGCGTCTCTAAGGAGGTGGAAGGTGAAAAAGAAAGTGGAACAGAGGCAAAGACATAATTTTTCCATTAAATTAATTTACTCCGTGTCAACCTCAAAATTAAAAAAAAAATGCCAGAAAAATATTTCATATAGTCTTCCTATACACATACTGTCCCTCACTGCCCTCCACGTCCCGACCACCATCCCCATAGTTAGGCAGGGCATGTTAAATAGGTTTTTCAGGGCTAGACTGCGAAGGTCAGCGCCTTCTGCAACAGTTTCAGTGGGAGACTGCATTCCGCATACCAAGTCACCAAGTTCCAGACAGGCACAGCAGCACACACGCAAGAAGAGAATCCATCGCTACAGTCTGGGGCCCAGACCCTTGCACACCGACAGCCTGAGGTTCTTGGTAATGGCCCAGCGTGCACCCATGAGGCCACTGCTCTTTTACACACAGACTCAGAACACCCACAGCTTTAAAATGGCAATCTGAGACCTGGCGTTTGCACAGCACTGAGTGTTTTCTGTGTGCTTTACACATTTATTTGTGAAAGACTTTTTGAAATCTCCAATAACCCTGTTTGGGTGGTGGTAAGAATAGGCATCCTTAAGTCACTCTCCCAGATAAAGAAAGGTGTTCCCCTCCTTCTCAACAGCCAGCTGAGGGCACAGCAGCACTGGGGCCAGCGGCCCCGGGGCCACGCCCTTTTTTGTACCCTCAGTTCCTGACTCATTGCCACATCACGGCGAGTAACAGGACAACCCTCCCCACAGAATCATGGGGGACACTATCTTCCTGGGGCCAATGTGTTCAACCAAGAGGAAAACTCTCCAGGAAGAGTGAAATCCGAAGGCGCTATCCTACAAGATCCTCTAGACCAACGGGAATGAACTGACGTTTCAATGTTTTCTTTCTTGGGGGGCGGTGGTGTCTACTCACTCTCCCGATCATCCTCCCACGCTGCTCTCCTCCTGCTGGTCGGCTCGAGCGCACAAGCGCACGTTTGTTTCGAGTACAGTAACTTGCAACAGATGGGGGCACTTTCTAGAGGGCGGTGGAAAGCCCACCGGCTGCTGCGGCGCGGGACCCGCGGCTCCCCGGGCGACCACACCCTGCCTCGCGGCGCCCGGCGCGTCTGGAATGCGGGGCCGCCCTCCGCCCCTTCCCCGCGCCGCGTCGCCCCGTTCCCGCGAGGACCTCAAGGGGGGAAGCCCGACACCCCTCACCCGGGCCCCGCACCCTCCCGGCCCGGGCGCCGGCGGCCCCTCACCCCTGCCCCGCACACCTTGCCCCTGCGCCCCCTCCCCAAAGACTCCCCAGCGCGGGCGGACCCTTCAGCCCCTTGCCCCCGACGGCCTCCGGGACCCTTCGCCCAAGCCTCCCTGCCGGGCCGTGCCCTTCTTCCCCTGGTCTCCACACCCCGCTAGCGGGCGGCCGTTAGCGGGCAGGCAGGGCGCGCCTCGCTTACCTGGGCCGGGCGCCGCGAGCAGAGAGCGTCCCCAGATGCCGAGCGGAGCCCGCTGGCCTGGGTGGGGCTTTTATAACCCGCCGCTTCCTCCCGGAGAGGCGAGGCCCGCCCCGCCCCGCCCCGCCTCTACCCCCTCACCCCCGGCCCGCTCCCACCCCGAGTCAGGGTGACTCACCCAAGCCCGCCGGCCCGCAGGGACCGCGCCCTGAAACGCCCCCGCACCCCCGGCCCTGCCCTGCGAGAAAGCCCGGCCTAGGCTGCCCGCAGGCCCATAGGGGCCCGGCTTCTTCCTCCTTTCCTCGTTTTACTTGTTAAGTGCCACGTCGAGCTCTCAGCCTCGGCTTGGGTTAATAAATTAGCACGACTTTAGAAGTAGACTCTGGGCATGGTTAAGTGGAATTTTTTTTTTTTTTGCGATAATGCAATGGAGGAAAGAATTGTTCCAACAAGCATAAATCTGGACTCCCCTGAGCTGGGGCTGCTGGCATCCAGCGCACCGTTACCATGGGGCGTCTGCAACGTGTCAGATTAATCTCTGGCCGCCAGTTCCCGGGGGCCGCGCAGGGAGGGAGGGAGGGAGATTCCCCCTGTGCTGCAAAGCCTGGGCCGCCCCGGCCTCCGAGCGCGCTGGGAAGCCCCGAGCGCGGGCTGGGAGGCCGAAGCCGCGAGCCAGGATGCCGCCTCAGTCGTGCCCCGGGAGGCGCCCCTCTCCCTAGTACGGCTGTGCTCTCTCCTCTCCGCGCCCGGGGCAGCTCTGCGCGGCCTCGTGGCAAGCGGTCCTGGACTGGGTGGGGCCCATGGCTTTGAACCCGGAGTTTCAGCATATTACTTTCCTCCTGTCCTTCTTTCTTCACTGCTGGGTGTGTGTGTATGTTTCTTGCAGCTGGGTTTTGTGTTTCTTGCAACTGGGGTGTGTGTGTGGGGGGGTGTCTTTCAGCCGTTTAGCCAACTCCCTTGCTTGGGTTTGCTGTTTTGTGCTGTGTGTGTGTCTGTTTCTTGAACAGCCTGGTTGTGTGTGTGTTTCTTGCAGCTGGTGTATGTGTGTGTGGGGGGTGTTTCTTGCAGCAGTTTACCCAACTCCCTTGCTTAGTTTTGCTATTTTGTGTTGTGTGTGTGTGTCTTGCACAGCCTGGTTGTGTGTGTTGATGTGTGTGTGTGTTTCTTGTAGCCGTTTACGCAACTCTCTAGCTTGGTTTTGCTGTTTCTCGATTTTCCTCCAAGAGTCACGTTGGCAATGTGCGGGCTAACACGTATTTGTTGTATGTGTGACAACGCAAATACTGTATTCAAAACCTCAAACTAGCAGGAAATCTATGGTAAGAACCTCTCACGGGGTCTTTTAAATCCCTCCTTGCACGCTCACTTCCTGCAGCTTTTTTTCTGGTTTTGAGGATTCTGTGTTTTAATCTACCATTTCTCTTAACGTCCATTTTTACTTTCCAGTTGAGCGTCAATTCACTCCTGGGAATCAGAGAAGGATAAGGCCAACAGACATTCAGTGCTCTGCTTACTGTGCTAGACTGAGAAGGCAAAGTCGGCCACAGCTGGAGTATCTTAGCAACCCACCCAGAGCTCTGTTACCCAGCGCTTTCATGAGGAATTATACACGATGGGCCCTACCGCAGGGCCAAATAGAAAATAAAACAACATTTTGGGTGCAATTACTGATTTACATTTATAGCTCTTCAATATAGCCTGAAAGCTTCAAAGGCAGAAACAATGTTTATCTGTCTATTTGGTGTGAACTGTGCTGTGATAGGCCCTTCACAGAAGATAAAATTTAATTCAAATCATATGGAATATATAAAAGCCATCAAATGTCCAAAAGAATTTTGTGCTCATCTTGGGCATGCAGCAAATCCAAATTTCCATAGATTTGTACAATCACCAGGCTCTGCTTCATTCGAAAGAAATGTGCACTGATGTTATCATAAAAATGAAGCTGTTGATTAGAAATCATAGTTTGGCTGGGCGTGTGGCTCATACCTGTAATCCCAGCACTTTGGGAAGCCGAGGTGGGAGGATCACCTGTGATCAGGAGTTCATGACCAGCCTGCCCAACATGGTGAAACACTGTCTCTACTAAAAATACAAAAATTAGCTGGGCACGGTGGCACGTGCCTGTAAACCCAGCTACTCAGGAGGCTGAGGCAGGAGAATCGCTTGGGCCTGGGAGGCAGAGGTTGCAATGAGCTGAGATTGCGCCATTCACTCCAGCCTGGGCGACAGAGCAAGACTCCATCTCAAAGGGAAAAAAAAGTCATAGTAGGCTATTTCTGAGGAATGTGAGGCCAGTTCTGCCAGTATGAAAGATCTTTTGAGTATTAGTCAGAGAACTCTATTCCCCACCGTCCTGCCCCCTCCCACCATCCCTCCCACCCTCCCCTCCCCGATCCCCTGCCACAGTGGGGAGAATATTTACATCAGCCCTCAAATTGTCTGCTGTTGTCCATATTGTTCTCTACGGGCTCGACTTTTTCTTCACACTTTATCTGCTGCACTCAATGCCTCCACTAGCGCCTAGCTAGCAATGGTAGGCATTCACTAAATGTGATAGAATGATAGAATACAGTTATTCACTGAATAGAACGTTAGAGCAGAGAGGGACCCTAGAGATTAAATTGCCCCATACTTATTTTTACTATTGTTATTATTGAGATGGAGTTTCACTCTTGCTGCGATCTTGGCTCACTGCAAGCTCCACCTGCCACATTCAAGCGATTTTCCTGCCCCAGCCTCCCGAGTAGCTGGGATTTACAGGCATGCACCACCGTGCCCGGCTAATTTTTTTTGTATTTTCAGTAGAGACAGGGTTTCTCCATGTTGGTCAGGCTGGTCTCAAACTCCCAACCTTAGGTGATCTGCCGGCCTGGGCCTCACAAAGTGCTGGGATTCCAGGCATAGGCCACCACTCCTGGCCTTATTGTTTTTTTTTAGTTTTGGTCTCACTCTGTCACCCAGGCTGGAATGCATGGTGTGATCAGGGCTTATTGCAGTCTTGACTGCCGAGGCTCAAGCAATCATCTCCCGTCAGCCTGAGTAGCTGGGACCACAGGCCTGTACACCAAGCCCTGCTACTTTTTCCATTATCTGTAGAGATGTGAAGGTCTTGCTATGCTGCTCAGGCTGGTCTCAAACTCCTGGGCTCAAGTGATCCACTTACCTTGGCCTTTCAAAGTTCTGGAATTACAGGCGTGAATTACTATACCTGGCCCTTGATTTTTATATATGAAGAACGTGAAGTCCAAATTAAAATCTTCTGCCCAGTCCAGGTATTAAATAATGCACCCAAGACCCTCATATCAGTTACTTTTGCAGTATAACAAATTATCCCCAACAACTTAGGGGTTAAAACATAACTATTTACTTGCTTGTGATTCTGCAGTTTAAGCAGGACCCAATGGGGACAGCTTGGTGCTCCTCCACAGCATATTGGGTTGGGTAGTTTAGTTGGGGTTGGAAGATTGAAAGCAGCTTCATTCATTTGTCTGGTGCCTGAGCTGGGATTGCTAGAATGACAGAGGGCAGGCTGGGCCTTTCTCTTCCTCCGTCTCTCATCCTCCAGGTTCTCTTTTGCTACAACACAGTAATCATGGCGGCCAGCCTTCTAGAAGAAAAAGCTGAAGGTGCCAGAACTCTTGGCTCACAGGCTGTGAAAAACAAGCGATAGGCGGGATTTCCCCTGTGGGTTGTAGTTTGCTGATCCTTGCTTTCATCCATTGCTCTACTGGAAATCTGGCTTTGCCCTCTGACATCGAGGCTCCTCCCTTTGAAATGTATTTCCTTTTCTTAAGAATGGCCCATATTTGTAGCTGAACAGCTCTCTCAGTCTGCTTCATTCATGCCAGTAGAAAGCGAAAGTCTAGAAACCTCTTTTCATTTTGAACTGTTTCTGGTTTAAGGTGGTAGTTCTTTCATTAATACAAGTATCTTAAAAACTGTGTGCATTTTCTCTATCTTATTAAGGTTCACACCATGCTCCAAAATTTATATGCAATTTTCTCAAAAACTTTATTTATGTCAGTCTTGCTGAGGTTTAATTCCATGTTCCAAGATTCACATTCATTTATTTTAATTGATCTGTCTCTGCATTACATGTCAGGCTGGTGGGACAGTGCACTCAAGTTTCTTAGAAGCCCTGAGATGGTCTTCGAAGCACCACAACAAATCTTTCTTGGAGTCTTTAAAAAATGTTTTCGGCCGGGCGCGGTGGCTCAAGCCTGTAATCCCAGCACTTTGGGAGGCCGAGGCAGGTGGATCACGAGGTCAACAGATCGAGACCATCCTGGTCAACATGGTGAAACCCCGTTTCTACTCAAAATACAAAAAATTAGCTGGGCATGGTGGTGCATGCCTGTAATCCCAGCTACTCGGGAGGCTGAGGCAGGAGAATTGCCTGAATGGACCCAGGAGGTGGAGGTTGTGGTGAGCCGAGATTGTGCCATTGCACTCCAGCCTGGGTAACAAGAGCAAAACTCTGTCTCAAAAAAAAAAAAAAAAAAAAAAGAAAAAAAGAATGTTTTCATAGCCACACCAGGATTTGATCTTTCTCCAGATACCATTTCTTACTTTGCAAACATTTCACTGGCTAGAATTCTGCTTGAAAACCAAACAGATCTTTTGCCCTTTAAGCAGCTAAATGAAACCCACTGGCACTTTTCAGCATTTTACCTGAAGACCTCCTTGGCTATATCCACAAGTTTGATGGCACATATTCTAACATTCGTGTCACCACAGGCAACAGCAATGTCAAACATCCTGCCACTACGTGATAGAGTGTGCCTCTTCTCCAGTCCCCCCCGTCCATAACACAACAACTGCCTCACTGCTCTCCCATCTTCCACTCTCAGTCATCTCTCTAGTTACCAGCTGACAGTAAAGTCAATGTCACATACTTTAGGGTTTTCTTACAGCAGCACTCCAAATCCAGGTACCGGTTTATGTATCATTTACCTATGACCATAACATCGACCTCCTCCAAATCTTAGAGATTTAAAACCACCACCACCATTTATTTGTTCATGATTCTACAAAAGGTGGAGTTCACTGGGTGGGCTCATCTCTGTTTGTCTTAGCCAGGAAGTCCCAAATGAGGCTGACAGATCCAGAAGGGCCTCTCTCCAGCAGGAGAGTTGCTGGCTTTCAAGAGGTGAAAGTGGGCCGGGTGCAATGGCTCATGCCTATAATCCTAACACTTTGGGAGGCCGAGGCAGGTGGATCATGAGATCAGAAGCTCAAGACCAGCCTGGCCTACATGCTTCTACAAAAAATACAAAAATTGGCTGAGCATGGTGGCGCGCTTGTAATCCCAGCTACTTGGGAGGATGAGGCAGGAGAATCACTTGAACCCAGGAGGTGGAGGTTGCAGTGAGCCGAGATCATGCCACTGCACTCCAGTCTGGGCAAGAGAGCCAGACTTGGTCTAAAAAAAAAAAAATGTTAAAGTGGAAGCTTCCAGGCCTAGAACTAAAACAGTGTCACTTCCAACGCATTCCAATAGAATTCCAGCAGAAGTTGGTCAAAGCAAGTCACATAACCCAGATGCAAGACAAAGTGAAATAGACTCCATCTCTTCATAAAGAGAGTGACATGCAAGAATGTGGGTGGAAGGAATTGTTGGCAACCATCTTTACAGACACTCTACTGCAATCCTTAAACTAGTAAGAAACAGAGCTGAGGCCAGAATCTGTTTTTCTGTCTTTCCATCTACTGGCTTATCTATTACATCATATTTCTCAGATACCAGCACTCCTTCAGTGAGATACAGGACGACACCAGACCCACTACATTGTACAGTTTAGACACCGACTAACATAATACTATTATTTCCTTGACCCTGTTATATGCAATCAGTATATGCATTTATTTCTATTTGAAGACATGGCCAGAAGAAGAGGAAAAGGATCTGGGAAATGTTAACTGGCAACCACCAAATAATTCAAAATGGAAGGGGAAAATCATCAAAGAAGTAACTGAAGAAAGACGGAGCACAGTGGCTCACACCTGTAATCCCAGCATTTTGGGAGGTCAAGGCAGCTGGATTACCTGAGGTCCAGAGTTCGAGACCAGCCTGGCCAACATGGTAAAACCCTGTCTCTACTAAAAATACAAAACGTGAGCTGGGTGTGGTGGCGGGCACTTGTAATCTCAGCAATGTGGGAGGCTGAGGCAGGAGAATCGCAACTGCTTGAACCTGGGAGGCAGAGGTTATGATGAGCCGAGATCATTCCACTGCACTCTAGCCTGGGCAAGGAGAGCCAAAGTCGAAGGAAGGAAGGGAGGGAGGGAGGGAGGGAGGAAGGGAGGGAGGGAGGAAGGAAAGAAGGGAGGGAGGGAGGAAGGAAAGAAGGGAGGGAGGGAGGGAAAAGAAGGAAGAGGAGGGAGGGAGGGCAAGAAAAGGAAGGAAGGGAAGGAGGAAGGAAGGAAGAAAAGACAGAAGGAAGGAAGGAGAAGGAAAGGGAAAGGAAGGAAGGGAGGAAGGGAGGAAGGGAGGGAATAGTTATTTCATTGGCTTTTTGAGTCTTTGCAGCAGCTAGCCTTGCTGAACTCATAGTAAGACCTCAATAAATCTTTGTTGAATTCAGGGGTCCTGACCCAAACCACATAGAGTACTGTTGGTAGGGACAAACAACAATGTCTATTTTGTTTGGAGGCATTTTCAGGGAAAAATCTGCAGTGACTTCAGTGTCTCTTTCTCAGCTGTAACAGACGGTTTTAGTCTCAATTCACTCTCTGCGAGGCAGCCACAATTCTCTTTCTGAGACATAATTCTGATGATATGACCCCTCTCCAGAAACTCTTCCCAGCAGGGCTCTGACGTACCTGGGCAGCCTCATTCCCCACATCTTCACACTTCACTGCTCCATGTGCCACTGCTGGAGCAGGCCAGGCTCATTCATGCCTCTATACCTTCCTCATCCTGTTTTCCTGCTGGATGCCCTTTCCTGCATTCCTCAGTGGTGAACTGCCTCATCCATCAATCCTCACAGTACATATTATTCTCTCCTGCAGAGCAAAGCCCTTCCCAAGGCAGATTTGGCTACTTCCCTTGGCATTTAAAAAATATACCTCTCCTCTTGCAATTGTCACCCTGCATTGCTGTTTTCTAATTTCTTGGTCTCAGCAACTAGGCAAGAGCTTCTTGAGGACGGGCATTTGCCTGTTTCCTCTTTGTGATGACATTGTCTTACCCAGTACCTGCTACTGCCAGATTTTTCTCCATAAACACATTACTTTGCCTCTGTTCATACTTAAACTCACCTGGCAAAAATTGAAAGACATAGTATTCAGTGTGGTGAAAATGGGCAAAATGGAAATTCTGCTACGTTACTGATGGGAGGGCAATTTGTCAGTGTCTTACCAATAATTTAAAACACTCATGCCCCTTGACGCAGTAATGTTGCTTCAAGAACGCTATCTTGAAGAGACAGCTCTACGTGACCGTAACAATGTGTGTATAAGGACATTTACATCATCATTTTAAGATGGAAACACCCCAGTGAGGCTACATTAATTTTAAAGTATCTGTTCAGCGGAATGAAATTGCTGAAAGGAATGGAGTAGATCAGTATGTTCCGACATAGACAGATTTCTAAAATACAGAGCTAGATAAAAGAACAAGCAAAATGGAAGCACAAAACGGTATCTTGCTGGAACGCTAAGTTTCAATACAGATGCATAGAACATTATGAACACTGATTTGGCTACAGATGCCCACTCTGTCAAGATGATTCTTACAGTAACCCGCTGGAATACTGGGATGCTTCCTGAAGTGTAAGCATCTTATTCTTAACTCAGCACATTTTACTGCATTTACAGGTTGGCATGTCAGAGGATGAATATTTCAAACTCTATCAGCCTCTATTGTTTCTTCTGGCAGCATTTTTCCATCTAATTTTGTAGGAAATGCAAATATATTTACTGCTAAGTATCTGTAAAAAAAATCCCTAACTTGGCAATACAATAAGTGTTTCTTAGCCATGAAGTCTAGTCAAAATAGGATAGTATTTTTCATAAAATAAAATATTTGAATGAATATGAAAACCCACAAAAACAGAGCTGCATTTTGAATGTTTTTATCTTTATTAAATGTCCACTGAATGTATTTTGGGTGTTTTGAAATTTTTAAAAGACTGTATGTTCACTGAGTAAAAAAAGTCAAAAAATAATATTATTAAATTGATTCCATTTATATTTATGTGTATTCACACATTTGTGTGTATATTCATATATGTCTGCACAGGTAGGTACATGTAAACACATATATACATATATGGAAGTATATACCAAAGTGATATTGGTTAGCTTTGGGGAAAGTATGTGTTCAGGAGAATGTTCACTTTTTACTACATATGCTTGTCTGCATTATTTGATATTTGTTAACAATGAATATGGACAACTTCTATAGTTTTAAAAACAGTTGAAAAAAAGAAAACACATATAGCTAGTGAAAAGGAGGTCTGCCTTCTTACACTTAAGATTATGACAGCCCATGCCAGGCTTTGGGGAAAACGAATCTTTTTGAGGGTATTTTTCATGTATATTTAATAAAACAATAATTTTAAAGTCCATAAATAGAAGAAAACCTGGACATCACAGCACTCTCTGCTGACAAAGAAAACACTTAATATTATAAAATCTCATGTGATTTTTGTTTCTTCTAGTTATAATCCATGAGAACACAACTTAGGCAGAGCCAATGCTTATATATTTTTTAGAATGCATGAAGAAAAACCTTGCTAAGGCAAATTAATAAAAAATAACTTGTGGCATGAAGTATGTGGGAAGGGTCCAGCACATTTCTTTATTCATAGGACCTTTGTATTGTTTGCATTACATCTTTTCTCTCTCAGTATTATAACTGTTTATGGTTCTTTATTCATATGACCGTTGTATTGTTTGCATTACATCTTTTCTCTCTGTACTATAACTGTTTATGGTTCAGGAGCTCCTTGTTCATCTTTGTAACCCAAGCACAGGGCCCATAACATGCTCTCCATGTTGAGAGACCTGACGTTGTTGGAGTGGACGCTATTATTGGATACTCTCATAATCATCATAGAACTCGAGAGGCATGGGCTCCGGTCCTAGCTCCAATACAAATTGAGTGTACAAATTGACCTGTCACTTTAAGCTCTCTGGTCCTGCTCCTCACCTGGAAAATAAGAATGAGGACTAAAAAATTATCAAATTCCTTTCGGAGGCTGACGTGGGTGGATCACGAGGTCAAGAGATCGAGACCATCCTGGTCAACAAGGTGAAACCCTATCTCTACTAAAAATACAAAAAATTAGCTGGGCATGGTGGCGCGTGCCTGTAATCCCAGCTACTCGGGAGGCTGAGGCAGGAGAACTGCCTGAACCCAGGAGGCGGAGGTTGCGGTGAGCCGAGATCGCGCCATTGCACTCCAGCCTGAGTAACAAGAGCAAAACTCTGTCTCAAAAAAAATAAATAAAATAAATGAATAAATAAATAAACATATAGCTGCAATTGAGAACTATCACTTTAAGGTAAAATAAAGCTATGTCGAATATGATTAAGATAATAATAACAGGCAACTGCTAAATATCCCTGTATTGCAAAGGAACTTAGGTTCATAATAAAGTGAGCTTGCAATAACATACTCAAGTAACTAAATATGGGTATATATACACTGGGGACACACTTATGCTATCACTAGCAATAGAGTGCAAGTATTCCTCCCCACTCTTCAGTGAGTGTTGGCAAGCAGCAAACAGAATGGAACCCAAGAAGCCAAAGCGGGTACAGGGGACATTTTGGGAGAACATGAGAAGCTGGAATAGAGAGAGCTAAGCAAGATACCAAGGGAGAAGTCAAGGGCACCATGATCTGTTAAAAAGTCTAAAGGAAGGGCCCGGCGTGGTGTCTCACGCTTGTAATCCCAGCACTTTGGGAGGCCAAGGTGGGCAGATCACGAAGTCAGGAGTTGGAGACCAGCCTGGCCAACACAGTGAAAGTCTGTCTCTACTAAAAATACCAAAATTAGCAAGGTGTGGTGGCGGGTGCATGTAGTCCCAGCTACTCGGGAGGCTGAGGCAGGAGAAAGCTTGAACCTGGGAAGTGGAGGTTGCAGTGAGCCAAGAACTATGCCACTGCATTCCAGCATGAAGAGTGAGACTACGTCTCAAAAAAAAAAAAAGTCTAAAGGACAAGGGCAGAATCTAAACAGAGGAGGAAGTCAAGCTCCAGGGCTGGAGGAACACAAATGCACTAGGAGGGAAGCAAGGAGGAAAGGGACAGGCTGCAGCTGGGGCTGGGGTGGCATCCACTGCTTCTGTGACCGTGGTGCCGGTGGGTGGTGGGGGGATCAGGTGAGGTTGGAATCAATTGCTGGCATGGATACTAAATCATCTCCGCAATTTCTTCCAACAATGCAAAAAAGAGAAGAACAGGAAGGAAAAGGAGAAGAAAAAAGAAGACAGTGGAAGAGAACATTGCAAGGGACGATAATGTGACATTGTGATACAGACAGAAGTGGAGGGACAGGTTTAAACTCCTGACCACAGCATATTTTTTTTCTAAATTTTTTTAAATAAAGGTGGGGTTTCACCATGTTGGTCAGGCTGGTCTTGAACTCCCAACCTCAGGTGATCCGTCCACCTTGGCCTCCAAAGTGCTTAGATTATAGGTGTGAGCCACCGCACCTGGCCATATTTTTTTTCCATCTAAACTTTAGTTTTTAACCTTCAGAGCCAGTTAATATAAAAATACATACATATATGAATTTTAGCTTCTTCACATCTGGAGAATAGAGTATTTTGACCCAGATGATCTGTAAGTTCCTTGCTAGCTCTTACATTTATAAGACCCTGCTAAAATAGTCTCAAATTCTGTAGGGTTCAGTTAGAGCAATCACTAAGAGACTTATAAACCAACTTTGTTACTCAGCTAGTAGCATTTTAGTTCAACTACTTAACACTTTGGCATCTGGTTTTCCTGGGGCCTTTGGTAAGAAGACCTGATTGCTTCCTAATAGGATGGGTCTCAGGATTGTGTTAGAAGCAAAAGGCAAACAGATGGGTAAGCTGCTGTAATCAGCTTGAGCTGGAAAAAAAAACAAAAACAAAAACCCTTTGCTCTTAAAAATGAGAGGTTGGTCTTCCCCAAATTCCAGAGCTCCACTCCCTGATTTGGAGATGAATCAGATTACTTCACTGGTCTTTCCCTTCCCTGATTTCTATGACTCATCAGCTAAAGCAACTAGGATGGGGAGAAAGAACCCTTTGAGTATTGAGGTTAAGCTGCAGCTTAAAAGGAAGGAATCTGAGGAAAAACTGCTAGGATTGTAAAAGAATGAAGAAAGCTAACTTATGATACTCCCAACTTGAACGTATTTTTAAAGAGGACTCCCTATTCTGATAACTGTCAATTACACGGACTTTTCTGTTTATCGTTTTATAAATATTTTTCTATGAAATCAGTAAAAAAAAAAAAAAAAAGCATCATACAGACAAAAACCTAGTTTCAGGCTCGACATGGTGGCTTATGCCTGTAATCCCAACACTTTGGAAGGCCAAGGTTGGAGAATTGCTTGAGGACAGGAGTCTGAGCCCAGCCCTGGCAAAAAAGCAAGACCTCATTGTTAAAAAAAAAAATAGCTGGGTAGGGCGGTGTCCATCTGTAGTCCTTGTACTTGGGAGGGTGAAGCAGGAGGATCGCTTGAGCCTGAGTTCAAGGCTGCAGTGAATTCTGATTCCCACCCCTGCACTCCGGCCTGGGTGAGAGGGTAAAACCCTATCTCTAAGAAAAAAAAAAAAGCTGGGCAAGGTGGCTCACGCCTGTAATCCCAGCACTTTGGGAGGCGAGATGGCCAGATCACCTGAGGTTGGGCGTTCGAGACCAGCCTGACAAACATGGAGAAAACCCATCTCTACTAAAAAGACAAAATTAGCTGGGCGTGGTGGTGCATGCCTCTAATCCCAGCTACTAGAGAGGCTCAGGCAGGAGAATCGCTTGAACCCAGGAGATGGAGGTTGTGGTGAGCCAGGATGTTATTGCACTCTAGCTGGGCAAAAAGAGCAAAACTCTGTCTCAAAAAAAAAGAAAGATAAAAAGATAAAAAGAAATCTAGTTGGTTTTGACCATCTGAAAAAGCGGCCAATATCTACCTGACTGTAACAATCAAGGAGCCCTCCAGATTCATTCAATTTAACAAACATTGAGTGTCAACTAAATGCCAAGCCAGGCAGGACTACACAGCTCATATATAAATAATAGTAAGAAACATGTACATGTATCCCAGAACTTAAAGTACAATAATACAAATAATAAAAGAGAAACATGTCACTCCTCCTTAAGGACTAGTGGAAGTCAATATGCAACGATAATCTGACAATGCATAAGATATGAGTACTAGGAGAACACAGTGAGAGAATGACTCATTCTGTCAAGAAACAGTGAACCATTAGAGAAAGGAAGTAAGCCATTCCATCTTGAGCGATGCATTAAAGTTGCTCATAGTTGAGGTCACTGCACAGCCATGAGGGAGGAAATGTAACATAAACCAATGTATCCTCTATCAGCAGGAAGTGGCAACGAACAGAGGTGTGACTGTTTATTTTTAAACAAACCATCTAGTATAAAAACAGGTAAAGTGACTTAGTCACTACAGAAGGTATACATTTATTTGATTAATGCCACCATTGTGAAAATAGCTTACCTCTACTTAAGTATTTCTCTCAAAGCTGAAGGCAAATTCTGGTCACTTGAGAGGAGTTTTGAGGAAAAGCAAGCAGTCATTCTTGGCTAGGGCTGGTGACTGAGAGGGGAAAAGATAGCAGAAGAGGATACTAATTTGATCAGGCCTTCCTTGGATAACAATTTCAGTGAATTCAGCAAGATTTATTTTCTGGTTGTAAAGATATTTGATCATTTTGATATGAGGGCTGAAGTGGATATCAGTCCAATGAAGCTTTTAGATTTCCTGAGATACTAAATACTCAAAATCATGTAATACTATTTAAAAGTAATAATTTGGTGGGGGTAAAAGTGTTAAAAATATAGTGGACTGAAATGCAATATTCAATGATAACATGAATAATGTACTTACACAGCACGAGTTTAAAAATCCAGTATTCTCACGAGCAAGGGAATAGCTAAATGGGATATAGTTTCCAACGAATGATGTCAGCCCTACTTAAGTTTCCATAGAAACGGATTAACAGCTGCCATTCCCTTCCTCTTCCAGAACCTATGGTATTCTTGCAAGCATTCTGGATAGCTGGAACAAGCTTAGACATGAACCCAGACGACGGAAGGGTTAAGAAGGTACAGAGTCAGTGGATGCAGGGTGGACTGGAGAGATCTGTCATCCTGCCTAAGCCAGTCCTCAAAGATGGTGACTCCTCTCCTGGGCTGCAGTTACTCTTCCTTCATAAATAGGAATCATACCTTGGAATAGTTAACATTGCTTCTGTTAGTCTGTTAATAAATTACTATATCGTAAAATTATCTGCCCTGTATTGTTAAAAAAAATATATGGAGTCTTTACACCCTTAATATCTAACTAAAAAGGAATGGCAGGGAGGTTGGGAGGAATGGCCTGGGACCCACATGGGCTGGCAGTACAGGTCTCCATATTACCATTTTGCATTAACTGTTTTTCAGTTTGTTTGTTCTTGAGATGGAGTCTCACTCTGTTGCCCAAATTGGAGTGCAGTGGTGTGATCTCAGCCCACTGCAACCTCTGTCTCCCAGGTTCAAGCAATTGTCCTCATTCAGCCTCCCAAGTAGCTGGGATTACAAGTATCTGCCACCAAACCTGATTAATTTTTGTATTTTTAGTAGAGACGAGGTTTCACCACATTGGCCATGGCTGGTCTCAAAACTCCTAACCTTAAGTTATCCACCTGCCTTGGCCTTCCAAAGTGCTGGGATAAGAGGTGAAAGCCACTGTACCTGGTCTTTTAACTGTTTAAGCCCAATTTGCTCTTTCATCTTTTTTTCTGAGACAGAGTTTTGCTCTTGTTGCCCAGGCTGGAGTGCAATGGCAGGATCTCAGCCCACCACCACCTCTGCCTCCCAGTTTCAAGCAATTCTTCTGATTCAGCCTCCTGAGTAGCTGGGATTACAGGTGTGTGCCACCATGCTTGGCTAATTTTGTATTTTTAGTATTTGGCTAATTTTGTAATTTGTATTTAGATGGGGTTTCTCCATGTTGGTCAAGTTGGTCTTGAACTTCCAACCTCAGGTGATCCACCTGCCTTGGCCTCCCAAAATGCTGGGATTACAGGTGTGAGACATTGGCCCAGCCTTTTATTTATTTTTTTTTAAGACAGACTCATGCTCTGTCACCCAGGCTGCAATGCAGTAGCACAATCTCAACTCACTGCCACCTCTGTATCCCAGGTTCAAGTGATTCTCCTGCCTCAGCCTCCCGAATAGCTGGGATTACAAGCATGTGCTCCCACACCCAGCTCATTTTTTGTATTTTTAGTAGAGATGGGGTTTCACCATATTGGTCTGGCTGGTCTCAAACTCCTGTCCTTAAGTGATCCCTCCACCTTGGTCTCCCAAAGTGCTGGGATCACAGGTGTGAGCCATCAAGCCCAGCCCGCCCAGCATCTTTTTTTAAATTTTAATTTTTATTAGAGATGGGGGTGTCACTATATTGCCCAAGCTGGTCTAGAACTTTCAAAATATCCTTCAGGGCTAATTTAAAAAAATTTTTTTGTAAAGCTAGGGTCTCCCTGTTGCTCAGGCTGGTCTTGAACTTTTGGCCTCAAGTGATCCTTCATCCCTCAGCCTCCTAACATGTTGGGATTTATAGGTGTGAGCCACTTCTGGCCAGAGCCACTGTGCCTGGTTCGACTTTTAAAAGGTTGGGAGGTAAAAAGTAGCATTTAGAGTTAACCATTATTTTTAAAGTGACTTTCTTGGGAGTTTACCAAGCTTTTTTCCACATTTAAGCTTTACTTCCAAATGATATAATTCAAATGTAATTCTCTAAAGAAAAATTTTGAAAGGAACTCCTATCCCATTTAACTCTGGAGCCTAGACGAAGCAGAGGCACCTGCCCCACTGTGTATGAGGGTCTGTAGTTTTTACGCCCTTATTACTTACTTGTCCAACTCCAGTAGATTTAAAATCTGCACCTTCCATCTCCTTGGCTTGGCTGCATTTTCACCATATGGCAGGCATATTTAGTATACAGAAACAAGAGTGAACAGCTTGCCAAGTAGGACTGATCACTGTAAACTTAGAGGGTTTTTTGCTTTTGTTTTTTTGGAGACAGGGTCTCATGCTGCCAGCCAGACACCTATCAGTGCAGTGATGCAGTCATGGCTCACTGCAGACTCAGCCTCCTGGGCTCAAGTGATCCTCCACATCAGCCTCCTGAGTAGCCAGGACAACAGGCATGTGTCACCACACCTGGCTAACTTTTTTAAATTTTTTGCCCAGAGGAGGTCATGCCATGTTTTCTAGGGTGGTCTCAAATTCCTAGGGTCAAGCAATTCTCCTGTCTGCTCTTTCCAAAGTGCTGGGATTACAGGTGTGAGTCATCTCACCTGGACAACCTGAGGTTTCGATTAAAACATAGCCTCTACTGACCTCCGTGTCCTTAGACTTTCCTAGTTTCCATCCTGCCCCCTCAATCTATCCTATCTATTGCAGCCATACTTTCCATTCTAGAAGTTTAACCACGTTGCCTATCCCAACTCCCACCCCCCCCATTAAAAACCTTTTGATTATTCCCTGTCTCAAGATGATATCCACAGTCTCACTCTGTCACCTAGGCTGGAGGGCAGTGGCTCGACCTCTGTTCACTGCAACCTCTGCCTCTCAGGTTCAACTGATTCTCCTGTCTCAGCCTCCAGAGTAGCTGAGATTATAGGCCTGCACCACCACAATACTTCACATTTGTACAGTGGCTTGCATTAAGAAAGAAACAAACAACTTCTATACTCATTATTTAATGATGGGTACTACAGCCAGTAGGATATGCTAGAAAGACATTAATATCTGGTTTTACAGACAGGGCCTCAGCGAATGGCAGAGTTGAGACTGTTTCAGGGCCCTTTCCCCGTTCCTCCCCCACTGCTTCTTCCAACAAACTCCAACTCTGGGCTGGCTACTTCTAACACTCAACCTCTCATACTTTTCTTCCTCTGAAAGTTGCAACTGACAGTCTTAACATTCTGAAGACTTCCTTGCGGCTGGATGTGAATTAACTCTAGCACTGGGCTCCTGGGAGCAGAAAGCTTGGCTGACAGCCTTGTATGCAAAATGACATTTAGGCCTTAGGCACTTAGTAAGTTACAGAGTCCTGCTCCTTGAGAGTAAAAGTTTTCAGGCACTAGAGTGTAGTATTAAAAAAAGCCAAACCGAATTAGGAACTGACCTACCACTTTATCAGCCTCCCAACATGCACATGTAGACAGAGATATGCAAGGCTAGTGTACTGTGACTTCACAAACCCGAAAGAAATTCATTGTGCAATTCTATGAGACTGCAGATTGGTACTGGACAGAAATTATTTCCAATTGCCCACTGTGGCACTTGGGAATTATAATTTGCATCACTTTTGAAGGGGCAGAGAAGAGACATTATACTTGCAAAAAGTATCCAATTATTTTTCACAATAGCAAAACTGTTGTTTGGGTATTGTTAGGACACCCACGACTAGATATTAGTTAAAAATAAAACACCAATTTCCTAAAATACAGACTAGACATAAAATATATTCTATTTCTTAGTTGAATGTTAACTCATTCAATTAAACAGATGGATCATAATCATTTATTCTGGATCCCTTTCTTTCCGTTGAAAACTTGAGGGACAAATATAAATATGTCTTATGAAGGATTACGTAGTCAGTGAGACTGTTCCTGGATATACTATTGTCATTATTTATTTGGAGTTCCATCTAAGAGGTTAAATCAAAAAAGGCTTTACTTTTTTTGTGTGTGCGTGTGAGACAAAGTCTCATTCTGTTGCCCAGACTGGAGGGCAGTGGTCCAATCTCGGCTCACTGCAACCTCCGCCTCCTCGTTTCAAGTGATTCTCCTGCCTCAGCCTCCCAAGTCGCTGGGACTACAGGCACTCACCACCAGGCCCAGCTAATTTTTTGTATTTTTGGTAGAGAGGGGGTTTCACTGTGTTAGCCAGGATGGTCTCGATCTACTGACCTTGTGATCTGCCCGCCTCAGCCACCCAAAGTGCTGGGATTACAGGCGTGAGTCACCACCCAGCAATTCTTTTTTCTTTTTTTTTTTTTTTTTAAGTTTCAGCAGCTTAAGTTGGACAGATGTCTGTTGAAAGACCAGTTTGCAAAACTGTGTATGACTAATGTTTACTTGGCATTGGAAAACATTTCCTATGGATAGGGAAGCTTGTGAAAAAGTGGGCATATTTTCAGCACACCAGTTACTGGGCAAACGTCTCTCCCTTTGAGAAGAGATAGGCCTTTTGTTGTTGTTGCCCCACGAAGAACAGACTACATATTTAGGTGGAGACAAGTTTTAGCTGAAAGACAGAATGGTTTTGTTTTTTGAGACAAGGCCTCACTCTGCTGCCCAGGATGAAGTTCAGTAGGGCAATCACAGCTCAGTGCAGCCTTGACCTCCCTGGCCCAAGCAATCCTCCCACCTCAGACTCCCCAGTAGCCGAGACTATAGGCATGTCTCACCATGTCAAGCTTTTTTTTTTTTTTTTTTAATTTTTGTAGAGACAGCTTCTCACTGTGTTGCCCTGACTGTTCTCAGACTCCTGGGCTCAAGTGATTCTCCTGCCTTGGCCTCCCAAAGTGTTGATATTACGGTCATGAGCCATGCTCCGCAAGAGAAAATGTTTTTCAGAGGTTTCAAGATATGATATATTCCAAATTGTTTATCTAACCTGAATTTTTACTTCTTTTGTTGCCCTTACATGCAGTAGAATTCTATTAAATGAGTTAGTTTGGATACACTGTAAAAAATGTATCCAAAATATGGAGGTTTAGTCTTTAAGAGAAATATGCCTATAAACTGATACAATACAAAGATATACATTGGAAGTATAACAGTAACTGTGTGTTTCTTTGATTTGTTTAATTTCTTTCCTTATGCAAGGCTATGGATAGCACCGTCCTTGTGACTAGGGGGGGTTCTATAATTGAGGTAGGGACAGCCTAGCTACATGTTGGTTTTGGGGGAACGCTCAGGTAACAGCACAATTTGACACATCTTGATTGAGCTTCTAGAGTTTTCCTAGCCATATGTTTAGTCTTAGGTCAGGTACACAGTTATAGAAACAAGCATTGCCTGGGAGGAGCTTACAGTCTCTTTAGGTATGCACACAAAATGCATAGAAAATAATGTGAGATACATTTCATAGTCAGAAACGACCTTTTGGGGATTGCATTGTACGAGCAGTTTCATGCCCTGGATCTGAAAAACAGGAATGCTTGATTTCTCCCTATTGCAACACTTTTGTCTTTATACCTCTCTGAACAAGAGGACAGCTCTCTCATCTTTTATTAGTTAGGATGTTTCTGGACACAACTAAAAAGACTACTCAAACTGAGCATATAGTAAAAGAGGTGTATTGGCTGAAGGAAACAAAAAAGTCTAGGGTTAGGTTGACCTTTATGTATGGCTCCATCAGAACTCAGATTCTCATTCCCTGTGTCAATTTCCTGCTTCTTCCCGCAGAGTACAGATCTCATCTCCAGGGTGGCGTCCATCCCATTTATCATATGGTGAGTGGCAGCACCCGCACTATGGTGTATTTTCATTCACACCCAGAGAGAGTTCTTCATCTTATAAACACCTAATGAGTCCTGAGATTTATACTGATTAGACACAAACCTTAAATCATTCCGTAGGTCTAAGATGTTTACCATGTACTGATTGGTTTAGATCTGGGTTACTATACAAATCACCAAAGTAGGGGAAATTACACCCACTGAGGTTCACTCCTAGAGCTGGAAGTAGGGTCCATTTCACCTAAATTTCATGGTAGCTAAATGACAGGGGATGGAATAATGAAATCAATAGGCTTTTTGTTGGGGTAGCAGGGAGGGAGTGGGAGATTCTCCAAGTTGTACCTTTACACCTAGAGTCTTGATCTTCTCCATCTCCTTTCCCTCAGGGCTCCGGGTTGGTTCCCTATCAATTATTAACCTTTCAATTTGTACCTCTGTATTGCAGCAACAGGTATACTTCCTTTAATATACAAACTTAAACAAGTTCTTACCATTCTGAAAACAAAACCCTTTCTCCTGGATTTCCTTTCTGGTTATTGTCCTACCTTCACTCTTCCATTCGACATACTTCTCAACGTGGCTTTTCCTCCGCACCTTTCCTTGTCTCTCATTCAATTCTCAGCTTGCAGTGACTGCTTCTCTCACACCACTGAATGTTCTCGACAGTGCTGAATTCAACAGCCTTCTTTCCTTAGTCTTCATCCTCCTTAACCACCTTAGAGTACCTGACATTGTGGACAATACCATTTTTTAAAACTTTTAAATCTGAAGTAATCTTATGTAATTGTTGCAGAAATACTATATATAGCTCCTATATGCATTTCATCAAAACTCCTGTTAACACTTTACTGCTCACATCCTTCAGTTGGAGAATAAGTTACAGAAATGATGCCCCATTACCAATTTATACTTTGGTTTTTAATTCCTAAGTATGGGACATGCACTGACATAACCACATCACAATCAGGAAATTAACATTAATAAATCACTACCAACTAATCTACAAACTCCATTCAAGTTTTGCCAATCATTCCAATAATGTGCTTTATTGGACCAGGATCCCAGCCCAGATCACGAGTCACACTGAGTTCTCTTTAATCTGCGGTAGCGCTACAGCGTGAAAGAAGGGGAATTTTTGCAGATTACTGACCATTTACTTTATAGTCTGTCACTCAGTTTGTATTTCTGTGATATTTCCTCACGATTTATGTGTATTTGGAAGGAGTGTATCACAGAAGTGATGCTGTGCTCTTCTTGGTGCATATGAAGAAACACTGTTGATTTGTTTAATTACTAGTGATATTAATTTTTATCACTTGATTAAGATGGTTTCAGCCAGGTTTCTTTTAAACATGTTAAATAAGTAATTCGTGGGACATTCTTTAAGGCTATGTAGCTACCTATTTATTATCAAATTTCAGCTCAACACATTTAGTAACCATTGATGATTCCTAGTTGGATAATTATTACCCTAATGATTTCAAATTGATTTTTCTTATTTCATCATTCAATTTATTGGTTGCCATTCTATCTTTTTTTTTTTTGAGACGGAGTTTCGCTCGTTACCCAGGCTGGAGTGCAATGGCACGATCTCGGCTTACCGCAACCTCCGCCTCCTGGGTTCAAGCAATTCTCCTGCCTCAGCCTCCCGAGTAGCTGGGACTACAGGTGCGCACCACCATGCCCAGGTAATTTTTTTGTATTTTTAGTAGAGACGGGGTTTCACCATGTTAATCAGGATGGTCTCGATCTCTTAACCTCGTGATCCACCCACCTCGGCTTCCCAAAGTGCTGGGATTACAGGCGTGAGCCACTGCGCCCGGCTGCCATTCTATCAAAGAACAGAATGTTTCCTTCCTCCCTATTTATTAATTTATCAGTATGAGCTCATAGATTCTTATTTCAAAGGATTACAATATTACTATTATCATTTGATGCTCAAATTTTCCTGAATTTGGGAACTCCTTTAAGCTACAGCCTCTGTATTTCTGATATGGCCCTTGGTTTTTTTTAGCACTTTTATTTTTTTTGAGATGGAGTCTTGCTCTGTTGCCCAGGCTGGAGTGCAGTGTGGCACGATCTCAGCTCATTGAAATCTCCACCTCCTGGGTTCAAGCCATTTTCCTGCCTCAGCCTCCTGAGTAGCTGGGATTACAGGCTTGAGCTACCATGTCCAGCCAGTTTTTATATTTTTAGTAGAGATAAGGTTTCACCATGTTGGTCAGGCTTTTTCTTAAGACAGGGCCTCACTCTGTTGCCCAAGCTAAGGTATTGCGGCATGACCACAGCTCACTGCAGATGTAACCTCCTGGGCTCAAGGAATCCTCCCACCTCAGCCTCCCAAGTAGCTGGGACCATGGTCACATGGCACTATGCCCAGTGAATACTTACTTTCTGATGCAACATCATGTTCCAGATTCATCTTCCATTGACCCTAACCCAGACTTAGAATCAGTAATTTCTTCAAGGAGCCCTGGTTTCTCTTAGTGAAGAAGGGGATACAGAAACCAAGTATTACATGTGCCACTGTTGTTAGATTGTCACTGCATCTAGACACTCTCAGCAAAATAAGGAAATATGGGCAGGGCACAGTGGCTCACACCTGTAATCCCAGGACTTTGGGAGGCTGAAGCAGGTGAACACTTAAGGTCAGGAGTTTGAGACCAGCCTAGCCAACATGTTAAAACCCCATCTCAACTAAAATACAAAAATTAGCTGGGTGTGGTGGCAGGTGCCTGTAATCCCAGCTACTCGGGAGGCTGAGGCAGGGGAATCACTTGAATCCGGGAGGCGGAGGTTGCAGTGAGCCGAGATTATGCCATTGCACTTCAGCCGGGGCGACAGGATGAGACTCCTTAAAAAAAGGAAAAAAAAGGAAAAGGAAATATGTATGCATATGTACCCACACAGCTATAACTGTTTGTGTATCTTTCTCACTGTGTATATTAAATACCATTAGTTCACTCCAATACTTCTAATTCCAGTTGAATAACACAGGGTGCATTCTTGCCTTCCCCTCTTCCATTATCCTCTTTTCCTGGAGTGCAATGGTGCAACCTCAGCTTACTGCAACCTCCGCCTTAGTTCTTCTGCTGCTATTTGGTTGAAAACGCAATGTGTCTTTTCACCCCATCCTTATTCTAACATTTTCATTTAAGTCAGCAGCAACACTGAGCAAAAACCTCAGTTGTCTTTGAAAAATCTTACTGCATAATTCTACACATACACGCTATTTTGTGGACCATATCTTTGCTTACTAAGGTCTCTATCACACCCCTACCTCTAACCTTATCAGCTGGAGAACATGCACACATCAGTAATATGGATGCTCATTAACTTGTGATGGAGTTATATCCAGATTAACTCATTGTGAGTTTAGGCTGAGCAGTGGCATATGCCAATAATTACATCACTTTGGGAGGCTGAGGTAGATCACTTGAGGTCAGGAGTTCAAGACCAGCCTGAGTAACATAGCAAGACCCTGTCTCAACAAAAATAATAAACAAAGAATACGCTGAAAACACTATTAAGTTGAACATGCATGTAGCATACCTAACCTCCCAATGGAAAAACAGAATGGCTGTACGGATACTTGAAGTATGATTTCTTTCTTTTTTTTTTTTTGAGATGGAGTTTCGCTCTTGTTACCCAGGCTGGAGTGCAATGGCGCGATCTCGGTTCACCGCAACCTCCACCTCCTGGGTTCAGGCAATTCTCCTGCCTTAGCTGCCCGAGTAGCTGGGATTACAGGTACGCGCCACCATGCCCAGCTAATTTTTTGTATTTTTAGTAGAGATGGTATTTCACCATGTTGACCAGGATGGTCTCCATCTCTCGACCTCGTGATGCACCCGCCTCGGCCTCCCAAAGTGCTGGGATTACAGGCGTTAGCCACCGCGCCCGGCCGGAAGTATGATTTCTATGAATACATACTGCTTTGATATCATTGTAAAGTCAAAAAATCGTAAGCTGAACCATCCTAGGTCAAGACCATCTTTACAGATTTACTGAATGTTTGCTGTTTGCCAAGGTTGATTCTAGAGTCAGGGAAAAAATAAGGTATGGTTTTTAGCTAAAGTTTCAGCTCATTTATGAGATGTTTTTTGATGCCTACAGGTAGACCAACTCCTATCTCCTCATGTAACTCTTACCCATTATAGAAACTAATTACAATATTTACATTTTTGTACCCATTTAGATGTCTGTCTCCTTCTGTGAAACTGTAAACACTGAGGCCAGGCACGGTGGCTCAAGCCTGTAATCCAAGCACTTTGGAGGCCAAGGCGGGTGGATCACTTGAGGTCCAGAGTTCAAGATCAGCCTGACCAACGTGGTGAAACCCCATCTTTAAAAAAAAAACAAAAACAAAAAAACTGTAAACACTGAAAAATATGTTTTAATTTACTTTTGTATTTTCAAGACCTAGCACAATGTCTATTACCCAGTTGCAAATCAATATTACTAGTAAACATTCATTTTGAGGATAGGGTAAAATTAAGCATCTGCTGCCTCTTTAACAGCTTTCGAATTCATACCTTTTTAATCCACCTGCCGTATGTATGGTTAACAGCTCCTTGCCTTTCTCCTCTCTAAATAATTATTTATATTGTAGTCTTCCTAAAATTAACCATTTTGCTTAAAAGCCTTTAACGCCTCCTCATTGCTTTCAGAATCAAACCACTGTCTAGGGGTGATACTCAGTATCTCCTACTATTGAGCTCCAGCATACCGCCTCAAGCTAATCTCCACTTATTACATTTCTCCCCAGGCTTTTCACATGACCAACTTTGCTATTTCCTAAATCCAGCCCCTTTCGTGATTTTCTCTCACGGTGCAATGCTCTGCCTCCTGTTTTCCATTTTTACGTGTCTTTCAAAGAGCTTAAAGGTCTTTTCTACCGTGCCTTTCTCTGATTTCTTACTCCTTTGCACTGTTGTGCCAGTTGAACATTTTCACTTATATTATAGTTAATTATGCATATCTATCCCCCCAATTAGATTGGGAAATACTCTTAAGGCAGAAACCAATATTAAATTTATCTTTAAATACCAAGAGATTGGTTACTGCATTACACCCATCCAATAAATACTCCAAAAATGCATTAACAATTCAATAGAGGACAGGCAAGGTTTTGATAGGCAATAATAATAAATCCAAGTAGACGTAGAATCATGTACAACAGCATGCAGGCAGAGACAATAGCTAATTTATGTAATGTTAGAGCCTGGCTACAGCAGATGTCGAATTAAGGCAGTGCTTGGAAGGGACTGGAAACTCATGTTATCAATGAGGCTTTGCTCTACTGGTGTATGTCTCTTAGGACTATGTGTACATACTTTCTAGTGGTATATATTTTTAAATAAGCAAAACCTAGGATAGGGAGCATAGAAAATAGTCCTTCTCCCTACTCCCACAAGAAACAGATTTAAAGAAAAGGGAAGGAGAAGTTCAACCCACTAATCACAGAATCTGTAACGGTTCTTCACTTTTAAAACAGCAATCAGGTGATACTTAGGCTTTCCTCCTACTTTCTTAAAGAATCAACCAGGCTATACCTCATATAGTGAAAGCAAACACATCTGTCAAAGCAAACTCTTGACTGTTTAAATCTGTTTGATGAAGTAATCTACAGACTCACCCATCTTAGAAACACAGGACTGGTTCTTGACTCTTTCAGTAAGTTTTGCCTGGCAGGGCAGATCCAAATCCCAGAAAGATGCCTTCTAAGTGTGTCTGCCATTATATACCTTATTAAGTAGTCTGGACATGAGCCAAGGGGACATGGCAACAATAGATGAATCAATGAAATGCATCCCCTTTATTTCTACATCTCAACGAAAAACTCAATCTGTTACCAAACACTTTAAGGTTTGATTAAAAATTACTATATATCTATAATGCATAGAAAACATCTTAATATCTTTACAACATGTCCATTAGGAACTAGACGCAGTATGCTAGTAATAAAAAATTAAAGTGTTCTTTCCTCTCCCTCTCCTATACCAGTTCACAGCATACGTGTTGACTTAAAAATACGGTCACAAATTTTCCAAACTTCTCCCTTAAAAGGTGGAGCTTAAGTGTGGGCTTAGCAACTTACCAGTTAATCCTTCGGATGACTACAGCCCTGGTCAAGAGCCTGACTGAAACTTCATGAGAGACCTGGACTCCTGACTCATGGTAACTGTGAGATAATTTTCTTAACTATCCAAGTTTTGGGATAATTTATTATTCAGCAAATTGTTTATAACCAATATAGTACCCAATCCTAGAATCCAAAAGTAGAATGACTAAAGGAAATGAGTACTTTAAATTAACTTTCTTCCCACTCTAACCATAGTACTCTTTTCTCGATGGGTAACATCATCATTTACTCAGGATGTCAAATGAGAAGAAACCCAGAAGACTTACTTTACTCTCCTCGTTAACCACAAAACTTAGTTTTCATTTTCCCCCCATACATCACCTGAGCCCACCCCTACTCGTTGCTTTAATTCTGGGCCATTGCCATTTTTAAATCACTACAACACAACCTCCCAACATTTTTTTCCCTCATTTCGCAGCTCTAACACATTCTCTAGACTAATGCCAACAAGAGCCCTTTTCAAAAACCTCTCAGATCATGTCAGTTAATTAACCTTCACTACTGGTTCCCACATTGCACAGTACAAAATTCAAATCTCTTAGCATGGTGTATCTGTCCCTGTCCTGTAGTATTCTCTCTCATCTCTTACCTTTTCATAGGCTGCTTAGTTTCACTTAGTTTCTTCGTGGAAAACTTTTTATTTTTCCCTTTTAACTCCTATTTTTAAAAGACTCAGCTGAAGCTCTATCTCAGAAAACCTTAACTACCAAGATCTAGTTGAATGCTTTTCTTATATTACTTTATCAAAGCACTTATTACATAGATCAATATAGTGTCTTCTATTAGAATGTGAGCTCTTGAAAAAAAAAAACTATCTTTGGTATCTACACATTCATGTATCTACCTTGTAACTACTAAGCAACTACATGACAGGCACTGTATTAGCTGTTTCTTACTTAATGGTTAACAAAACAATTATGCCTTGTCCTTGCAGAGCTTGAAATCTAAAAGAAAAGAAGAAAGTAAGTCAAAGAAACAAATAAATATGGTGAGATCTGAAAAAACAATGTGATGAGAGAGTGACTGTGGGGACCTACTTCGGAGTGCATGGCATACAGTTGCACTCAAACACTTACTAAATTAAAGTGTTTTCAAAGAGGTGTGTATAGATTATACCTTCAATGCTGAGGTGTAAGTGGGCCAGCTTGAACACATCCTTGCTAACACAAAGTCTGATTTTTAAAAGAAAATCTTGCTCATTTTTTGAGATAGGGTCTTGATCTGTCACCCAGGATGGAGTATAGGGGCAACATCATAGCTCACTGGAGCCTCAAACGCCTAGGCTCAAGAGATCCTCCCACCTCAGCCTCCCAAATACCTGGGATTATATACTGCTAAACATATTGTCAGTTACTTCTTGCCTTATGCACTCTCATTACTAAAAATCAAGAAAAAGAACCTGAAGCATGATCAAATGTATGTTTAAAAAGGAGGCTGCACTAAGCACAAGCAAAAAACTAGTTTTATATATAATCAGTGTTATTCAAATATATGGCTATACATTTTACTATGTAAAAAGTAATATTTAAAAAGTGAAAGGCAAGTCTTTCTGGTATTCAGAAGCCAGAAGCAACCAGCGTCTAGCTTTTTTAAAAGAGCACATTCCATTTTGGTGCACACAACTGCGCATTAGAAATAAAGAGTAAAAGAGCACATTCCAAGGGAATCCCTGCCTCTCCCTTGGCTCACTGCCAAATGATTCACAACCAAAACATTTCCCAGATATGTGGCTTAAAGAAGAAAAAACTCAGTATTTAAAAAAAGGGAATGGCAGGAAGAGAAAACAATTTATCAAGATACAATTTTACTAATAATTAATTCTTAAACAACTTAAAAATGTTTTATAATCAAAAAAATCTAAATGAAACAAAACTTGGTAGTTAAAGACAAGTATTTTCAACTGTTACTTCCAATATTTGAGGAGATTTTTAGGTCTAATTTCTCAGCAATTAGGCCCCCAAAAAAAGCTATTCTTTAACAGAGAATAGCTAAACAATTTCAACGCAAAGCAATTATCTAGGATTACAAAACCTGTATTTTACAAATGACATACGTAGTATCTGAAAATATTAGTGTAAGGGTTTTAAAGATTAAACAAGCCTGTCCTTTTTTTTTGAGACAGGGTCAACATTCTGATACTCAAGCTGAGTCCTGTGGTACGGCAATCACGTCCCACTGTAGCCTCAACTTCCTGGGCTTCAGTGATTCTTCTGCCCCAGCCTTCTGAGTGGCTGGGACTATAGGCACACACCACCACACCCAGCTAACTTTTTTACTATTTGTAGAGACGAGGTCTCACTATGCTGTCCAGCCTGGTCTCAAACTCCTGGACTTGAGTGATCCTCTGACCTCGGCCTCTCAAAGTACTGGGATTAAGGTGTGAGCCACCATGCCCAGCCCTGCCTGTTTCTTAAGTCCAAATTTGCTACAGCAACATCAGCTGATTATAACCTTTTCTGAATTAATCTGTAGGCCCTGAAAATTTAAATCAATCAGTACAGATGAGGATAAAAACAGCTTATGCTTTACACATTAACCTTGTCCATTGGAGGAAAGATACTGGCTTTTTTTCTGGAGAGCAAATTCATCTCTTTGCTTTCAGCAGTGTATTTCAACACTTAGCTTGAATTTAGGTACAGATAGAGGGATTTGTCATCAAACATGTTATACTACCAAAAAAAAAAAAAAACCTTTTTTTTTTTGTTTAAAAACACACTGATGGGTGCCAAACAAGATTGTAATCTGACTTTTCAGAGGCAGGGAGTTTTAATTTTTGGCTTCTATAATGGAATTTGACCAGGTTTTTAAATGTATTAGCTTTATTAACCTGCAACATTCATCATTTTAAAGTATATAAAAACTTATCTTCAACAGCGGCAATATTTAACCTTTTGAGTCAGTCTCAATAGACTGGCAATATAACTAACAAAACATAATGATAAGTGTTGTTCTTGATAAAAAAGCAAATTATATTTATATTTACAATTTTTAGAAAAGGTTTAATGTAAAAATATTTTTCTTTTTTATATATTTCCCTGCCATGAATATGTTAAAACATATCAAGATCCTCCTCAGACTTTAAAGGTGGAAAGCATAGCATTCCATTTTAGGTGAAACACTCCTTCACATAGCCAATGTATTTTTTCAAGGCACTCTAAGAACTCTTGAGGATACTATGGGAAAAATGTTCCTCTTGCCTTCTGATCTTTTAGTAATATTCCCCTCAAATTTTTCTAAATTAAACACTGTTATAACTGTTTCTTTTTTAAATTTAATTTTCCATGCTACAGTCCTCAAGTTATTTTTCTTTTATTTGGAGCCACTCCTTCAGTTTCAACTTGCTGAGCAGGCAAGCCACTGCTTTTGGTTTCCATGGTAACTGGATTCCTGTGGTTGCGTGCAGGCATTCTTGTTCCACCAACCTAAGAGATGAAGCAGAGAACAGAATAGCTTAATGTATCTACAACATACTTACATACAGTCAACTCTGTAGTATTTACACATGTATTAACCACACTGCAAATGATCTGTCACATACTTTTAATTTCCAGCTACCTGGCTGTTACTAAACAAGTTTTAATCTGACACATTTTTAAAGTACTAAACTTAAAAATAACCATCAGAGAAGGGGATAGATCTGAGCAGATGGGGAGAAAAGTAAACGGGGAAACTATGCTCTATTCAATTTATTAGAGGTTGACATGATAAATTAGAAATCAAAGGAATGAGTGAGAAGGTAAGAGGTGGTAAAGAGGGACAAGAAATCACATGGACAAATAAGAAAGGCAGTGTGAAGGGCAGGGAAGAAAAGAAAAGAAAATGAGGACAGATATGAAGATAAGAAAAAGTCCAAGAGGGAAGAAGAAAAAAAAGAGTTAAAGTATAAGGAAGGGAAAAGATAAGAACCCAAGCAGAAGGGAAATACTGATGAGCTGAAAGAGGAAAGCAGGAAAAACATGAAAAGGGGGGCGGGGAAAAGTGGAAGGGGGAATACAGAGGATGGGCAAAGGGGAAGAGGGAGGTTGGAGCTGGGGAATAAACTCTGCTGGGTTCTACCTTCAAGTTTACCCTTCCCTACCCTCACTTTCTAGCTCACACAACGAGAGATGGTCTATTTTTTTTTTCTTTTGAGACAGTCTCGCCCCGTTGCACAGGCTGGAGTGCAATAGTACAATCTCTGCTCATTGCAAACTCCACCTCCTGGATTCAAGTGATTCTCCTGCCTCAGACCCCCAAGTAGCTGGGATTAGAGGTGTGTACCACCATGCCTGGCTGATTTTTGTGTTTTTAGTAGGGACGGGGTTTCACCACGTTGGCCAGGCTACTCTGGAATTCCTGACCTCAAGCGATCCGCCCGCCTCGGCCTCCCAAAGTGCTGGGATTGCAGGCATAAGATACTGCACCCAGCCAAGGTGGTCTATAAGAATAGACACAATACCTTGCTATGGAGTCATGTTAAAGATGAGATCTGGAAATGCTGTCACCAGCTTGGCCCCTGAGAGAACATAAAGCTTTTTTTTTTTTTTAAGTAGTAATGGAGAAGGCAAGCTCACACAGAGGACCAAAGTTGTATAGCCTGAAAACATTTCCACAGAAGCTGCCCAAATCTGCCTTTACTTTCCCTAGCTACTTGCTCTCTTCCTATTTTTTCATATCCTGTCCAGTGAATTTCAGGCCTGGGATTGCTAGGTATAACTCCAAGCACTCTCTCTCATAATGCTAACCCAACAGAAATACTACTGGCATTCGCGCTAAGGAGTTACAGACTCACTGGGAATGGATCAGACTCTGGCTTCCCTTATTTAATATCTACTGTCCCTTTAAAAAGCATTTTTTGGTTTACATTTATATGACCAGAAAATATAAAGTGAGTAGAGATTCGTCTGTCTGAATCTGATAAATTTTTGTAATACACTGATTACAAAAGTGGTGTGAATTTTAGATGATCCATGCCATTCCTCATTCAGCTGTTATTTGCTATAAAGGTATACTGGTCACACTAATTTTAAGCTATTAAAATCTTTGAGAAAAGCAAGCATTTCGAAAACTTCCATTGCAAGACTGTATGTGTTGGAATGTGTAAAATGAATGTTTATTACAGAAGCTATAGAAGGAGAAAAGGAGTAAGTGAGAAGCTGCTGGAAGACTGAAAGCAGAAGTCAAAAGCAGCCCAGAAAGCAAAGGGGACCCTTCAATATCTCTACTTAATGCAGCAGGGAGGCAGATGCAGGCTCTAACTGGCTTCTCTCTCATTATAAGTATCAAAGGCACTATATAAGTATGCGTTGAGAATTCAAGTGGACTTGTGACTATGGGATCACATTAGAGGGGAACATTTGAACAAATTCTTTTTTTTTTTTTGAGCTGGAGTTTCACTCTTGTTACCCAGGCTGGAGTGCAATGGCGCGATCTCGGCTCACCGCAACCTCCACCTCCTGGGTTCAGGCAATTCTCCTGCCTCAGCCTCCCGAGTAGCTGGGATTACAGGCACGCGCCACCATGCCCAGCTAACTTTTTGTATCTTTAGTAGAGACAGGGTTTCACCATGTTGACCAGTATGGTCTCAAACTCTTGACCTCGTGATCCACCTGCCCCAGCCTCCCAAAATGCTGGGATTACAGGCTTGAGCCCCCGTGAACAAATTTTTATACCATGAAAATGTGCAGATAATTTCTATTTTATATAGGTCTTACTTCCCTAGTTTCCTGAAAGATGTGATCTTAACACTGCTGCTAAGGATGGAACCCCTATTTGTGCTTAGCTTGGGACTAGAAGGCCCATTTCTATGGCCTGGCTAGGAAGTAGGGAGGAAGATGGCGTAATGCCTATCGAATACAGGGCTAGATAGTGGGGAGGTGAGTAGATAACCAAAAACTTTCTACTGGTTTTCAAAAATATATCAAACCAAGTATTAGTTACCTAATTGTCCACTGTACCTAATGCTGGGCTATACCACAGCCCGGGCCTGGACAATCTCGCTAAGTATTTGTTCCTGGACTGAATGCATGAAGCACACTCTGTGACATACATGTAATTGATAATATGTGGCCAAACTGTGAACATATGGCAATTACTCCTTTTCCAAATACAGTCACATTTTGGTCAAAATGAGCTGCATATTCAACAATATTCCCAAAAGATTTTATAACGGAGCTGAGAAATTTCTATCATCTAGTGATGTCACAGCTGTTTCTTTTTTTCTTTTTTTTTTTTTTGAGACAGAGTTTCGCTCTTGTTACCCAGGCTGGAGTGCAATGGCGCTATCTCGGCTCACTGCAACCTCCGCCTCCTGGGTTCAGGCAATTCTCCTGCCTCAGCCTCCTGAGTAGCTGGGATTACAGGCATGCGTCACCATGCCCAGCTAATTTTTTGTATCTTTAGTAGAGACGGGGTTTCACCATTTCGACCAGGATGGTCTCGATCTCTTGACCTCGTGATCCACCCGCCTCGGCCTCCCAAAGTGCTGGGATTACAGGCGTGCGCCACCGCGCCCGGCCAACAGCTGTTTCTTAGAACATAACAGTGCAATGCATTATCTTGTCTACGTTTGGATACACAAATACTTACCAGTATATTACAACTGTGTGCAGTAGTCAGTATAGTAACATGCTACACAGGTCTGCAGTCTACCCAACAGCAACAGGCTATATCACATGGCTTAGGTGTGTAGTGGGCTACACCATCTAGATTTGTATAAGTAAACTCTAACGTATTTGCACAAAGACAAAATTGCCTAACACTGCATTTCTCAGAATGTATCCCTTTCATTAAGTGATACATGACTATAAATTGTGTTTTTACTGTACTTAAGCACATTTTAGACCACATCATTTTAAAAATAAAATAAAGTATTTCCAAAGCATAAGCATACAACACTATTTTAGTGTCAGTCTATATCAGTAAGTATATTACCCATTTTTTTAACAACACCTTGTACACACATAATACATTTTTCCTTTCATTTAAAGTTGTTCAATTCCAAGGTATTAAACTGTTCATTTTCAGTAAAAAGGAACAAGCCTCTCCCACACAGAATTATATGTTATAGGTGAGAGACTATAATCAGTGTTTCTAAATTAAAAGGAAATCATTCTCCTAGAAAAACACAGATCCTTCAAAAATAGTTCTTCAATTATTTTTAAGTTACTTAAGAAAATTTTTCCTTAGGGTACAAAAATGACTACTTATATTAAACTGGAAACAGACAACCAAAACTGGAGATAAAATGGCTTAAAATGCTAACAAGTAACTTTCTCCATTCTTTCACTTGTCCCAACTTGTTAACATTTATACTTTCTTGGCCAAAGCTAAGTAGGAATGTACAAGGAGTTCTCATCTCTAAAAGGAGACTCCCAGTCACTTAGGGTGGAGAACTAAGAGACATAAACAAACAACTCTGTTTACTTTAAATTATTAAAAAATCCTAGTATTTGCATTCCAACTATTTCTCATAAGGATTTGAGGACATTTACAAATTAATTCAGCATAATACAGACAGTAAAAAGAAAGAATACACAAGCGATAGATGTCTGGGGCAACCATAATGAGAAGATAGTAACTCAGACAATAATTCTGACTCAAAGACTTTTGGCAGTAGGTAAGGAAAATATACTAGATTGTCTCTTGAACACATTCAGAATCATCTGTAGAGAGCAAAACTATTTTTCTTTTCTTTTTTGAGACAGAGTCTCACTCTGTCACCTAGGCTACAGTGCAGTGGATTGATCTTGGCTCACTGCAACCTCTACCTCCCAGGTTCAAGCCATTCTCCTGCTTCAGCCTCTCAAGTAGCTGGGATTACAGGCATACCACCACAACGCCCAGCTAATTTTTTTATTTTTGGCAGAGATGGCGTTTCACCATGTTGGCCAGGCTGGTTTCAAACTCCTGACCTCAAGTGATCCACCTGACTTGGCCTCCCAAAGTGCAGGAATTACAGGTGTAAGCCACCACACCCACTCGAGAGCAAAACTTTTCTTATAACTAAACTCAAACTGGAATTTCTTACACAATACACAGAATGGGTGACATAGTAGAGAGTATCTCTAGCTACGGCTTTATAAGTTTCAGATATGTCATTCAACTGCTATTTCTGGCAAAAATCCTATAAAGAGAGTAATACTCATTGTAATTTAGTAAGTACTAAGTTACGTAATACTTAGCAAACCACAATTTAGGTCCTTAATACTTTAGTTGTATTTTAACAAACTACTAATACTTCTTTTACCTCATCCTAATTAACAATGTTTAATTATATCGTAATTTTATTACACGTGCTCTTCTGCCAATTGCCTAGAATGCTTAACGAAATGAAACCCAGTATACATAAATAAAAATTACAAAAATATCCACAACTCTGCTTTTCACAGGAATATAAGGATTCAACTATGTGGATGCCTTACCGATATACCCACTGTTCAAGCTAAGAGAGTCTTCTTTATTTGACTTATACATCTTACAAAAATAAAAAGTTCCACTACCATGAAGACTGGACTCAGTACAGTGTACAACTTTACCCTTCCCATGGATATAGTTTTTTGTTTTTAGTTTTTTTTTTTTGAGACGGAGTTTTGCTCTTGTTACCCAGGCTGGAGTGCAATGGTGCGCTATCACCTCACTGCAACCTGCGCCTCCTGGGTTCAGGCAATTCTCCCGCCTCAGCCTCCCGAGTAGCTGGGATTATACGCACGTGCCACCATGCCCAGTTAATTTTTTGTATTTTTAGTAGAGACAGGGTTTCACCATGTTGACCAGGATGGTCTTGATCTCTTGACCTCGTGATCCACCCGCCTCGGCCTCCCAAAGTGCTGGGATTACAGGCGTGAGCCACCGCGCCCGGCTGGATATAGTTTTTAGATTGGTGCTGTGATTAATATGGCAATGAGAACATCAGGTTGAAATATAGTATAGTCAGTGAAATAGATAAATAATAAACAACCTAAAGAAACTTAACTTCAAAAAAGATCTTACCTTTTGTTGTGTTGTGGTATCCAGTGATTTAGGTGGAAAAGTACAAGGTATTCTTCCATGATGGATATGATATGGCAATAACAGGCTGGGATCTAATGGTACCCAGGGAACTGACAGACTGGCAGGTATACCAGGAAGGCCACAATGTGTTTTATACAAATTGTATGTCGTCCTAGTAAATTTTTCATCAGAGGCCTTATAGATCAGGAGTGAAGAATCTTCTGCTGCATGAGATAACAAGTAGGAACCCTCCTGCAAGCTAAATCCACACAATGAAACTCAACCAGTGGCTCACCATGTCAATTTCAACAGCACTTTCTTAATCATAATCTATTAGTAAAATGGAAACTTATGCGAAGATCACACCACCCCTAAAAATACTTTTACGACAAAATAAGATTTAAGAATTCTTTAAAATTAATTTTATGCTTTTTAGGCAACTAATTTTAATTCTTATTCCAAAGTTCAGAATAGTTGATCATTTCCTTTTTACTTTTATATCAATTTATAAGTTTTCATTTAATGGGAAACAAATAGTGTACCTAATTCTCTAATCCATGGATTAGATATTTATAGGTATCTACACTGAAAAGCATTCCTACAGCATTTTCATTCATTTAACACTGCAACTATTTTGTACCTAATAATAGACAGATGACTAGATACAAAAGTGAAGGTGACATGTTTGCTGCACTGAGTAGTTTAAAGTAAAGTGGAAGAAATGGTCAATGGAAACAGACAAAATACAACTCGAGGTGCTATGAGGATAACAGAAACAACTGCAGCTAGCAGGTGCTAAATGTTTGTTATGAGCTAACTACTATAGTATGGCTTTACATCGATTTTTTCATTATATCTTCCACAATAAACCTTCAAGGCCTATTAATTTAAGTTGATAAATAAACAAGGCAGAGACGCTAAGCAATTTGCCCAAAGTTCTAAGCATAGGCTTAGATATCAACCGAGACAATTGAACTCCACAGGTCACACACCCTTAATCACCATCCTCTTCTATAGCAATAACCAGCTATGTTGAACATCAAGTCTACATTTTCCTTTTCTCCTTAGAAAGCTTTAAATATTACAAGGTATCATCATAAAGAACCAAAGGGATATGAATAAATATATTGTGCTTTCTTGGGATACACAATCCTCTGGATCAACAATGTTAAGGAACATCGTTCTTTCCCACAATATATTAAAGAATAAAGATTTATCATACTTTAGCTATATAGATTTGCCTATAAATCTAGCCAGTTACATTTTAAAAATTTTAAATTAATTTTAATTTTTAACTGAAAATAGGTGTTATACAATTACTCTCATCCTCTGAATTTTTTTCCCCAATCACTTTCATATTTCCAAATAAAGAAATAATAAATTATTTCATAGTAGGAATAAATGACATTTCAAAGATTGAGCTTTAATCAATGAAAATCATATATCTTAAACACTTCCACTAAAAATGAAGAAAGCTTTGGTTTACAGAATAATGTATTAATATTTAATTCATGGAGAATGAAAGATACTCTAAGGAAGAGTATCTTATAAGTGCTGTACATGTCTAATATACATGGATAATTATAAACTATGGTAGCCGGAATAATGGCCTCCTAAAAATGTTTATGTTCCAAACCCGAAACCTACAAATATGTTACATGGCAAAAGTAAATTAGGGTAGCAGACGGAAATAAGGTTGCTAATCAATTGACTTTTAAATGGTCAGATTTTACAGGATTATCCACTGTAATCACAAGAGCCCTTAAAAATGGAAGGAGACAGCAGAAGAGACTCAGAGGGAGGTGTGACTATAGAAGTCCAGAGAGATGCAATGTGAGAACGACTTAACTTGCCTTTGTAACTTTGAAGATTGAGGAACAGAGCTACAAGCCAAGGAATGCAGGTGGCCTCTAGAAGCTACAAAAGGCAAGGAATAGATCTTCCCAGAGCCTACAGAAAGGAATGCAGCTTTGCAAATGCAGATTTTAACCCAGTAAGCCCTGTTAGACCTCTGACTTGAGAACTGCAAAGTAATAAATTTGTCTTGATTTATGACACTAATTTTGTGGTGATTTGTTGCAGCCACAATACAAAGCTAATACCCAAATGAAATAAAATATTGATAATAAAATTTCAAAACTCATCTGGCAAATTTCATACATAAGCATTGTATGTAACATGGAGAAAAGAATACATAAAATAAAAATCCTGTGACGGCATCAGAGAATACAAGGACTGAAAAGTCCCTAGGAGGTTATTGCACTTGACATCATCATCTTACAAATAAGGAAACTGACATCAAGTGGTATAACAGAGTTCTTCAGAACTAGGACTTTGAGATTCTAACCTTAAGTTTAGATTCAAGTTGTTTTCAGGTTTATCCTTCAGTAAGGGCAGAAGATAAGGAATGCAAACATTCATATAACAAAAGTTTGATAAATGATCAAGGGGAAAAACCTTGACCTATATTCTAATACTTGCGATGGACCTAAATGACTGTTCATTTAGCTCTATGTTCTTTCTTTTTCCTTCCTTTCTTTTTTTTTTTTTGAGATAGAATCTCACTCTGTTGTCCAGGCTGGAGTACAGTGATGTGATCTTGGCTCACTGCAAACACTGCCTCCAGGATTCAAGCAATCCTCCTCCCTCAGCCTCCTGAGTACCTGGGACTACAGGCACATGCCACAAGGCCCAGCTAATTTTTGTATCTGTAGTAGAGACAGGGTTTCACCACGTTGACCAGGATGGTCTCAATCTCTTGACCTTGTGATCCACCCGCCTCGGCCTTCAAAGTGCTGGGATTATAGGCGTGAGCCACCGCGCCCGGCCAGCTCTATGTTTTTCTTTATCCTGAAAGTGAAAACAATATAGCTATGGTAGGCTGAATAATGGTCCCCCTATGATGTCCATATCCTAATCTCCAGAACCTGTGACTATATTATATTTAATGGTTCTGCAAATGTGATTAAATTAAGAATTCTGAGATGAGAGGATTACCCTAAATTATGTGAGCAGGCCAAAAGTAATACCAGGGACCTTATAAAGGAGGCAGAGGAAGATTTTACCACAAAAGGGGAGAAGGCAATGTGACGCGGATGCGGAGATCTGAGTGACATGCCCTGATGATGAAGGGAAGAGCCACAAGTCAAGGAATACAGGTGGTCACTAGAAACCGAAAAACGTCAAGAAATGATTCTTTCTTCAGACTCCAGAAAGGACCTGCTATCACCTGGACTTTTACCCAGTAAAACTGACTTTGGATTTCTGACCTCCAGAACCAAAAAGAATAAATTTGTGTTGTAAGCCACCAAGTTAGCGGCAAGGGGTTATAGTTACAAGAGAAAACTAATACAACAATAGACTTACAGGAAAATGAAATTGTAAGCTCATTAAAGCCAGGTACTATGGTATTTATATTTTTACAATATTTTGTTTTGTTTTTACAATATAAATTTTTATATTTGACAGTAATTTTTGCATTTCTAGGTTATTTTCTCTCTGTTCCTAACAGCATATTTTCAAAGTTTCTAAAAATTTTCATCTAAGAAAATCAGATCTACCAAAGAAAAGTGCCTAAAAAATACTTACCTACTTAATTTCTTTAGAATGTGTTGGAGGATGTTAAATAAATTGGAAATCCTAATAAACAAAAGAAATTCATGTGAAATTATAGGAAACTTACTTTTAGCAATTATAGCTCCTCAGGCTAAAAAATACTCTCAATAACAACAAAAACCGGAGATGAGATAATGTAAAACAAAGAACACTGAAACTTATTTCTATTTGAATTACATTATAATTGTACTTAGTTTTTGCCATTTCCTTTTTTTTTTGAGACGGGGTCCTGCTCTGTCTGTTGCTGCTCTGTCGGCTGGAGTGCAGTGGTGGGGATCTCCGCTCACTGTAACCTCCACCTCCTAGGTTCAAGTGATTCTCCTACCTCAGCCTTTCAAGTAGCTGGGACTATAGGCACGTGCCACCATGCCCAGCTGATTTTTTTGTATTTTTAGTAGAGACCGGGTTTCACCATGTTGGCAAGGCTGGTCTCAAACCCCTGACCTCAGATGACTCATCCACCTTGGCCTCCCAAAGTGCTGGGATTACAGGCGTGAGCCACGGTGTCCAGCCAATTTTTGCCATTTCACAATTTCCTTTCATTACCATAACATATTTGGCTTTTTGTCAGTCAGAGCAGTTGTAAAGAGATCACTATTACATGTTCATATTATACACTTAAAAAAATGCTAAGAGGTCTTTAGTAGAGCCAATATGCAAAAGAGTTTCTCTTTTAGAAACGGTGGTGAATTCGCTCCCCAAAAAAATGATGGGTTCGTTAAACCTGTGATGACAGAGAAGCCACTAACTCAGGACAGGATAGCTAATGGGAAATAAAATACAAATATTATTTTAAACATTTCTTTAGTAGTTATTCTAAAGTCATTCTTCATTTTTTTTTTTTTTGAGATCTCTGTGGCCCCGGCTGGAGTGCAATGGCGCAATCTCGGCTTACTACAACCTCTGCTTCCTGGATATAAGTGATTCTCCTGCCTCAACCACCCAAGTAGCTGGAATTATGGGTGCCTACCACCACACCTGGCTAATTTTTATATGTTTAGTACAGATGGGGTTTTGCCATGTTGGCCAGGCTGGTCTCAAACGCTTGACCTCAAGTGCTCTGCCTGCCACAGCCTCCAAAAGTGCTGGGATTACAGGCATGAGCCACTGTGCCCGACCTGCTTGTTTTTGTAAAAAATGGTTTTCATTGGGAAAAGTAAGGCAGGTGGAGAGTAAGGTATGGAAAAGCTTTTCTATTCACGTATGTAAAAAAAAGTTACTGTTCAAGAATAGCAGTCCTTCTAATACAAGCAGATATAGTGAAGTATAAGTGGAGAGTTCAACTTTGGATCTGGGAGCCTTCAAAAACTATGTTAAGCCTGGGAAAGCTGGAATTATGCAGCTAGTAGAATTCAGAATCATTTCTCATCCTAAGTAGGAATCAAACATATTAACTTCCAAGGCTATGAGGAACTTAGCCTTGTGTCCTAGGGCATATCACTCTATTATTTCCTCATATATAAAATGGAGGTAATACTACCACCAGCCTTTCCTAGGAAGTTGTGAGAAGCAAATGAGATAATCCTAAGTTATTTTTCTTTGCATTTAGACATTTAGAGTTCTGAGTACAATAAATTCATTTCAGTCAAGTGTGTAATAATACTTGGTAGAAGGGCAAACTTTGAGAAGCTAGACTGTCGGAGTTTTTGACTATACTATCCCTTTCCCTTACCTGTAATGGAGTAAAATGTTTGCTTCCCATACATGGTGGCCACTTTGGCTCTAGCACCACTTGTCTTACATAGAAAGGCTGGTGCTACTGGCATTATACTGAATTTGGAGATGGGAGATAATTAATATAAACAAATCACAAATTGAGTCTGGGCTCCACCAATGGATGAATTATTAAAGAAGATGTGACTAACACACACCCACACCCACACCCCCCACCCCACACACACTATGGAATATAATCAGCCATAAAAGAAATAAAATTCTGTTATTTGCATCATGGATAGAACTGGGAGTCATTACAGTAAGTTAAATAAGCCAAGCACAGAAAGACAAATACTGCACACTGTCAATCGTATGCAGAAGCTAAAAAAGTGGATCTCAAGGAGGTACAGAAGAGTTAAAAGTGACTGGGAAGGAAACAGATGGGGGAAATGAGAAGATGGTTAAGGTGCTAGACAGGAGAACTAACTTCTAGTATTCAATAGTATAGCAGGGAAATTACAGTTCATAATAATTTACTGCATATGTTAAAATATCTAGAAGAATTGTAATGTTCCTAACACAAAGATAAATGTTTAAGGTGAAGGATATTCCAATTACCTTGATTTGATTATTATACATCATATATGGGTATTAAAGTATCACATTTATCCCCAAAACATGTATAACTCTTACATATTATCAATAAACAAACAAAAACAAAACAAAACGTACTGCTGGCCAGGCATGGTGGCGCATGCCTATAATCCCAGCATTTTGGGAGGCTAATGCAGGCACAGTGCTTGAGTCCAGGAGTTTGAGACCAGCCCAGGCAACATGAGGAAATACCATCTCTACAAAAAAATACAAAAATGAGCTGGGCATGGTGGTGCATCATTGTAGTCCCTACTCAGGAGGCTGAGGTGGGAGGATCCCTTGAACCAGACAGGCAGATGTTGCAGTGAGCCGAGATCACACCACTCACTGCACTCCAGCCTGGGTGACAAAATCAGATTCTGTCTCAAAATAACAAAAAACAAAAACAAGAGAAATCAAAACTGGGTCCAATAAGACCTCTATACATCAAGAGTCTTGAAAGTTATTTAAGCTTAACCAATATTTAGAGATAAAGGAAAATTAATGATCACATTAACAAGTTTTTCAATTCTCACCACAAAGTAAATTTTCTTACTTGAGTGCTGAAAGCTTTTCTTTTAATTCTTCTGAAGTAATTTCTTCCAGTAGAAAAAGCTTTGAAGTAAATGCATCGATATGTCCTAAAATAAAATATCAAATTTAAAAAGAACAAGCAATTGCAGTATTTAGAAAACCAAAAACCAAGTTATCCTGTCTCCTTAAAAATGCTTTCACAAATTTTAATGACTAAAGAAATTCTACATTTCCCACTGTTAAAAAAAAAAAGCAGTATGTTTGAAGTCTTATTTTTGTCTCAGCTTGTTGAGGAGCTACAGAGGCCGGCCACTACACCTGGCTAATTTTTATGTGCTTTTACATAGAGACTGGGTTTCACCACGTTGGCAAGGCTGATCTCAAACTCCCGAGCTAGGTGATCCACGTGCCTCGGCTTCCCAAAGTGTGGGGACTACAAGCTTCAGCCACTATGTCTGGCCCAAGTCTTACTTTTTCTTTTTCTTTTCTTTTTTTTCTTTCTTGAGATAGAGTTTTGCTCTGTTAGCTGGGCTACAGTGCAGTGGCACAATCTTGGCTCACTGCAACCTCAGCCTCCTGGGTTCAAACTATTCTTGTGCCTCAGCCTCCTGAGTAGCTGGGACTACAGTTTGTGCACCATGACTCCCAGCCTTTTTTTCTTTAATGTATTTTTGGTAGAGATGGGGTTTCTTCATGCTGGCCAGGCTGGTCTCAAACTCCTGGTCTCAAGCAATGTGCCCATCTTGGACTCCCAAACTGCTCGGATTACAGCTGTGAGTGACCGCGCCTGGCCCCAAGTCCTACTTTGTTTTTTACTAACACAGTATGAATCTAGAATTCCAAAAAACAAAATATTAATTCTTAATATGATGCTTTTGTTTTTAAAAGGAATGCAGATGTTCTAAAACAAAAGAGATTGAGAGCTAATACTAAGGCCCTGAAATATACCAATGAAAAGTGACATAAAAGACAGTCGTGGGTTAAATATTACATAATCTAGTCAAGACAAAAATCGTATGTATTGTACCATAGTTAAAAACATCAACCAGCATGATGAGAATATAATACGTATCAATGTTGAAAATACATTTTTCTTTTAACTTTTAATGTTTAGGTATCAAAACAAATTACCTGGAAAGCTGATGTCAATTTAAAAAGCTGGGACAATTAAAAATGCACATAATTTAATCTTTCATTTTCTTACCAAGTCCCGTTTCATTTGCTTTATGCTCACAAAAAAAACTTAGAAACATTTTTACCAGATGCCTTCCTTCTAAGACAACAAATTCATTTGTTCACATACCCACTTGTTATTTCTTATGCCAGGTTTTACCTCTGCACTTATTATATGTAACACTTATGACACAGTGGCATTTCTAATAAGAAATACACCCTGTAGGGATTTAATAACCACAGAAAGGGAGTATTAAGCATAGTAACTTTTAGATGTTTACTGATTATGTCTTTGAGAAAACTAATAGCTCTTACCTTTTGAAAGCAATTCATTTTAAAAAGTATGTATTACGGTACATGTTAAATATGGTTTGTCAAAAATAACCACACAGAGAATACCATACTAAGTGCTATGAGTATCTACCTCCTCAAGGAGTTCACAACTCTCAACATTGGAGTCTTCTAACCTTTAGGTCTCAAATAAGATATATGTGTGCTTAAGATAATCACCACCTCAGCCCTTCAGACAGCTAAGCAATGCTTGGGATGGGAAAAGCTTCCTGGCTGTTACCTTTCAGCCGCGAGCAATTTCTCTTCTGTATTACAGTGCACTGTACAAATATTTATGTGCATCAAGGTTGCAAAGCACTGCTTTATAGACTACGAATAAAATCTACACATAATGAAAATAAACCTTTATATACATGCATTCATTCGTACATATACGCACATAGACACATACATTCGTGTGCAGAGGTACTCCTAGCTTTGCATGCACTGTAGGACCATAAAAATGACCACATAGGCTGAAACTCTACAATTTTATTTTATTTTATTTTTTATTTTTTTTTTTTTGAGACAGAGTTTCGCTGCTGTTACCCAGACTGGAGTGCAATGGCACGATCTCGGCACACCTGCAACCTCCGTCTTCTGGGTTCAAGCAATTCTCCTGCCTCAGCCTCCTGAGTAGCTGGGACTACAGGCGTGCACCACCATTCCCATCTAATTTTGTATTTTTAGTAGAGACGGGGTTTCACCTTGCTGACCAGGATGGTCTCGATCTCTTGACCTCGTGATCCACCTGCCTCGGCCTCCCAAAGTGCGGGGACTATAGGCGTGAGCCACCGCGCCCGGCCTAAAACTCTACAATTTTAATAATCAACGAGGAAAATTACAAGTGTTCTGTACATTTAAATTTTTTGACAAAACACTATGAATTCTCCATCAATCATAAATGTATAGGAAAAGGAACAGAACAGTAAAATATTTTAGTACACTAATTCAAAACATTAAACAGTTTTATTTCTTTATGAAACATTAATCAAGAGCAGTTTGAATAGTGCTTGTTTGTTACCTTCTTGCAGAATTTGTGAAAGGAAGGATGCATCTTCTTTCTTTTCTTTTTTTTTGAGACAGGGTCTCACTCTGTCACCCAGACTGCAGTGCAGTGGCGCTATCTCAGCTCACCACAACCTCCACCTTCCAGGCTCAAGTGATTCTCCTGCCTCAGTCTCCCAAGTAGCTGGGATTATAGGCGCACATGACTAACGCCCGGCTAATTTTTCGTATTTTCAGTGAAGACAGGGTTTCATCTTGTTGGCCAGGCTGGTCTTTAATTCCTGATGTCAAATAATCCACCCGCCTTGTCCTTGCAATGTGCTGGGATTACAAGTATGAGCCACCGCACCTGGCCTGGTGCATCATTTCTATGACATGGTGAACTGTTACATTCCTTTCTGAATTGAGATCAGCATCCAAAACTCTCTCCTCTGTGCCTTCAGTGTCATGAAGTATCTGCGGGAGTTTGTGTAGTGTAAGATCTTACGCCAGTGTCCCTTGTTCATCCTTTCTATCACAACCACTTTCTTCTTCATTTGTAAGTTCGCTTTGACTAAGTTTGTCTGGCAGCAAATCTAGAGCCAACATTCCCACTATCTTGTATTTTCTCCGTAATTCCATTTACGTTCCGTTAAAGTTTCACTTCTGGCAGTATCACCTTTTCTTTTTTTGCTTTGCTTTAATATTTGCTGGCAAACTCTCTCTTCTACTTTTGTAACCTATCACATGAGTTTATCGCTGGGAGACAGAGTCAACACAACTGCACACGTTGCTCTGTGCATGAACTCACCAGGTAAACAATAACCAATTATAAACAGATTTTGAAAGAAGTGACATGACAGGTCCTTGATCATGATGCGCCTATTATTTACTGTGATTTGTAGACTGAAGGACCAGCAATGAAGCTTATACTTTATGTAATGACTCACTGTTAATATAGTCATAACTAAAATTTTGCTTATTGAAACTGTGTACTAAATGAGGACTGCCTGTGTGTCAACTATACTAAACTCATCAATCTTATAGGATTGGAGGGTGGATACAGAAGTTGTGATGAGACTATGTGGGAACTTGTCTTAAAGGAGTAAATCTTAAAAGTTTTTATGGGGAAAAGATAGAGCACTGCAACTAGGAAAAGATGGGAACATGTTTATAGCAAAGCAAAGCAAGCAAATCACAAGTGTGTTTACTCTACTTGAAAAAGAGACTATAAGCTATAGAACTGATGTTGGAACTGTGGTCCCTAAACACGCAGCATCAGCACCACCTGACAAAGTCTCATGTCCCAATGCAGACCTAGTGAATCAAGACACTCGAGGGTAGGGGCCAGCAATCTCCACTTTTACATGCCCTTCAAGTGATTTTCTTCAACTTTCTTAAATTAAAAGGGTATCATAACAACTTTTTAAAAAATTCAAAACCTCACAGACACTTCTAAAATAGCATTTTAAAACATATCCCCCCATAACCATACCAAAAAAAAAAATCCAAGCAAACCATCCTACAACCAGACAAGTAATATATGTTTTTCACCAAACACTTGTCATAGAAACCAAAAATACTACCTCCGTACATTGAAACGAAAGGCTCACAAGTGGACAGGATTCACAGAGAATAATCAGTATACAGGGCAATGATTACTTAGGATTTTTAAAAATAAGGAAGTAATCCAGATAGCTGATGTTAAACTGTACATTTAAAAAACTCAAATCTCACAAGTTTTTTGTCATGAATGTCCATTCTCTGTCAGTACTTTAAACAAAATTTCACTCACAAGTTTTTACTTGGTCCTTTCCTAAAATGGATGTGGCTAGCAAACTGCTTTCAAGTAGCAAATGTTGAGATTGTTGGTGTGAGGTCTTTTGGAGGAACACTGGAAATTCTGGTTACAGACTAAAAATTACTATAAAAACTTCTAATATGTGTTGAAGGAGGACGAGCGAGGCAGTATACTACCAATCAGTGCATTTAGCTACTTCCTTTTTTGAGTTAAGCAGAAAGAATAAATCAATTATCTATTTAATACTCTCATAAAACATGAAAACAAAATACTGATTAACCAAAACAGGAAAAAAATTTTAAGTGAATAACCTTTCTTTAAACAAGAAAAACACCCTCACAGGATTTATTACATACAAGGAATCATGCTAAGCACTATAATAACACAATTTTTTTTTTTTTTTTTAGTAGAGACGGGGTTTCACCATATTGACCAGAATGGTCTCCATCTCTTGACCTCATGATCCACCCGCCTCCGCCTCCCAAAGTGCTGGGATTACAGGTGTGAGCCACTGCGCCCGGCCCAATTTTTTGTATTCGATCTCTTGACCTCGTGATCCACCCGCCTCGGCCTCCCAGAGTGCTAGGATTACAGGCTTGAGCCACCGCGCCCGGCCAATAACACAAAATTTTATTAGACTCAATACAGAATTTTAAGAGTCTGACCTTAAGCTGTTTATTGTCTAACAGGAAGGGACAGGTGTTAAGAGAGAACAATAAAGTACAAAGTAACAAGTCACAGAGAAAAGACTGCACCTAGAGATGTAACAAGTCATAGAGAAGTAAAAGACTGCACCCAGAGATCAAAGAATGCAAAACACTACCAGGAAGAGCAGTTTGAGATGATCAGGAGGGATTGAGATGGGATGCATTGAGATGTTTGATATTAGACATTCCAGGGGAAGAAATAATACCAATAACAACTAGCAAGTAATCTATTATGTGAGGATGTTAACTGTCCAAACTAAACTCCAGCCTAATTCCCATGCCCTCAAAACAAAACAAAAAGGAAAAAGTCATTTCATCAAACTATTTGAGGTTTTAAAAGTAGTGTCATTATACAAAAATTTCAAAATAAACTTACAGATCAATAAATAACCAATTAAATAATACTCTTAAAAGAAGCTTGCTTTAGAAAACAAATGTGTATTTTTTATTATACTATTAAACAAGTGTTTTTTAAATAGGTCAGCATGGTAGGTCATCCCCGTAATCCCAGAGCTTCTGGAGGCTAAGGCAGGAGGATTGCTTGAGGCCAGAAGTTCAAGACCAGTCTAGGCAACATGAGACCCCATCTCAAGAAAAAAACCAAAAAATTAGCTGCAAATGGTAACACATGCCTGCAGCCCCAGCTATGGGAAGGCTGAGGTGGGAAGAGCACTTGAGGCCAGGAGTTCGAGATTACTGTGAGCTATGATCACATGACTACACTCCAGCCTGGGCAACAGTTAGACCCTGTCTAAAAATAAATAAATACATACATACATAAAAATTAAAGTTAAAAAGTGCAGAAAAGAAGTATTCACAATTGAGTTTACAAGTATGTAATTACAAGGAAATTATAAAGGAGAATAAAGACTTTTTGTATAACTTACCAACATAGAATGAGCTGTTGGAATGCAATAAACTTTCAGTCCATAATCGACAAAGTTCACTTTCAGTCAGAGCTTCAACTCCGTAACAAGCCTGATACTCTACTTTTGGCAGTACATAAACTGGAAATTGCTGCAATGCAAGATTATACGTTTTCAAAGCTCCACTAATTTACTTTTAATAGTAAATACATTTGCCTATACAGCTTTGGCACTTTCAAAATGCTTTCAGGTAGTCTTATTTCATCCTTTTAATTACAGAAGGATTCAGACAGTAAGACGGATATGTTCAGGCCTGATGGATAGAAGACTGTTTGGTGGCAAAAGCGATCCCTCCCTACCATACCCATTTCTGAACAAAATCAACACACCTCCCCACACAGGCAACATTTGATTTCTGTCAGGGAATGTGAATGACAGCATTCCCTGAATGAATCCTTGCAACAGAGCCTATCATACATAGTTGCCCAAAGGCTCAAAGCGAGATACTGGGAAGCACTGACTTCTTTATATACTAGTCATTTTCAAGAGGATAAAAAAGGTAGAAATCTTTTGCTCCTTTAAAGCATGAGTCACATTGTCTCAGACTCAAATACTCTGAGCAGCTTGTTTCAGTCTGCAAATAAATGGGCACTAACGCCTACATTAACACCTGTGTTTCTCATTATCTTCCATTTAAAGGCTTTATTTCAGACATGAAGTATCTGACAAATTATCCATTCAAGGTCACTGGTCAGCACACTACATAAGTAACTAAGACTAGTACCTATTACTAGACTAAGGGAGCATATGAAAAGAAATACATGTTGTTCACTGTGCTTATGCTATCTCATACCTTCAAAGAAAACTCTACTCTCAAGAGGAGTCTATTTCCATTTGCCAAAAAAGAAACACATGATTTAAGTACTTACTCGCACTGATAAAGCTAATTAGTATTTCTGAAATTATACTAAGATGTCACCACTTATACATTTAAAAATATTTCATCAGTATTTCTTAATTCTTGATTTTCACAAAGTGGCAAAGAGTAGGCTTGGCACAATGGTGGTGGTAAGAACAATTCAAATCCACTATTTTTGTTATCAACAGTAAGTGTGGTTTCACATGATTGCCTTTAAACTACGTGCATGTAAAAAATCTGGTGATCACCAGGCGTGGTGGCTCAAGCCTGTAATCCCAGCACTTTGGGAGGCCGAGGCGGGTGGATCACAAGGTCAAGAGATCGAGACCATCCTGGTCAACATGGTGAAATGCCGTCTCTACTAAAAATACAAAAAAATTAGCTCGGCATGGTGGCGCGTGCCTGTAATCCCAGCTACTCAGGAGGCTGAGGCAGGAGAATTGCCTGAACCCAGGAGGCGGAGGCTACGGTAAGCCGAGATCGCGCCATTGCACTCCAGCCTGGGTAACAAGAATAAAACTCCGTCGCAAAAAAAAAAAAAAAAAAAAAAAAAAAGGAAATCTGGTGATCTTGTTAAAATGTAGAATCTGGAATAAAGCCCAAGGTTTTATATTACTAACAAGCTATTGTTCCAGGAACCATACTTTGAGTAGTTAGGCCTCAAGTGTCTTCTCAATTAAAACAAAATTAAATGTGATTAGGATAATTTTATCATTAAAAGCATTTTACAGTGTAATTCTTTAGCAAACGGTTATCTGCATATGATTTAGTCTCTTCATAACTTTAGAGCAAATAGGAGGTTGGGATAAACAAATGAAGGCCCAGAGGTAAAGAAATTTGCTCAGACTGGGTGCAGGGGCTCAGGCCTGTAATCCTAGCACTTTGGGAGGCTGTGGGAAAATTACTTAAGGTTAGGAGTTCAGGACTAGCCTGGACAAAATAGCAAGACCTTGCCTCTACAACAAATTAAAAAAAAAATTAGCTAGGCATGGTGGCACATACCTATAATCCTAGCTACTCAGGAGGCTGAGGTGGGAGGATCATTTGAGCCCCTAAGTTCAAGGAGGCGGTGAGTTATGACCATGCTACTGCACTCCTTCCTGAGCAACAGACCAAGATGCTTGTCTCTTTAGAAAAAAGAATAAATGAGATTTGCTCAAGGACACATATAGATAGTTTACAGAAAAGTTGAGAAAAAAGTTGACTGAGAAAAATGATCACAGTTCTGGACCAGAAATGGGAAACAGTTAATTCCATGTATTTTTTAAAATTTAAAAATAAATATCGTTTCTGAAAAGCAAATACTTTGGGAGACAATCTTAGATAATACTATCCTATCTATAAAACCAAGTCCAAAAACCAGTTTTAATTTCTATATGTATTCTACTGCCATCTCCAGGAAGCGGGGGGAAAAAGAGGCCTGAACATTTCATCTTTCCTTAGTGTCCCAAAATTGAAGTAAAAATTTAAGAAAAATCAAAATTTTCATTCTATAAAATTTACTATTTTCTTCCCTTGATAAGTGGCTCCCCAAGTAAAAGTTTTTCTTGGTTCTCTTCCAGTTTTTCACATGAGGCACTCAGGATACTTGGTTAATGGAGACAAATAATAATACATATGATGAAATAATCCAAAGTTAGTGGGTATGGATTTCGCAATCATATATTGAATTTAGCACTGATTCCATTTTATCTTGTGGTCCAAATTAGCCTCTTTATTTTATTACTTTTGTGAGATGGAATTTCGCTCTTATAGTCCAGGCGGTAGTGCAATGGCACGATCTCAGCTCACTGCAAGCTCCACCTCCCAGCTTCAAGAGATTCTCCTACCTCGGTCTCCAGAGCAGCTGGGATTATTGGCGTGCAACCATGCCTGGCTAAGTTTTTTATTTTTATTTTTGGTAGACATGGAGTTTCACCTCCTTGACCAGGCTGGTCTCGAACTCCTGACCTCAGGTGATCCACCCGCCTCAGCCTCTGAAAGTGCTGGCATTACAGGTGTGAGCCACTGCACCTAGCTTCTTTATTTTATTCCATCATTTGAGACTGGCTGATGTTTTAAGTTCTTCTCTAAAGTGCAACTCTTAATAAGCAGAGTTTTGGTGAGGAAACATAAATGACACTGGAAACTAAAATCTCAACTAGAATAAAGTAACTGAAGAACCAAGAAAAAACAAAGACATGAGGTTCTTGGATATCAAAGGTTGAAGAGACTTCTAGGCATTTCAAAGCTCTATCTAAGCAAGTGGTTTTTAGGTAGGAAATACTAACGGGGGATGTACTTTTACCTAATTAGTTTAAATAGCACCATTTACAACATCTTCAAACTGGTGCCTCAACATCCCTAAAGTTCCCTTACTCAGCAATACCGATCCCTCTCCATTTTCCTCATTTGCTCTGTGCCTATTTATTGAGTTTCCATAGGATAAATTATTTTGGAGAAACACAGATGAATAGGACATGATTCCAAGGAGCATACATTTTACTTAGAGATTTAAACCGTGTGTACTAAACTACTACATATAATATCAGGGGCAATATAAACATTCACTGAAAATTTTAAAATTTTATTGAGTTTGACACAATCAGAAATATGAGGCTTCTATTTAGATATTCTTTAGGGTGTGACTACTGATATATTTTGATAATGAATTTTCTCCTTTATGTCTTGAAATTTATAAATTTCACCTTAGTCAAGTGAATTACACAATGTCCTTACCAAGCTGTCTTGTTCAAGAATTAAACTGGTATCCAAAATTTCCCTAGACTATTCTTACTTAAGAGATATCGGCCATCTACAATATCTAAGTGCTGTAAGCTGAAAAAGAAATACAAAGGGGTATGGGTTCACAGAGTAGGAAGTGAAAGAAATGAGGTAGTTCTAAAACATATCAGAGAAAAAGCAAGGAAGAATTAAAGATATAAACCCTTGAAAATATACTCTATAGGACTGATACTGTATGTATTCAGGATGTTCAAGCTTATGGCTATTAGATTTATTAGTTAACATATATGAGGCAGAAAAAATTAGCAAATAAAGTAAAATCTTTTAATTCACAGGATGTTAGCATTTATCTAGAAGGAGACAATGAAAACTACAAAACGGTGGCATTCCTTGAGTTTCTCTTGGAAAGAGCAGTAAAACCAAATGGTTTTAGTTTATAAATAAGGGATTTATAGATAAGGGCTACTACTTCACCTGTATAAACTTTATAAAAGCATGAAACAAAATTTTGACTGGAGTTTGGACTGTGACCCATCATGTGAGGTCATGTGTGGAATTTTCCACTTGTGGTATCATGTTGATTTTAATTCAAAACCACTTGGTTTCTAAAATTTTGAGTTTGAATAAATGATAAAAATTAAATTATGTGAATGAGAAGTTTAATAATTTAGGAATTTAATAATTTATTTGTAATCTTCCTTCTATTTAACAAAACAAAAAATGTTATCAAGCAGAAGGTCCACTGAGTCTACTGGATTTGAGTGGATAAAGTGTACATCCTGGATCTGGATGGGTTAGTCTTAGAGTTTGTCACGGTAGTCAAACCTTCACACTGCTGTTATTAGCACTGTGAAAAGGTTGGATATTTTTGAAATCCAATTATTCTTTAATATGATACAGCAGTAAGGAATTATTCCACAAGGATCAATACTAGAACATCACTAGTCTGGATTCACCTGATCCCTATCTCAAAACATACTGACTTCAAAGTTGTCAGTGATGATTCTTATTAGGCACTGGGTTAGATAACAAGAGACAGAGACATCAAAACCTTTTTAAAAAAAATGTATACTATGAAAAATACATACAACAGAAAAACCCCTCAAGAAAAATTAAAAACACATTTTAATATTACATACTCAATTATAATATAGAAGATTCTATTTACCAGAATTCAATAGTGATACACACAAAATAAATGCAAACAAATTTGAAAGAGAATTTCAAAGGTAGAAAATTATTGAAAGAAAGAGTTACTCAAATTGAAGCAATACATTTTTTTTTTCCCGAGGAAAATACTTCCATCAAACCCCAAAGAAACAAGAGGGAGAAAAAGAAAGGAAGAGACTTGGTCTTCTACCAATCCTAGAAAGACCTTAAATGCGTGTGAAATGCCATCTTTCAAAAGTTCTACTTGGACTTCTAAAGTAGGCCAAAAAGAGCCCCAAAGAAGGAGAGAAAAGAGCTTGAGCTCACGTGTAATAATGAAAATCCAAATTCCCAGAGAAAACAGGGATATATGTGCCAGTCTAGATCTAATATACCATGATGCAGTTTTTCAATAAGGTTTATACAGGTGGAGTATCCCTTATCTATAATGCTTGGGACCAGATGCATTTCAGATTTTGGATTTTTTTCTGGATTTTGAAATATTTACATATACAAAATAAGGTATCTTGGGGACAGGACTCAGGTCTAAACACAAATTTCATTTATGTTTCCCATACACCCTATGCATATAGCCTGAGGGTAATCTTATACAATATATTAAATACTTTTATGCATGAAACAAAATTTTGACTGGAGTCTGGACTGTGACCCATTCATTGTATGAGGTCATGTGTGGAATTTTCCACTTGTATAATACTGGAGCTCAGAATCTTTCGAACTTTGGAGCATTCTGGATTTTGGACTGGAGCTGCTCAATCTGTATATTCCATGCATGAATGTTACTGGCATTTATGGCTACTTTATACTAACACTTAACTTGATCTCAGCATTTTA
>CM052655.1:3909705-3930327 GCA_028533165.1 Leontopithecus rosalia
TTCTGATTTTCTTCCGTTTTTTAGAGCGTGGTCTTGTCTCTATCCTCTGGACACTGCAGCGCACGAGTAACAACAGGTCTTGCAGGCTAAATAACTTATAAACAAAATTTCCCTCCTGAGGAGCTAGGTATTCCGACGTATCTTCAACATAGTCCTGAAGTTCATACGGTAATCCTTTAAAAATAATGTTTCTCATTTTTAAAATACATTATCTCTTTGCCCATTATAATCGAGGATACAACAATTCAATTAACTATTTTTAAACTTCTATCATCTTTAAACATCTACTTCTCTGCCTAATGGACCCTCACACTATTGCCATTTCTGTTTACTCTTACTGGAACTGCAGTAAGAGCTGAAATCCATGCTTTAAGGTTCTTCTCCTTTTAACCTTCACTAACTCTAGGCAAAGTATAAATTCATGAGACACCATACCATGTGAGAAAAAAAAAAAGTTTAAAAAGTAATGTTATTCCTAACCAGGCAGAGCTGAGGAGCAGATTTCATAAAACTGCAGTCCAACATCAAATATAAACAAATTTTAAACCAATCAAATGTTTATGATTATTCTGGATGCACTTACCCTTCATCAGTTTGACAAACTGTATTACGTATAGCTTAGCAGTCATTGTTCATGTTAGATAAACACAAGTTACAAGGCCTATACACTTTTGTGTACATAATAGAGAGGACATTTTGGAAGCGGAAATACTGATCAACAGATTGAAAAAATGAAGTATCAATGACTGTGTGACAATTACAAAACAGGTTATAACAAAGTAAAAGAATGAGGGAAAAAATAAGAAAAAAGAACAAGTAAAACAGTGTAAGCTCTTTGTAAATATTTACTTACGTCCTTTTGGCTTCTGAAATGCAGAAGGCCATCCAGGTTTCGGCCAACTAGAGGCGTCTGAAGGAACAGAGAATTGCTCAGAAACGGAAGGTTGTTTAGAATTGTCTAAATTCATTAAGGGCAATTCCGGTACTTTTCTGGATATTGGCTTTAAGAGCTCATCCTGCATTTTTAAAATCTCTCCAACCGGATCAAATTTTTTATATACTCGTTTGATAGGTTTTTTTAAAACACATGACTCTTCAGGACTACAAGCAGCGTTTGTCTGGTTTCCTTCAGAAGCCAGTCCTGAGGGAGAATTTGGACTGGCGGGTTTAGAACTTAAGTTGGAACCCACAACAGCTGTCTTTCCATCACCATTACTTTTACACTCTGTATCGATGATCAAACACTCCTCATCTGTATCACTGCTGCAGAGATCCGTATCTTCAGTTTTAGTTGCCTCGGATCTAACTGTTTTTTCCTTTGAGGTATCTAGGTTTTCCAGAACACTGGGTCTTTCATCAGCAGCATGTACCGCATCTACAGTCATATCATTTTTATTACAAGTTTCAATTTCCTGAGAATTTTCTAACTGTAAGGCATCAGATGTTTTCAAGTCATTATCTTGCATCAAAGACTTGTCAGAATTTGATACCTTTTCACCACATGATTCAAATCCCTGGTCATCTTTATTTTTGCACTCTTCAGGGCCACCAACCACACCAGTGACAAGCTCTTTCTCCTTCTGCAACTGTTCTATCAGAATCTGAGATAAACTTCTAGAATTAGCAGAAATGTCTGGTGCACTTGGGGCCACAGGTGTAGTTCCTGCTTTGGGGGCTGTAGGAACATCTGTTATATTAGGTACTGTGGAAGTACTTGCTGGACTTGGTGACTTTGATGCTTTAGTGGTGGTTACGCCAAAAGTTTCAAGTTCTGTGACATCATCATCAAAATCCAGATACGAGTTTTCAAGAGTCTCAATTTTTCGGCACTCATTGACTTCACAGGAGATCTTAAGTAAATAAATTGGTAAAGTATTAGTAAAAATTCCAAGACAAGCTACCTATCTCTTAATATCCCTATCCCTCTCATACATACTTCATGTTCTTTTAAAGGAGAAAGGAAAGTCTAATGGTTGTAAAAGATTCTTGCTTAAGATGACGACAACCTACTAACAACGATTAATCTTACCTTCCCACTGAAATGTTTGTGATGCCGGGCACAGTGGCCATACTTGTAATCCCAGAACTTTGGGAGGCTGAGGCAGGTGAATCACAAGGTCAGGAGTTCGAGACCAGCCTGGCCAACATGGTGAAACTGCTTCTCTACTAAAAATACAAAAAAAATAGCCAGGCATGGTGGCAGGCGCCTGTAATCCCAACTGCTCAGGAAGCTGAGGCAGGAGAATCACTTGAATCCAGGAGACAGAGGCTGCAGTGAGCTGAGACCGTGCCACTGCACTCCAGCCCAGCCCAAAGGCAAGACTCCATCTCAAAAAAAAAAAAAAAGTTTGTGGTAACAGGTAAATTTGCCAAGTTGTATTGGCACAGGAAATAAAATATTTACAAACTACCACATTTCAAGAGGAATTTCAACTAGTTAAAAAATGGACAAGACCACAAAGAAGAAATGTAGGGCCAAACAAGGAGGCAGATTTTCATTTATGTCTACTCTGTAGACTCTCTGCAGAGACACTTGGTCTTAGCTGACCAGGAGGAAAGTCCCTCTGCCACTGTGAGGATGCTCCTTTCCAACGCGGCCGGAGAAGTGTTACTAGCTTCTGGTGCACCCTTAGTATCAACCAGTCACTTTCTTTCCGCAACTGCTCAGGGAAAACGACTCTCAGCAATAAAGTTGGGGCAGAAATGGATACAAGATGATTTACCGTATTCTGAGATACGAAGTTATAAATGTTATTTTTCATGTACTGTTTTGGTAATGGAAAAACTGCACACAGTCTTAACTTATTCAGGAATACACTTTCCCCTCCACAAGGAGACAAGCACCAGAAGATCTCTTCCATTTGACAGAGCACTTTAAATACCACTGAAATTTGGTAACTGGTTATGTATGTACATCCACTAGCCTTACAGTTCAGGATTTAAGAGAAAGATTCTAACGGTCATCAGGTAGTAAGTAAGAAAGATCAATTCGTCTAAGTTACTTAACCTCTCTGAATCTCAACTGACTCATCTCTAAAACAGGTAAAGGAGGGGCATCTTCTTGGATTTGTTCTAAAGATTAAATGAGAAATTATACATAGAAAATCTCTTGGCATTGTGCCTGGCACTTAATAAGTAGCGTCTCTGTGAACGGTAGCTAGTGAATGGTAATTCCTACTAAAAGACTATAAAATTTGGTAAAAAAGAAAAATTAAACTATATGCTGCTTACATGAAGCATTCCTACACAAAAAGGTTAAAAACAAAACAAGAGATGCCATCAAGATACAAAAAGAGGAAGAATAGCAATGTGTTGTTAGACAAAGAAGACTTCAAGGCAAAAAGTACTGATAGAAAAGGGAGAAATGCTAGTTTGAAAACAGAGAAAATCCATGATAAATAGATGAGTTCATGAGGTCATGAATTGTGACATGTCAAGTAATGATGTCAAAATACAAAGTCAAACTGAAAAATAAAAGAAAAATTTGACAGAAACACAATTATACTTGGTCAATGATATACTATCTCTAAGTAAATGAAAAGGAGACAGAAGGTATGAAAAATATTTAAAAATGTGAATATATATAAAAGATTGAAAATAAATATATAAATAGACTACAAAGATAACCTTTTTCTCTTCCCAAGAATCCAAAGGGCATTTCAAAAAACAGACTATAATATGCAAAGAAAATTTCAATACAGACCAAAGCAGAATCTGATCAAGTCTTCCTCTATGTTCAGAAGAACTAAAATCAGAGACCATTTGAAAAATGTAAACAAACAATAAACTCAAGCACTTGTAAATTTCAAAACATTCCAAACTGTCGGACTACAGAAATCAAAATAACTACAGAATACTAAGCAACAAAAATTAAACTAGTAGATATTAAGAGTATAATAATTACAGGATACTAAGCAACAGAAATTAAACTAATAGATATTCAGAAGTATAACAACTACAGAATACTAAGCAACAGAAATTAAACTAGTAGACATTAAAAAGTATAATAATTACAGAATACTAAGCAATACAAATTAAACTAGTAGATACTCAGAAGTATAACTATAGAATACTAAGCAACAGAAAATAAACTAATAGATATTCAGAAGTATAATAATTACAGAATACTAAGCAACAGAAATTAATAGATATTCAGAAGTATAATAACTACAGAATACTAAGCAACACAAATTAAACTAGTAGATACTCAGAAGTATAATAATTACAGAATACTAAGCAACAGAAATTAAACTAGTAGATACTCAGAAGTATAATAATTACAGAATACTAAGCAACAGAAATTAAACTAATAGATATTCAGAAGTGTAATAACTACAGAATACTAAGCAACAGAAATTAAACTAGCAGATATTCAGAAGTATAACTACAGAATACTAAGCAACAGAAATTAAACTAATAGATATTAAGAAGTATAATAATTACAGAATACTAAGCAACAGAAATTAAACTAGTAGATATTCAGAAGTGTAATAACTACAGAATACTAAACAACAGAAATTAAACTAATAGATATTAAAAGTATAATAATTTGAGGTCAAAAATGTATTATCTTCCTCTAAGGATTATTTTCACTTGCTTTGCTAGGTGTTTGGAGACAGTGGCAATCCAGAAAAAGCATTTTACTCTAAGGTCAGGGCCCGAAAACTCAGGCTACCGTCTCAGAGAAAGCTGTTTTACCTCTCGTTCACCCTGACTCCTGAGGTGCAGCACTTTTGGGGTCCAGGCCCTCAGTGGAAAACGGATTCCTTTTATGGCTCAGTACTGTGATGCTGCCAAAAGCACAGTTCATTTTCTTACTTACCTCTTCAGAACTGGCAAATACAATCCAAAGCAAAAATGACCCTAAGTAACAGGCCTACCTTAGGGGCTTCCTGCCTCTTCAATATCTCATCCCTAGAACTCTTCACTATCTTGTTAGCTTTTTGATGCTTTTAAGAAAGACATTTTAACATCTGTGCAGCTTTTTTAGTTGTCATCAATAAAAGGAGGGTCCAAATTACCTGGCTTACCCATTACTGAAAGAAGTCACTGTCAATTTTTATCCCTCTTAACCTCTCAGGTTTCTTTACAGCCACTTGTTACTGACATTCACCTGAATATAAGTTTTAGGCAGATTTTTTTATTTTGAGACAGTTTTGCTGTTGTGACCCAGACTGGAGTGCAATGGCAAGATCTCAGCTCACCGCAACCTCCACCTCCTGGATTCAAGCAATTCTCCTGCCTCAGCCTCCCGAGTAGCTGGGACTACAGGCACGCACCACCGTGCCCAGCTAATTTTTGTCTTTTTAGTAGAGACGGGGTTTCACCTTGTTGACCAGGATGGTCTCGATCTCTTGACCTCATGATCCACCCGCCTCGGCCTCCCAAAGTGCTGGGATTACAGGCGTGAGCCACCACGCCCGGCCTAGGCAGATTTTTGAAAGTAAAATGTATAAAAAGAAAACGTAAGTTAAAAGTGTCTTATGACATCTATATCATAAAAATATTAAAAGGCAAATGGCAAAGAGAAAAACATCAATATAAAAAACAAAAGGCTAATATCCTTAACATCATATGAGCTCTAAAGTATAATAAAAACATGTTTATATTTTAAGATTTTTGTTTGCTTCCTCATCTTGCTCAATTCTCTGTTCACTTTTCCTGTCCTCAGAAAAGCCTTCTTGATCAAGAATATAAAATGACCCCTTCCCCACCTATCTCTCGATTTCCCCTTAACCTATCCTATTTTTCTCCACAGCATTTACCATTACCAGCTTTTTTCCTGTATCTGGGCCCTCTGCCACTAACGTAAGCTCTGAGACAAAACAGGTTTGTTTTTATTCACTGCTGCTTCTTCCCTGCATGGAACAGTATCTGCTCAATAAAAACTTACGGAATGAATCAAGTTTTCTATGTATAATGTCTTTAAAACTCATGGAAAAAAAACACTTTAAAACACAGAATAATAAAAGCTGATATTTACAGAGTGCCAAGTGTTATCCTAAATGTTTTACATGTATGAATTCATTTAACCCTTAACAATCCTCTGAGTTAGGTGGTATCATGATGCCCATTTTACAGATAAGCACACTAAACACAGAGATATTAGGTAATCTACTCAAGGTCACATAGCTACTAAGTATACTGAAGATTAACAATCTGGCCAAATACCTTCTGTACCAATCAAATTAAACTCATCTGTTCCTTTTCACACTTAAAAACTCTCGGATATGGGTTGGCTGCGGCAGGTGGATAACCTGAGGTCAGGACTTTGAGACCAGCCTGGCCAATGTGGCAAAATCCCGCCTCTACTAAAAATACAAAAAGTTAGCTGGGTGGGGTGGTGCACACCTACAGTCCCAGCTTCTCAGGAGTCTCACGCAGGAGCATCACTTGAACCAGGAGGTGGAGGTTGCAGTGAGCAGAGATCACACCACTGCACTCCAGCCTGGGTGACAGAGAGAGGCTCCACCTCAAAAAAATAAAATTCCTGAATACCACTGAGACCAATGAAACAAAACCTCATATTCACCACCATCACTGAGTGTTCACACATTACTAACAACTGTGCTCAGCCTTTAACATAAAATATCAAACTTAACCCTCACAATAACCTTGTCAAGTAAGTATTACTACCTTTCATGTATGAGAAGAGAAAACTGAGGCTGAGGGAGGTTAAGTTAGTTGTCTAAAATCTAGCTAGACTTGAAATTCAACTTAGGTTAGAATCTAAAGCCTGCATTTTTAGCTACTAGGTTTAGGGATTTGCAGTAAAACTTTATGCTTCAAAAGGATAAACAAGTACATTCCCCTAAGGGAAAAAAAGCATTACATACATCCATTTCAGCTATAAACTCTTCAGGTTTGTCCATAAAGACTGCAGAGACTGGAACAGATGTGTTTTTGGACATCATAAATTTTAATGGAACTTCATGAAAGATATGATTTCTCTCTCTCATAGTCATTTTCTTCTGGGGAAGTGGTGAATTAATATATATTACTTTAACTGGTTTTGAACCTTAAAACCAAAGAAAAGAGGTAATTAGTACCTAATAGTGATTTATTTTTTAAAAAACACGATGTATAACATTAGGATTACCAAAGAGACACCAGGAGAATGGCAGCATATGTCCCATATATTTGCTACCCTTAGATTAGAAGATATTAAAATCCTTTCCAAATCTAAGGGCAAGAAAATTCAACTGGCAGGAGAAACACATCTTTCTAACAATGTTTTTTACTGTTACATTCTTACTGTCATCATTACTCAGCTCTTACAGGAACTTGCAAAAAGTAATGAAATATCCACCATATATATTACATTTAATTCTAATTTGTAGTTTTGCTTCATTAGACATAGTCTTTCATTTCCCATATTTATGCTGTGACATATAATAATATTAATTTTGGAAGATATTTAAAAATAAAATATGAATCAAAACAGTAGGGAAAATAATTTTTTGAATGCAGGAATTAATATGCAAATATTAATTTTGTCAAAAGACAGACAACAAAATTATTGCTTATATTTACAAATTTACTGTCATTCCAAATTCCAGTAATAGACAAGTTAGTAAGTCATGGAAACTCACCCATTTGAGGTTGTCTACTGAAGAAATATACTCCTTTCATTTCAGTAAAAGAAAAACCTGACCATTTCATGAATTTCTTGGCCACCCTATGACATCACTTTTTCTCCAACTCTCACCCTTAAACAACGACTATAGGTGTTATACACCTAATTAATTCATTTAGTAGTGCTGAGCCTACAGTAACTTTATACATGAAAAGGTTTTATTGAATATAAGTGTCAAACTGACATCCTCCTTAAATCAGTACTTTGATACCTATAAATGACCCCCTATATTTACAGCTGAAATCAAACAGTTCTAACCTTTTTTTAAAAATTTTACTTTACATTCTGGGATACACATGCAGAATGTGCAGGCTTGTTACACAGGTGTACATGTGACATGGTGGTTTACTGCACCTACTAACCCGTCACCTAGGTTTTAAGCCCTGCATGTATTAGGTATTTGTCCTAATGCTCTCCCTCCCCTTGCTCCGACCCCGCAACAGGCTCCCATGAGTGTTGTTTCCCTCCCTGTGTCCATGTGTTCTCACTGTTCGACTTCCATGTGTGAATAAGAACATGCCGTCCAACCTCTCTTTTTTGAAAGCAATATTTGACATAGTAAATCACAAACCTGCAACAGGTATTACTTGAACAAACACTGGAATTTCCCACTGTTCCCTGTATGTCGGTCCATGATTATTTAACAAGGTAAATAAGGATTGACTAGTTATAGCTATCTGAGGGTGGTATCTTGAAACAAGCTTCTCCGCATTTGGATCTTTACTAATATCCTGAAAAACAACAAGTAATTTGTTACTTGGTTATCTTACTGAAACTTTCATTAATAAAGTAAAGGATGAAGAAAGTCAGAAAGGGTACTTTAGGACAATCAGCTTAGACAGATTTTGTGACAGATGAATCCAATATTGCCCTGTACTTACATAATGCATAGCGTCAGCTGTTTGTTCTGGCGTTTCAATGGTAGCTATATCATCTTTTGAGAGCTGCAACTTCATAGGCATTGACGGAAATACTGTTTTCACATATTTTACACTGCCCTAAATATGAAAATAATTAATCATTTTACTGCAAAAATCCTGATGCGTTTTTTTCTAAGAAAAGTATCTTTCATCATATGAAATTTATCATTCTACTAAATGTAAACATCAGATTTAGAAACTTTATGCCAAGATATTCATGTTTTTGCTTGACAACCACTACCACTGTTTTTTGTTTGGTTTTGTTTTGTTTTTGAGACTAAGACTTGCTCTGTCACAGAGGCTGGAGTACAGTGGTGTGATCGCAGATCACTATAACCTCTGCCTCTTAGGTTCAAGCAATCCTCTCACCTCAGCCTCCTGAACAGCTGGGATAACAAGCATGTGCCAGCACACCCAGCTAACTGTTGTATTTTTAGTAGAAACGGGGTTTTGCCATGTTGGCCAGGTTGGTCTCAAACACCTGACTTCAAGTCATCTGCCTGCCTTGGCCTCCCATAGTGCTGGTTCTGTCCGTTAGCCACCATGCCAGGACAGTTTCGTAGAATTTTCCAGTCACTTTAAAGTGTATCTTCTTTTAGGAGATATAAATCATAACAGGGGACAACAGAAACTCCAAAATACCCTCTCCACACACATATTTCTAATATGTTTGTGAATAAAACCCCATTAAAAAAGGGGGCTTCCTGCTTGTATTCAGGGGCATTCCGACGGGTGATAAGAAAAGATTATCAAGGAACAAAGTTAATAGTGGCATTATTAAAAATGTCAAGTGTTTGTATCCATAAAATAAAAATAAAGGGACACAGATTTGTATTACATGAAAAGTTATCTAATAATTTCTTAAAGTTTAAATATAATATCTACGTGAAATATATGTGAGTTGGGCACAGTTGCTCACTCCTGTAATCCCAGCACTTTGGGAAGCTGAGGCAGGTGGATCACCTGAGGTCAGGGGTTCAAGACCAGCCTGGCCAACATGGTAAAATCCTTGTTTCTACTAACAATACAAAAATTAGCCAGGCATGGTGGTGAGTGCCTATAATCCCGGCTACTCAGGAAGCTGAGGCAGGAGAATCACTTGAACCTGGGAGGTTGAAGTCGCAGTGAGCTGAAATCATACCACTGTACTCCAGGCGACAAGAGCTAGACTCTGTCTAAAAAAAAAAAAAAAAAATACAGACATATACACACATGATATTTCAGACCAAAAAAAAGCTTGTATCTTCAGATAATAAACCTTACCAATGCAAGAAGAGTTTTTTCTAACTTTAATCCCATCTCTACTCTGAATGGGAAGAATCCCATTAAGCTGGTGACCTCATGGAGAGTATAGAATTCTGGATACTTTTTCACTTGTTCAATGCAAGCTCTTAAAATTTTCTGGGAAAGAGAAATTAAGAAAAATTCATTTGTACTGTATTTCTCCAATAATGCAAAAAGGAAATTTTTAGTTACATGTGACTATCTAATTGTTCATTGTAAAAAGTAGCCTGATTTCATTAATCAAGCTTCTAAGATTCTATACATTGCATATTCTTTGTTTTCATAATTTATTTTTAACCCAGATACTTCAAATACCGATATTTAATAATACTAAAATTAGCAGTCTCATTAAAACTTAAAAATAGAGAAGACACATATTTTCCATGCTATTTAAGAACTGTTAAAGAAAGCCACATGAAAATTTCAACATGCTTTACTGCAATAAAAGCAGTTCTATGAATAATTAGAAATTCAGCAGTATACTCTAAAAACATTCCCAAGCACAATGAATTAATGAAGTAGTTATCTTACAGGTCACTCTAATCTATAATCTAAAAAAAATCAAATGAGAAATGTTATAACTAATTCAAATGATGGAGTGCTTATTATTTTCTCCAAACTGTTTTCAAAATATTAATAACATCAGGAGATGTAATCAGTAAATAAATAAAATTCACAGCTTCTTGTGAGAAGAGTATGTGGCACTTGTGATGATATATAAACAATTCAGAGATGTTTAGCTGTTGAAGGTGGGGAGAGTTGTTTATGATTAAAATAAAGATACATTATCTTCTCAGATACATATCTTTACTTCTGTCAATGAACTTTATCTTAAAGTCTCAACGTATTTTAGGTCAAAAAAGCTCTCAGCATCTTTATATACTAGCTTTATCATCTATCTATATCCCCTCTCCCTTAACATGTTTGTAAAATGTGTCAAGCTACAAATCAGTAACTTTACTCCAGTGTATCTTTTCATCTACAGTTTCTGAACCCCTTCACCCCTTGTCCAATCCCCACTCCCACTCGATGCTATCTTTCACACTTTCTCTCTCCATCTACGCTCTTCAAGGCAGACCTTGATATTTAATTCACAGTATCATTTGCAACTAACGCAGATGTGGACTAATATGGAAACATTCTTAAATTTCTGAGTCTACTACAAACTCATATCTACAAAATATCTTTGCTCCTTATTTGTACTATTAACTTTCACTTCTTTTCTTTTTTTTTTTTGAGATGGAGTTTCACTCTTGTTACTCAGGCTGGAGTGCAATGGCGTGGTCTCTGCTCACTGCAACCTCCGCCTCCTGGGTTCAGGCAATTCTCCTGCCTCATCCTCCTGAGTAGCTGGAATTACAGGCACACGACACCATGCCCAGCTAATTTTTTGCATTTTTAGTAGAGACGAGGTTTCACCATGTTGACCAGGATGGTCTCGATCTCTTGACCTCGTGATCCACCCGCCTTGGCCTCCCAAAGTGCTGGGATTACAGGCTTGAGCCACCGCGCCCAGCCTTAACTTTCACCTCTAACATTCCCTTCCTACAGTAATTATTACAAGAACTTGAATATGTAAAGGAAGGCAATACATAAGAACTACGGGAAACAGACTATTCTGGTTAGACATATATTGTCACATCATTCCTGGTATAACTGTGAGGATGTTACAGTGTTTTTAACTGAATTTCACTTAATTTAGTAACTACTAAATCAAAGGAAAATCTAAGACAGTTTTATACCTGTACTCTGATACATTATACAATTATCAAAAGTATTTTGCAATTGGTAGGTATTCAATTAACTAGAGGATAATTACTTAGCTTATGTAGTACAAAAATGTTTTACACTAATAATTTATTTTTCTTTGAAGAATAACTTAACACTGGAGGTTAAAGGTTCAGGCTGTTCCCCATCAATCAACCACTGAATGCTATTGCTGTCTAATACTCAAAATATCTTGAGAATTAAACATACCAAAACCACATTCATTTATACAATACACATCTATAATCTATAATTATAAGAACAGGTGAAAATGACTATGCACCCTAAATTTTATTTTGGGCCAGAAAGGAAAAATATTTCTGGGCTTGGTGAAAAGCAAGGAAAAGATACAAGAACAATCAATCGATAGCCTCAAACACAAAAAGGAGAAACTAGAGCAGTGAACTGTAAGAAAAACTATGAAAGGTGAGGTGGCTTTGGGGCAAATTCCTCAACCAGTTCTAAGATCAGGTGGGGAGCCGAACATAAGAATTCTACATTTATGCATGGATTTGAATGGATATATGTACACTTAACAGCATTATTCACAACAGCAAAAGGTGGAAGCAACTACAGTGTTTTCATCAATGAACAGATGAACAAAATGTAATACATACACACAATGGGATACTACCTGGACACATGCTACTTTTTGAGGACATGATAGTAAATGAAATAAGCCAGTCACAAAAAGACAGATACCGAACGTCTCCGCTTAAAGACAGATACCGTATGTTTTCACTTATAGGGGAACCTACAGTAGTGAAATTCATACAGAGAGAAACAGAATGTGGTTGCCAGGAACTGGGGGGGAAGATGGAACAGGGAGCTACTATTGAACAGGGACTCAGTTTCAGTTTAGGAAGACGGAAAGTTCTGGAGATAGATAGTGGGGAAGGTGGAACAGGGAGCTACTATTGAACAGGTTACTCAGTTTCAGTTTAGGAAGCCGGAAAGTTCTGGAGATGGACGACGGTAGGGAAGGTGGAACAGGGAGCTATTATTGAACAGGGACTCAGTTTCAGTTTAGGAAGACGGAAAGTTCTGGAGATGGATGGTGGGGAAGGTGGAGGGAGCTACTATTGAACAGGGACTCAGTTTCAGTTTAGGAAGATGAAAAGTTCTGGAGATGGATGTTGGCGACAGTGGCAGAACAATGTAAATGTATTTAACGTCATTGAACTATACATTTAAATGGTAAAAATGGTAAATTTTATTATGTATACTTTACCACAATTTAAAAAAGAGAGAAATGGAGGACAGACTGAGGTTTAACAGGAAAAATTTAGAAATCCTAAGGAAGAGAAATGAGAACATGAAGAAGCAATCATTGAAAATGGCTGAGAATTTTCCAGAACTGATAAAAGCTACAGACACAATAAACACAATCAGCCAGCAGGATTTTATTAAAAAGCATATTTTTATGAAACTCTAAAACACCAAAATTAAAGTACAATTAGTGAGGAAAGACAGAAGCTCTAAAAGAAATGACAATTAGACCACACATTTTTCAACAATAACATGAAAACGTAGAATTGTATCTTAGAACGTTGTGGAAAAAAGTTAACTGCCAACTTTGAATTGTGTATGAAATAAAATAACTTACTAAAATGAGAACAAGATAGATAAAAGATTTCCAAATAAACAAAAATGAAGATTATTCACCATCAAGAGACCTTCACCAAAGGCACATCTAGAATACACAGGATTTCAAGAAGAATGAAATAATCTCAGAATGTAGGTTTGAGAAGAAAAACGTGGGCCAAAATTTGGCAAACCTGTAGATAAACCAAAACAAACATAAAACAATAACGTGGGTATGTTTAAAAAGAAACAGTGTTATAACAAAAATAGCATACACATCAAGAGGAATGTAATGAGAGTCAAAATGCCCTGTGATTTTGATACTGTTTGGGAGGCTAGCTGATATTGAATAGAGAAAGGATTCACTGCAAAAATTCAAGAGTAACCACTAAGAGAACAGAAAGTAAACATGTAAATTCCAAACCAAAAGAGAGGGGGAAAAGAGGAAACACATCAATCCCCTCAAAAAGAGTAAAAAACAAAAATAGCAAAGAAAAAAATGTGGCACATATACAACATGAAATACTATGCAGCAATAAAAAATGATGAGTTCGTGTCCTTTGTAGGGACATGGATGAATCTGGAGAACATCATTCTCAGCAAATTGACACAAGAACAGAAAATAAAACACCGTATATACTCACTCATAGGCAGGTGATGAACAATGAGAACACATGGACACAGGGAAGGGAGTACTACACACTGGGGTCTATTGGGGTAAATAGGGAAGGGACAGCGGAGGGGGGCAACGAGGGAGGGATAGCATGTTGAGAAATGCCAAATGTGGGTGAAGGGGCAGAAGGCAGCAAAACACACTGCCACAGGTGTACCTATGCAACTACCTTGCATGTTCTGCACATGTACCCCGAAACCTAAAACACAATAAAAAGAAAAAAAAGAAAAAGTAAAACAGAAAGCACAAACAAATCAATATATATAGTCACCATAATGGACATAAACTTTCTAATTAAAAGAGATTATAAAATTTTATTTTTAAAAGATAGAAAAGCAATCTAGCGGAACACTGTTTTAATCCCACCTAGATTTTTGTAGAAATGGACAAGTTGATTGCAAAATTCACACGAGAATGTAAAGAACCCATGATCTCGAGAGTATAAAATTAGTTATCAAGTCCATATGGTTTTGGCATTGAGACAGACAGACAGATTAACGGAACAAAATAGAGTCAAAAAATGGATCCACATGATGGTGGGAAAGTAATTCAGTAATGGAAAAAAGAGGATCCTCAATCAAACTCTGTGCTAACACAGTCTCTCAACATTGGCGTTAATGATACTTTGAACCACATACTTCTTTGTAGCATCAAGCTGTCCAGTACATTGTAGGATATTTACTAGCACCTCTGGCTCTACCCACTAGATGCCATAAGCACACCTACCAAGCTGTAACAACCAGACATATCTCTACACATTGCCAAATGTCCATTAGGAGGCAAAGTTACTCTCAGTTGAAAATGACTATGCTAGAACTAGATATTCCTACAAAAAAAAAATGAACTTTGATCCTTACCTTACATCTTACACAAAAATCAACTTGAAATCAACACAGACTTATTTACATGAAAAAGTTAAAACTGCAAGCCCGAGAGATTAGGGTTTCTCAGTGCAAGCACCCTTGACACTTTCAGTTGGATAACTGCTTGTTGTGGGGGACAGCACATGCATTTAGTATGTAGAGCAGCATCTGTCGCCTCTAAGCAGTAGACACCAGTGGCATTCCACCAGTTGCAACAACCAAAAATGGCTCATTGCCAAAGTCCTAGGGATGAGTGGGCTGGGGGTGGGTCACGAAGGAGTAAAACTGACCCTGTCGAGAATCACTTGGGATACGCAAATATTTTTGTGCCAGAACACATGAAATCACTAACCACAAAAATTTTTGATAAATTAGACTATTAAAATTCTGTTTTTTGAGAGACACTATTTAAAAAATTTAAAAATACACCACAAACTGGAAGAAAACTATACATAATAGAGTTGTATTCAGACTATATAAAGAAACTTTATGGCTTAATAAAAGTCAGTTAGAAAAAAATCAACGAAAGACTTCACTCAATTATTCTCAGAAACAATGATCAACCCAGGAACATCCGCAGTGCCCAGATTGTATTCTCAAAGTATCATTTCACACTAAAAGAAACAAGGGCTCTAGAAAATGGCTGATTCCTGGGCCAGGGCGGGAAATATTGAACATGAGCCTCAAAGACTACCAGACTTACTGAAAAGACAGTATGAAGAGCTTCTCGGTGAGTTAATACCACCTGAGATTTAGAAAGGATCATAATTGTAGCAGATGGAAACACATACGTTTAACTCTATGGTTCAATAACACTTTTAAATAAGAAAGCACACCACCATTGGAGAATAAAAACAAAAGAGCTAATTTTTTTTAAAATGATATTTAAAGGGAAAGAATGTAGTATTTATTCTGCCACATGATAAGCTACATGAACTGGGAAACCAATACTAAATAAGGGAAAGCATATCTTTTAAAAATTATTCTAATAAATCAATTATGCAATCAGAACATTACAACTGTGTAAACCACAGTGAATGAACACATCTAGGCAGTGAGCAGGGGGTGGTGGGAAAAATGTTGGTCAGAGGATACAAAATTTCATTCAGGTATGAGAAAAAAGATAAACAGTGATGATAGTTAATTACAATGTATCATGTTCTTGAAAACTGCTAAGACAGTAGATTTGAAGTGTTCTCACAACAAAAAAAATAGATTTGTGAGGTAATGCATATGGTAATTAGCCCGGTTTGGCCTTTCTGCAATGTATACGTATTTCAAAAACATACTGTATACAATATATATAATTTTAACTTGTCAAAATAAAAAGATAAATTTCAAAAAAATAAAGAGAAAAACTGCAACTCACATAGCCCATAAAGGTTTTGTATTTTGAATATAAAAATAAATCTTATATATTAGAAAAAATGAATGATCCAGCAGAACAAAAGCAAGACTTGAATAGTCTTTCTGCAAGAAAATATGAGCAAGCATAGAAAAACATGCTCAATCCCTCTCTTTCCATATCTATATACACACGTTTGTGTGTGTCTGTGTGTGTGCGTATGTGTGTGTATATATATATACACACACAAAAGATAGGGAGTAACAGAACTCTTAAACGCTGCTCGTTAGAATGTAAACTGGTATAACACAGTATAGCCACTTTGGAAAACCATTTGCAAATCTACTCAAGTTGAAAATCTGTATACTCCAGGACCCAGTAATTCCACTCCTAGATACACAAACAGTCCTCAACTTATTAAGGTTCCACTAAGTGATCTCTCAACTTCATGATGGTGCCAAATGATTGCAATTTTGTCACATGTATGGCACTCCACAAATTACAAGACACTCAACACTTTATTATAAAATAGGCTTTGTGTTAGATGATTATACCCAACTACAGGTGAATATAAGTATTGTTAGGCCATTTAGAGTAGGCTAAAACACGCTATGATATTCCGTAGGTTAGGTGTATGCATTTTTAATTCACTACAGGTTTATTAAGATGTAACTCCATCATTAGTCAAGAAGCATCTGTATATCCAACAGACACGTGTGCCTATGTGTACCAAAAGAAAAGCATGAGAATTTTCTTAAGAGTATTGCTTAGAATAGCTTCAAACTGGAAATAACCCAAGTTCTGATCAACAGAATACATTGTAGTTTATTCATATAATGGAAAAATAGAAATGAAAATGAATGAATTACAACTCACACAACATAAAAAACTAAAAATCACAATTCCGAATGAAATGAAGACCCAAAAGGATTCTCTTCACATAAAATTCAAAATCAGGCAAAAGGAGCCAGGCATGGTGGCTTACACCTATAACCCATCACTTTGGGAGGCCAAGACAGGTAGATCACCTGTGGTCAGGAGTTTGACACCAGCCTGGCCAACATGGTGAAACTCCCTCTCTACTAAAAATACAAAAATTAGCTGGTGTGCTGGCAGGTGCCTGTAATCCCAGCTACTTGGGAGGCAGAGGCAGGAGAATAGCTTGAACATTGAAGGTGGAGGTTGCAGCTGGGCAAGATCATGCCATTGCACTCTAGCCTGGACCAAGAGGGGAGCTCTGTCTTAAAAAAAAAAATCCCCACAAAATTGGGCAAAAGAAAAGTAGAACTAACACCCTCCATATACATACAAAAAGCACAGAACTTATCACTACCAGAGCTGGGACAATGATTATTCAAGGTAAGGAGAATGTTATTTATTATACAGGAGGACTACACAGGGAGCTTCTGGATTACTGGTATTATTTTATTTCTTGACCTGGTTAAGAGTTACATAGATGCTTACTATATAATTACCCATTAAATTGCATCTATTTTTATTTTGTTCTATATACTTTTCTGTATGTACGTGACATTGCATAACATAAAAATTTAAAACTAAAAGATCTTAGAAAAATATCAGTGAATCTATGGGGTAAAAGTAAAATACAACTTAGAGAAAAGGTGCTGCCACATCAACATGGAAAAAAAACAAGACGTTTATCAGTTATCATTAGCTTTCAAGTAGTGTACTTCGCATAAAACGTACAGTTTTATATTCACTTAAGAAATGCTTACGTTGAGCACCTGAGCACTGAAGTGTGACAAACACTACTGTAGTCACTGGAAGACTACATCAGTGAACAAAACAGCACTTAAAATAAGGTACTGTTTTACGAACACAGTGTGGAGAAGGACAATAAGCAAAAATTAAACATGGTAAAGGAAAAAGTGAGGGTCATTCTACATTCCATCGAGTAATAAGGGACATCTTCATTGATAGGTGACATCTGAACAGAGAGACCTAAAAGAATCAAGACACTATTCCATGCAGAAATCTGGGGAACCGACTGAGAGAAAAACAGAATCAGCAAATGCCAAAGGACTTAAGGCAGGACTCTGCTTGAAGCACTGAAGAAACATAAAGGCCAGTCAGCAGGCGGGAGGAGAATAACTAAGGGAGCAATTTGCAGAAGGTGAGGATGGGGGATAGGAGGCAGAAGAGATCATGGAGGGCACTACGGAACTTCATAAACACTCTTTCTAAGAAAGATGGGCTGTAATCCCAGTGCTTAGAGAGGTTGAAGCAGAAGGATTGTTTGAGGTTAGGAGTTTTGAGACTGCTTGGTGGAGTGACATATGCCCATGTCCTTGCTATTCAGGAGGCTGAGGTGGGGTCACTTGAACCCAGGAATTCAAGGCTGTAGTGAGTAGGACTGTGTCACTGCATTCCAGCGTGGACTATGACTTATGTATTAAAAACATCATTCTAGTCCTTTCAAAGGCACCATTAAAACAAGAACAGCTGCCAGCTCCTTTTCTACATAGAAAAATTTGACATTTCATTTAAACGTATTATATTTAGGTTCACAGAAAATAAAAATGAAATTATTTTATTTAGAAGAATCATTCTTTTGGTTCATATTAACAAAATTCTTCCTTACAATGTTTATTTTTCCCCCTTTTCTTGAGACAGAGTCAAATTCTGTCATCCAAGCTGGAGTACAGGGAGTGACACAATCAAGGCTCACTGAAGCCTCCACCTCCTGGCTTAAGTGAACCTCCTACCTAAGCCTCCCAAGAAGGTGGGACTAAGCCTACAGGCACATGCCACCATGCAAGCTAATTTTTAAATTTTTTGTATAGATAGGATCTCATTATGTTGCCCAGGCTGGTTTCAAATTACTGGGCTTAATCCTTCCGCCTTGGCCTCCCAAAGTGCTAGAATAATAGGTGTGAGCCACTGTACCCAGCCTGGTTTTTTAAAAACACTAAAAGTGTAATAACCCTGCTGTCTGTTCTTCAACTATTTATAGTGCTTAGTTTTGTTTTTTTCAAACTACAGTAAAATTTATCATCTTATCCCTTTTTAAGTGTAGAGTTCACTAATGTTAAATATATTAACACTGTTGTTTACAGTGACCAGCTTAAATGCTTAAATTTAGACTGATATGTATAGATGAACTCTACTACAAACACACTATGTGTGTGTGTCTGTGTGTGTATATATATATATAGTTATTATTTAAGTAGTATACTTCGTTTATTTATTTAATTTATTATTTTTCATTTTTCTGGGACAGACTGTCATTCTGTTCCCCAGGCTGGAGCACAATGGCATGATTTTAGCTCACTGCAAACCTCCACATCCCAGGTTAAAGCAATTCTCCTGTCTCAGCCTCCCAAGTAGCTGGGATTACACGTGCCCACCACCACGCCTGGCTAATTTTTATATTTTTAGTAGAGGCAGGGTTTCGCTATGCCAGGCTGGTCTCGAACTCCTGACCTCAGGTGATCAACCCGCCTTGGACTCCCAAAGTGCTGGGATTACAGATGTGAGACACCACGCCTGGCCTATTTAAGTAGCACACTTGAAATTTCTTGTAGGCTCAGTGAATGATGGTAGGGAACAAGCTGGAATGATACATGGGCCTTACTAACAAATTTGCATGAATGAGTGAAGTACCAAAAAATGAACTCAGAGTTGAAATGAATCATGTTGTGGCTGGTTTCCACAAACACAACGAGGAGAAGTTCACGTGACTGAGTTTTAAAGAACCTTTCCGATTTTTAACAACCAAGATAGGAGAACGATCCAAGATGGCCGATTGCTAACATCTCGGGATTGCAGCTCGCAGTGAAAGCTCATAGAACTAGAGGACGCCACACTTTCAGACAAATTCTGGTCGCTCAGGAGCAGAAGATTCCCAGTGGAGGAGCCACGCCAGGCAGTGGTTTTGCTGGCATCGCGGTGCAGCGGTTTTGCCGGCACCTCCGCACGGCAGCTCTCGGAGCTGAGTAGGTGGGGCTGGCTCCCCTTTCAGCACGACTCCTGAGGCCGGCGCAGTGGTTGTGCCGGCACCTCGGCACAGAGTGAACGCGACTGCTTCCCCTTCTGATGGAGGTTTGAAGCTCTGGGAAGGCAGAGTCGCCTATTACGGACCCAAGAAGGAAGCCAAACAGGAGAAGCCTGGGCAGAAAAACACCATCAGTCTGAACGCCGCTGTTCCTGGCCCTGGAACTAACATCTTGGACGTCCACTCAAGAGACCTACTGAAAGCTGGTAATTTCAAAGACGACAGGAGGATAAATTTACAATGATGGGAAGAAACCAGTGTAAAAACGCTGAGAATACTCAAAATCAGAACGCCTCTCCCTCTAAAGATGATCACAGTTCCTCATCAACAATGGAACAAGGCTTACTGGAGAACCAGCGCATCCCAGTAACAGAATCAGGCTTCAGGGTATGGATAATAAGAAACTTCCGTGAGTTCAAAGAACATGTTGTAGCCCAACGAGAAGAAACTAAGAACTTTGAAAAAAGGTTTGACGAAATCCTAATGAGAATAGACAACTTAGAGAGGAATATAAGTGAATTAATGGAAATGAAGA
>CM052655.1:3930827-3991950 GCA_028533165.1 Leontopithecus rosalia
CTTCTTCCCTTCCTTCCTTCCTTCATCCCTTCCTTCCTCCTTCCCTTCCTCCTTCCCTCCCTTCCTGCCTTCCTCCCTTCCTCCCCCCCCAAAAAAAACAAAAACAAACAAACAAAAAACCAATCAGGGTAATCCTTTAAACACTATCCTCTCACAAGGGAAAACAGTGGGTCAGTTCAAACTATTATGTGAGTAAAATGTAATGATACAATACAGTAGCTGGATTGTTAAAGAATATAAATATACACACAAATATACTACAGTACACAATTTTGAGACGTTAGTTTTTCTACAATTTTAACGCACAATGAAGAAATGACCTGCAGTTTCTAAACTGGTAATACTGACAGTTTTGCTTTTGGCAGAATCATCACACCTTTCAGAATGCTGCTATTGTCTATCACTTGGCAGTTTACACAAATGTGATTTGCTTTGTTTACCTCTGTGAAGAGACGGGCATCATCAGAAAGCATATTATAATCCTGTGCACATTTCTTTGCAGAATTCTGTAAAAACTTTAGGAACTCAGTAACTTCTTCGCTCACATGTTTTTTCATATCCTGATTTTTAAAAAAGTAGACATGTCTTGGGATAAAAAGTTTCATTAAAAAACAATCGCTTCTCAAGCATTGCTATGATAATTTAAACAAAGAATGAAGTATCAAATCCAAAGCAGAATTCAAAAATTATTATATAGTAATAATAAACTGCTATTAAAAATTCCACAGAAATAGAAAAGCAAATGACTAAGACTACAATACATGCTTAGGAACTGAGAAGCTTATTTTAAAAAATGCTGTCAAAATTTATTTATTCATTTTTTTAAATTACTTTTGTTTTTTTGAGACGGAGTTTTGCTCTTGTTACCCAGGCTGGAGTGCAATGGAGCGATCTCGGCTCACTGCAACCTCCGCCTCCTGGGTGCAGGCAATTCTCCTGCCTCAGCCTCCTGGATTTTTTTAATTTACTTTTTGAGATGGAGTCTTGTTCTGTTGCCCAGGCTGAAGTGAGTGGCGCGATTTCAGCTCACTGCAACTTCCATATCCTAAGTAGCTACAACTACAGGCACCCACCATCTTGCCTGGCTAATTTTTGCTATTTTTAGTAGAAACGTGGTTTTGCCATGTTGGCCAGGCTGCTCCAGATGGAACTCCTGACCTCAGGTGATCCACTCACCTCAGCTTCCTAAACTGCTGGGATTATAGGCATGACCCACTGCACCCAGCCCCAAATTTTTTTAAAAAGACAAACAACCCAATAGAAAAATGAGCAAATATAGTCAAGTTACAAAAGAAGAAATAAAAATGGCTTATACACACATAGAAAATACTTATTTTCATTGGTAATCATAAATTAAATTAATGTAAAACAAGAGATCATTTCCCCCATATTAAATTAAAGGCAAAAACAGTAATGTCCAATATTAGCGAAGATACTTTTTTCTTTTTTTTTCTTTTTGAGACGGAGTTTCGCTCTTGTTGCCCAGGCTGGAGTGCAATGGCGCGATCTCGGCTCACCGCAACCTCCGCCTCCTGGGTTCAGGCAATTCTCCTGCCTCAGCCTCCCAAGTAGCTGGGATTACAGGCACGCGCCACCATGCCCAGCTAATTTTTTTTGTATCTTTAGTAGAGACGGTGTTTCACCATTTTGACCAGGATGGTCTTGATCTCATGACCTCGTGATCCACCCGCCTCGGCCTCCCAAAGTGCTGGGATTACAGGCTTGAGCCACCGCGCCCGGCCAGTTTTTTCTTTTATTATATTTGATTTCAATTTCCTTTACCTTACCCACGCAGGATTAGAGAAGATAGGTTTTCAAAACCTGTCATACAATAGAGGTACAAACAAACTGGTTTAAACTCTTTGCAGAACAATTTATGTATGTGTAACTGCAAATCAAAGCTTTGAAAACATGCATAGGTTTTGATCTGGCAGTTGTATTTTTAAGAATTTATCTTATGGAAACTATCATTGATATGAACTAAGAATCTGCTACAAAGACTTTTAGCACAGCATCATTCATAAAATTGACAATCTGGAAACTTCTTAATTGAGACATGCTCAGAAGTAGAGCAAAATGCTTGAACTATAATAGAATAGAACCAACAAAAAAATTAAAGCACCATTTCTGTCAATTAATCTCCTTAAATTTTCCATTTAAAAAAAGCTGACTGGACCTAAAAACATAAATGTAAATTTAAGATAAAAATATTTCCTAGTTTTAGAATACATACCAAGTACTGTAAGTAGTCATTTTTATTTATTCCAACAGCTTTGGAATTTGCAGGAATCTTTGCGTATTTAACCAACAAGTCCACATAACTCCTCTGCTCTCTCTGTGAGAAACGAGAGAAACGAGGATAAGGAACTCTTGGTTTTGGAAGAAGAACCATTCCAATTGTGGTTTTAACTTTTTCCTTTGCTTGAGTTGCTGAACTAACTGCCGGCTCATTTTCTACAGAACTTGCTGAGGCATTCAAATTTTCTCCTATACGTCTGGAAAACAAAATATAATTTACAAATATGTGCTTTTCACTATCATGGAACTTCATGATTCTCAATCACCAGGGAGAATATAGCATGATTAACACAGTAAACTCTGGATTATTATCTAACTCTGCCACCTGCATTTTGGTGTTTAGCCATTTAAAGTAGATTAAGTATTCTGTGGGATAGGATCACAATGCAAACTTACCTTCAATTACCTGATGGAGAGGAAGAGGCATACTTATTCAATTTAGAAGTCTTTTTCCCAGTAATAAAGATGGGAAAATCATTCTTGCCAATTACATATGCAGGTATTTTGTGTTTATATTTTATAACAATTTGAGCTTTTTAAAAAATAGTAATCACTAAGATTTATCTGTTAATAGGGCGAACAAAAGCTATTAATCCCAGAATATAATGGAATCACAAATTTGAGGTTAACAAAATTCTAAATGTTCTGGTTTCCTCTGCTTATCTAAAAAATTAAGAAAATTCCAACATTATGCACCATATTTTATGAAAGCAGTATTGGTTTTAGAAAAGTTGCACAATCTCTTATCACTCTTGCACAATTCTCCATCACTCTGGTATGTGGCTGAATTCACAGAAGTGACTTTATGCTTCTCAGGGACGCCAAAGAAACATTCTGGCATATCTATAATAAAATGTACCAGAAGAGAAAGTAGTAAGTAGCTACAGAACCTGTTACCATATGTGTTTATGAAATGTGTGAAGGTTGTAAGAATCACAATGGAGTCACCAATGTTTAAAAACCTCTGATATCATGTAATACTATGCAACCATAAAAAGGAACAACATCATGTTCTTTGCAGGGAAATGAATGGAGCTGGAAGCCATTATCTTCAGCAAACTAACACAGGAACAGAAAAATCAAACACCACCTGCATGTTCTCACTTAAAAGTGGGAGCTGAACAATGAGAACACATGGACACGGGGGGAACAATACACACTGGGGCCTGCTGGGGGGTTGTGCTGTTGTGGGAGAGCATGAGGAAAAATAGCTAACGCTTGCAGGGCTTAATACCTAGGAAATGGGTTGACAGGTGCAGCAAACCACCATGGCACACATTTACATCTGTAACAAACCTGCACATCCTGGATATGTACCTTGGAACTTAGAAGGCCATGAAGACAGAGTTCTCATGTTTAAATTTCTTATAACAAAATACTTCTGCAAGGTTATCTGCTCAGGAATTGCCTGTCCAACCTCAGATTGGTGTCACCTTTGTTACTGATCTTTCAAAGATCAAGTATAATTATGTCAAAACAAACACACAATCTTCCTAATTTTTTCCCTAAAAAAATCTTTGTCCTCCTTTACCTCCCTAAACGCACACATAGTTTTCTACAGCATACATATTCCCATTGCAATGCTTTACTCCCAAATAAATTTCTTTTCTTTTAGAGAGTTTCTCTGTTACTTAGATTCACAACTACCCCTGCTTTTAAGAAGTCACCTTATCATCCAAATAAGGTATATGAACACAACTTCCTTATTTTACTCATAATCTACCTCTATTTTTGCTATTCAGTTATTGTAATCTACATTTTAAATAAGAGACTTTAGAAGTGCATCAAAAACTGTACTTCCTTGGCCTCTACAAATATAATTTCCACCACGGTAACTGTTCCTCTAACTTGGCTCTAAATTACACAACAATCTACAGAGGAAGGGAAACTAATGAGAAAGATGAACATCTGTTGATTCATTCTTCATTCCTACATTTGTTAATATTTATCAAATAACTACCACGTGCCAGCCTATGCCAGGTACTGGAAATATAACACTAAGTAAGGTATCATCTCCGATCTCCAGGACATTATAATCAAGTGCATTAGACAAGTAAATAAAGACGAAAGAAAAGTAGGTATGTACATCCACACAATGGGACAAAGAAGAACTTAGGTTTCCAAAGTGAACATACAAATAGGTTACTGAGGAGAATCATAAGGACACGGTGATGAGGGATTAAGGGAGAGAAAGAGAAGGGAGAGAAAATATCCACAGTGGTGGTTCTCAACCATGACAGTTTTCATGTCCCCAGGGCATCTGGGAAGCCTGTAGGTGTATCTGGATTGTAACAAAAGAGAGGGGGGATTAAAGATATTCAGAAGTGAGGAATAGTAAATGCCTGCAATATGCAGTACTATCCTGCATAGCTTTTAACAGTCCCCTTCAGGCTTTCTCTTAGCAGGTACAAGTAAGTCTAGTCTGTTATTATTTATCCTAACAGTACATTTTATTCTCTTTTATTTTTCCTATGATTCTTTTACGGTATGCTTTATTTTCTCTTAAGAACTTTAAAGGAACGGTGTTCATTTTAATGGGTGCATCTCATTACCTCATTGTATCTCATAATACAGTAGTCTATGAATTTACATTTTAGAAATAAGTTATTTCACATTTACATGTATAGGATATTATTTTTTAAATTATATCTATTAATTTCATTTTAAGCTAGTAAAGGTGTCTTACTTCTTGTAAATATCTGTCCTAAAACGTGGGAGGTTATGAGTCTGATATGGCTGAGAAATACGAATTTAGAACCACGCCTGGACAAAGGGTGAGCTACATTCCATCCAAACCCACCACTAATTTTTTACATTAACTTTATAATACTAGAACAAATATAGCAAAAATTCCAAAAGATGACAACAGTATTTTAGAAAATATGTAGGTACCCAAATAAAGCAAAAATATTTAAGACCACTCTCTTAGAGCTAAACGATGGCTAAAAAAATTAATCAAGAGAGCTGATAAGGGAATGGGAGAAGAATTTTGGAAATTAAAATTAGGTTGCTTAGGTTGGATCTGAAAATAACACAGGTAAAAGAAGACATACTTAGCTACTAAAGTTTCTCCAGTAACTGAATAAAAATAAGCATATTTTAGGCTAACAAAATGAATATTAACTGCTGATCTTGGGAGAAATGTATTACAGCAAATTGACTTCTCACTAGAAAATGTCTTGAGAGCTATTCAAACCTAACAGTATTGTGTCTGCATTCTTAACAATGCTGCTTCACAGCTGTCTCTCTGAATATGAGAACATGTCTGTCCTCGTGGCACAAACTGGCAAATTTAATTAAGCTGCTGCAGCAACAAGATGCTGACTCAGATATGCCAGAGTAGGAATGTCAAGAAATTCTAGCAGTTTAAATTGGCTACATTCAGCAAAGAATGAAATGGTAGCACATCAAGATCATTTCCCTGTGCAGTGCCGTCAAAATCTTCATCAGGGTGCGAACCAAAAGCAGCTGACAGGGCTTCTCTATCCACGTATACAGCATTACATTTTATTTCACTTGATGGTTTGAAGTTTTCCCCCTGCATTTTGTCAACTACCTATTCTCCTTTCTTACAGCTTCTATTGAAAAAAAAAAGGGCAGAATCTAAAACTTTAAGTTTCCTATACTTTAAATACTGGTTTGGTAGCTTGTTTAAAAGTAGCATTCGAAAATGGTGCTTCTAGTCTCCATTTCAAGTCTACCAGTATTTTCTGAGTTTGATTTATTTTCCTGTATTAAATATGTTAAATCATTCTCTCTCTCTCTTTAAATATATAATATACATATATTATATATTTAAAGCTATTTCCCCCCTTCTTTGCCTAAAACTGAGTTATGAATATCTGCAACCAGAAACTTTAATTTAAAAAAAAAAGGCAATTGTTTACAGTGCTATTTCTACATGAACGGCTCATGGGGCATTTTAATATCCTTTTTGATTTTTCTTAGGGGACTTTCGAAATATTCTATAATGTTTTTCATGCTTCAAAGAAAAGTAACACAAAATTAACTTTTCCTATTATTCATTTGTAAAAACACTATTCAAGCTGTCCTTTTATTTTACACACATTTATGGAGAACAGAGAGCAAAAGGAAAGTTTTTTTTTTTAATCTTGAAATTAACAGAACAAAAGGCCTTGGTTTTCAATACGAAAACAGTTGTAAATTAATAAAGCCTGAAATAATAATCATAGTAATTATTATAGTTATGAAGAATTATTACAGTTATTACTCTAACAATTACTGTAGTGATTCTTAGTAAAACAAAGTTAGGAAAAAAGACTAGACACGTTGTATCAACAGCTTGTGTACTCTTTCTGTAGTACAAGGTAAATTATAGTAATAAATTATTTTGTGCTCTATAGAAATCTAAAGAGAACAAGGATATTCTAAGAAAAAAATATTTTAGGAGTTAGACATGCCCAACTTCCAGCAAAATGCCTTCACAAAGCCAGGTTATAACCCACACCTGGGATATGCTGAACAGAAGTGGACTTGAAAAGAACCATTAAAATAAGCTGGGCACACTGGCATGCACCTATAATCCCATCTATTCAGGTGGCTGAAGTAGGAGGATCACCTGAGCCCAGAAATTTCAGTCTAGCCTGGGGAACATGGCAAGACGCCAAATCTAAAATAAAAAATAAAATAAGAAGCAGTGGCAAGATAAAGATTAAAACTAAAGATTTTTTGTGTGAAAAGAGAAAGGCTCAGACAAGAGTTCAAATACAGTAAGATTATTATTATTTTTTTATTTTGAGATAAGGTCTCAAAATTCGAGATGGGCTTTCGCTCTGTTGTCCAGGCAGGAGTGCAGTGGTGTGATCATGGCTCACTGTAGACTTGACCTCCTAGGTGATGCTCCCAAGTGATCCTCCTACCTCAGTCTCCCGAGCAGCCAGGACCACACGTGCATGCCACCACACCGGCTAACTTTTAAATTATGTGTAGAGATGAGGTCTTGCTATGTTGCTTAGGCTGGTCTTTAATTCCTGGGCTCAAGTGATCCTCTCACCCCCTAGTCTCCCAAAGTGTTGGGATTCTAAGAATGAGCTATTGTGCCCAGATGAGATTATTTTTTTTTGTATGTGTGTGAGACAGGGTCTCACTCTGGTGCCCAGGCTGGAGTGCAATGGATAGATCCTGGCTCACTGCAGCCTCAACTTCCCTGGATTCAGGGGATCCTCACACTTCAGCCTCCCCACAACTGGCTATTTTTTGTATTTTTGTTGACAGGGTCTTACCATGCTGCACAGCTGCTCTGGCCTCCTAAAGGGCTGGTATTACCAGTGTGAGCCATTATGCATGGCCTGAGATGATTTTTTTTTTTTTTTTTTTTTTGCATAGAATGATTTATTAGGCAGAGAAAGAGAGAGAACTGGAGTGAGCTCCCACGCTGTTGTGGGAGGGGATCCCAGAGACGGAAATCCCAGTTTTTATCTTTATAAAGATAAAGATACATGTTCTCTAAATCCCAGGAAAATAGAAATGGTAGGCAACTTTTTTGATCTAAATAAATAAAGGCAATTCTTTACTTAACAGTAAGTTTTAAAAAATCAGTTATCCTCAAAAAACCTGTACAAGTTGAATAACAAATAGTTTAAAAAAATCCACAAATGTACATACATAAGAGTCTTTTACCTTAACCTTGTATATCTGACATCAGCACAGAAATTCTAACTATGCACTTTGGCAAGAGTAAAGTTGCTTCTGAAATTTCCCCTTTAAAACATTTATTTTTAAAAAATTTTTCTTTTTTTTTATAGACAGAAATCTCACTCTGTTGCCTAGGCAGGAGTATAAGGGCACAATCAGAGCTCCCTGCAGTCTCAAATTCCTGGGCTCAAGTGATTCTCATGCCTCAGCCCTCAGCCTCCTAATTAACTAGGGCTATAGGCATGTGCCACCACATGCAGCTAACTATTTCTGGGGACATGGGGTCTCAATTTGTTGCCCAGACTGGTCTCAAATTCAGGACTCAAGTGATCTTCCTGCCTTAGCCTTACAACATGCTGGGATTATAGGTGTGAGGCACTGAATCTGGGCTAAAATTGTCTCTTTAATATAACTCCTGCTTGTTTTTATGTAAACTTATGCATTCGTTTGATGGCATCAAAAAAGCACTTTTTTCCTTACTGCTTTTAATGGCAATCTGGCAGTATCTATCAAAATAAATACATATATATACCCTTCACTGACGGGAGTTTGCCCTACTCATACAAGTACATGTAAAAAGGATGCTTACTGTTCCTAACAGTAAAGGAACGGAAACAAGCTAAATATCAACAGAGGACAATTTAAAAATAACAATAGAACCAAGAACCAACAATAGAATATAATAGAGCTATGGGCCGGATGTGGTGGCTCACTCCTGTAACGCCAGCAAGTGCAGTAGGATGTGCAGTCAACGAAAAGTTTTTAGTCCTGTTTTTAAATCCATTCTGCCAATCTATCCTTTGATTGAAGAATTTAATCAGTTTAAAATTTAAAGTAATTATTGATGGGGAAAGACTTACTATTACTATTTTGTTAATTGTTTTCGATACATCTTACAGCTTTTTTGTTCCACATTTCTTCTCAGTGAGCATATACAAGTCTTTAAAGAAGTCTAAATATAAATGAGAGAAGAAGTAAGAAAGTAATTGGGAGCAAATGTGGAGTCCAGAGATTATTTAAAACAGGGAAAGTTGAGCATGTTCAAAGACTGATTAAGTTGGCCAGGCAGAGTGGCTCCTGCCTGTAACCCCAGCACTTTGGCAGACCAAATTGGAGAATCACTTGAGGCTAGGAATTCAAGATCACCCCAGGGAACATAGCCAGACTATGTCTCTTAAAAACCAACCAACCAAACAAACACCAAAACCAAAAAGTGATCAAGATGATGGAAAACGGGAGAGAACAAAGACAGAGGACTAAGAGGGGATAACTGACAGAAAAGTAAACTGAGAAGGTAGGAAAAGATGGGGAGATATGCCCTCCACTGTAAAAGGAGAAAGGAAGAAAGTAAATGCTGGGCTCCCCTGGGGGAGTTTCCTAATTCCTCATTTGTATATTGATACATTTTTCTAGTAAACTCAATTACTTGGTTTTCAGATTCATCAACAATAGAGTAGAAATAGTCAATCAAAAAGAAAAGACAAGCCACTACAGGCAGGTGAGCAGTAAGAAGTACAAATTATCATTTAATAGTCATTAAACATCAGAGAAAAAAAATCATCAGGAATTTGGCAATATCTTTTAAAATATAAAACATACACACTGACTGAACAATTCAATTTCTCTGACTGTATCTTACAGAAATAACTATAAAAATTAACCGATACATTGTTTTTAATTACCAAAAAAATCCAAAACCAGAACACAATGTTTTGCAACACAGGACTAACTGAATGAATTAAAAGCACATCTATAATCTATACAGTGAGGTAATAAACAACTATCAAGGTTGAATTACATGTTGGGGCATGGAAAGATATTCAAAATATCACTTAAAATGACAGATAACTACAAAAACAGTTTTATAGTATAATATTTTTAGTATAATCCCATTTTGTATTATATACGTGTGTGTACGCGTGTATATTATAAGTAGTATACTATTTACTACTATTCTAAATAATTACCAGCATAATATTGGTACTATACTAAACCATTTACTGGTATAAATGTTAGTATAGTATTATACTATATTATTAGTACAGCGGTATGAAAATTATTGGGATAAATGGTTTAGTATAGTATTAGAAAACACTATAAAACTGTTTTGCAGTTCATGTGTGGAGAAAGGACTGAAGGTCTGAAAAGATAAATACCAAAGTGTTAAAAGTTATTTTAGTTTAACCATTTCTATAATTTAATGTTTAATACTAGAGATACATATAAAACTTCAAGTATCAGTAAAGCAACAATTAAATATGGAAATAACCAAATAAACATATTACCTGTTGGATAAAACATATAGTTCTTTTAAACTTGGAGCCATGGAACGATCTTTATAATTTTCTCGTGAGAAAAATGTCTTAAGGCCATTTTTTGGGGAAATATCCCTGTGAAACAAAGTAGTTTACTTATATTTGACAATTCAAAATCTCATGCTAGACTAAGACGCATAATGGCACAATTTTAACTTATAATTTCATATCTTCTTACCCCCCCCGACCCCCAAACAATCTCTTCTATGTTTAATTTCATATACCAGGTCTGTGGACTTATAAGTGTTACTTCCTCAGCAGCCTTAAACCCAGACCCATGATGAAGTTCTCCAGCTCCAATAATCAGCCTTGCATTTTCTTTAGTGCCTAATTAAATAAATGTCACAGAGCTGGAGAGTTAAAGATAGTAAAGACTGAAGTATAATCACAGGTCTGTCAAAGGCTGGCCTCACTTCTGGCTCTAGGACATAACATTAAGATATCTGGTTGCTGAAAACACTTCTCAACTCATTTTTGTTTCATGCACCATTGTTCTGAGCCAAAGACTAAATATCCTACCTACTTTATTTACTATGGCAAATGTGATAACTGGTTTGCAAAAAGCACCTCAAAGATGATATGATTATTTGTAGCACCATAATTCATTTAGAGACTAACATACAATATTCAAAGCTTTCCATAGTTAGGCATCCAAAAATGCTATCTGAATGAAGGAATTAAACATTTTAAAACACAGAATCCATTAATCCAGGGAGGACAAAGGTCAGTAAAATTCTGTGGAAAAGGATAATTCCAAGGGCTACAATACTGTACAAAGGTTCTAAACAACATTTGGTTCCACAATGCCAGTGGTGTTTAAGAGCATCTGTGCTACATCTGAACACATACTTTTTAGCACCGGCAAGGAATGCAAATGTTCATACTTCTTATCTAATCAAATCCCAACTTCTGGCTATCCTACTGTCCAGATAGAAAATTCTAGCATATTTGCAGCATACTCTTTTCTAACTGTCTTAAAGGCATTTATCCAAAAAACTACAATTAAGGTATTAATGGAATGGTAAAATTAGAATGCCTTATTTGCTACGTACCGCTATAGTTTCTTACTATCTTGTTGTGGTATTACATCTGTGACAACTCAATAAATTTTTTTTTTTGAGATGGAGTTTCGCTGTTGTTACCCAGATTGGAGTGCAAAGGCGCAATCTCAGCTCACCACACCCTCCGCCTCCTGGCAATTCTCCTGCCTCAGCCTCCCGAGTAGCTGGGACTACAGGCATGCACCACCGTGCCCAGCTAATTTTTGTATTTTTAGTAGAGACGGGGTTTCACCATGTTGACCAGGATGGTCTCGATCTCCTGACCTCGTGATCCACCCGCCTCAGCTCCCAAAGTGCTGGGATTATAGGCGTGAGCCACCGCACCTGACCAGACATCTCAATAAATTTTTAAGTTTCTGCATATCATATAAAAACTAAGTCAAGGGACTAAGGGGCTGTGAACTCCTTGGGGATGGGAGTGTTGTTTGCAATAAACAAATACTTAATAACATCCTGACTTAATAGTATGAGTCAGGTACTATTTTAATACTCCTAACCATTTGTAACTTGATCCTCCTTGGCTGGCTCAGTAAACGTGAGTTACAATAAACTAACGCAGCACATGTATTAGCTGTTGTTATATTATTTAACCGGATATTTGCAAAGTTTTCATACATTTCTAAAATACAGTCTATGCATTTATATTATCATTGATATACATTTCAACATAACAGCATGTCTATTCTTAAAGAGAGTCTTTTTTATTACTTCTATGGAAATGGGCAAAGTTCTTGGACACAGAAGAATTCCAGTATCTCTCCTTCACAGACCAACACATACCTAAAAACAATTTGAGTGCTGAACTGCTGTTCCACGATAGAAGTGGAGTCAGCCTAACTCAAGTGTTTAGTACGTGAAGATGAGGACTGGGTAAATTCTGAGACCCTAAACTTGTATCGTCTGCTTCCTCCAAATCTCCATGCCGGAAATCTATTTTCTTATGTCAACCATCAGCCCCACTACACTCTTTTTCAGTGGATTACAAAACGGCTACAACTCACCAATTCAGTCCTGGTTCACTTATAACCATCTTGGAGCTCATCTTCCTAGATTTCTGCTTCACTCTAGTTCACAGTTCACAGTTTCCTGGCTGCGAAGGCTCCAACAGAAACAGGATCCCTCCAGAATCTACTCAACTGAGGAAAAACAAAGGGCCGAGATCAAAAGTAAGTGATTGGCCAGGCCAATCACAGGTGCTGTTAGATGAGGACGAATCTCACCCTAAACATCTACGCTCGACAGACTGTGGCATCTAAAACAGAATACAGCAGACATATGAATGGTCCCAAGGTTCTTTGAAGCAGAGCATCAGTGACGATGTACGATGAGTCCATGTGTCCGTTTCCACTGAATCTACGCTGGGAGTGCTACTCCTAGGTCACTCACTATGGAAGTAAGAGCTGAAACAGAATGGTGTTCTCGTTGCTCACATACTAGGCCCCTCCATGGCATGGAACTGGAAGTCAACTCAGTTCTCCACTCCCTTACTGCCAAAATAAATCTTGCTTTTCTTTTCCTGACCATGCTTGGTTATGGGGCAGATTCTGGCAGGCACTGCGTGACAAAAGCCACCTCGGTATCGGGAATCTCAAGCCTGTCACAGAGGACCTCGCGTTTGAGGAGACTGAGATCGTGAACTTGTGACATTTCACTAGATCACTTAAAGACATCATCTGGACTACAAATCAGGCTTGGTCTCTTCATGTTCAGTACTGCTTCTGTGACCCCAGGCAGACTGATAAGGCGACACGCGATAACCTGAACAAATTTAGGAGTCGGTCTCTCGGCACCGGACGGGCCCCACCGGCCGCCCCTTAATCCACCTGTCACCCTTCGGCCCAGTGCGGGGCTAGGGGTGGGGCGGTGGGGGGAAGAGTCGATGAAGGCAAAACCAACGGCTGAGGGAAAGGGGGCGCAAGGAGAGGGGAAACGGGTTGCAGAAAGGCAGGCAGAAGGGCGAGCAAAGCAGGGGCAGGGGCCGTGCAGAGCCAGGAGCAGAGTCCTGGCCCGGTCGCCATGTTCCCTCCTCCCGCCCCCGCATGAGCACCCCCGCTGACCCGGCAGCACCCTCCCAACCGCGTCTCGGCTGCAACGCAGCCCTTCCGCCCACCTCATGGTCCGCGGCGGCTCTCGCCCAGGCCGCAGCCACACACCGCACACGCTCCACCCCACTCCTCAGAGTCGCGCGCGCCGGAAAAAGGCCATATTTAAAGAACGTGGCTGCGCCGCCTCGGCCCTGCGTGATGACGTCAGCAGCGGCATAGTGGGCGGTGCCTTGCGTCTTGACGGCCGCTTTCCTCCGCTCGTCCCGGCCGCGCGCGCTCTTTGTGGTTCTGGAAGCGAAGGGCGACAGAGCTCCCCAGGCGGAAGTGGTTCGAGGCTTCGTGTTTTCCTAGAAAGTTCTCGACCTTTGTCTGGGAGAGGAGGAGGTTGACACATTGGAAGGACGACAAGCGACAAGCGCAATACTGGAAAGACCAGAACATACTTGGTTGTGACCTTAGCCAAGTATCCTGACTCCCCTAATCCAGACTCCGCATCTGTAAAATGGAGATGAAATTGTTAATACTGCTTCATAGTTTTTTTGGAAAGGATAAATGAATCAAAAGATGAACCTGTGCTCTGCATAGTACCTGGCACACAGTAGGGCCTCATGAAGTACTCCTTTACCTCTGCTCCACTCCCTGTCCCGTTTTAGCTGTCAGTTTCTACCAGAGACCATTCTGGTTCAAACACTAGTTTTGTTCTCATGCATCATGGAAAGATCTATTGACTGTAAACAGATTAATTTGTGCTTGGTGCTCGGTACACATAGGACTAAGACTGAATACTGGTTTTTCCAGTGCTTTGGATCTCTGGGGATGTAAGACATTTACATTAAATACAATAGCAAGTAATAGAGGACAATAATTATTAATTATAACTATTGTAATACAATAAATACAATAGAAAGTTACATAGGAAAGGTGTATAGAGAAGATTAAGGTTAGAGGGAGAGGCATAGCTAGTGCGAGGGGCAAAACGCAGCTTTGAATACTATTGAGTACTTACATGTCAGTTACTGCACTGACCACCTGCCAGGTGGGCTCCTTTGAAGAATGTGGGTATGTGGAATGAAGAGAAACGGCATTCTAGACAGACCAGCACAAGTGTCAACGGACAAAAATTTGACACATCTAAATATTTCAATTGCCTTTATTGTGATTCTAAAATCAGGCAACACTTATTCCATAAAATGAAATGAGAGTCCCAGTGAGTTGGAACAGAGGAGGCTGGCTTTACCTCCAGAAGGAAGGGCTGAAGAAAGCAGAAACAGAGAACAAAAAGCAGATCGATCATTTCAGAACTACCTTTCTGGTAAGGTGGAAACAGAACAATGGAAAGATAACCGATTGCTTAACATCAGGTTACTTCAAGTTACCCTTTGCTGTAAGGACTAAAACAGAGGAAACTTCATTATCTTGCTGATTGAAGATTGAAACTGCCCTGTTATCTTTGTCTCCTGATTTCCTGGATGGCCAGATACTTCAGTTTCGGTTTGGTGAGCGTGGGTGACTCCATTTTGATTTTAGTCTCGTCTATTGGTGTCTAGTGCAGAAGTTCAAAACAATGGCCTCTTATAATTTTTGTTTAATACAAGGAACCGCATAAACCTATTGCATAAATAGAATCTAGTGTGTACTACTAGGAAAGCATGTTCTACATTTTATTTTTTGTTTTAAGACAGAGTCTCCCAGACTGGAGTACAGTGGTGTAATCTCAGCTCACTACAACCTCTGCCTCTTGGATTCAAACGATTCTCTTGCCTCAGTCTCCCTAGTAGCTGGGACTAAAGGGCACACCACCACACTTGGCTAATTTTTGTGCTTTTTTGGTAGAGATGGGGCTTAACCATGTTGGCCAGGGTGGTCTCAAACTCCTGACCTCAAGTGGTCTGCCCACTTTGGCCTCCTTAAGTGCTTGAGATTACAGGCGTGAGCCACTGTGCCCAGTAGACATTTTAGAATGATTTAGAATATTGTTAGAAATTATGTTAATGTAAAAAATATGCTATAGGAAACCATAGGTAGTTTCTTTTGCCTGGAATGCAAGGTCTCTGAAGAGCAGTAGAGGAAAAGGTGTTGAAAAAATTGGTTGAAGCTAGAACACAGAAGACCTTATAAGCCAGACTAAGGAAGTTTGACTTTAATGTATAAGAAATGGAATGCTGGGAAACAAACAAAAAAGCTTACATAATGACACAATTAGAACTGGCTTACTGTGCTTCAGGAAGATTGGCCTGGCAACCTATGGAATTCATTTAAGGGAGGAGGCCAGTTAGGAGACTGTGCCTGTGAATATTTAAATTCAACCAGTACAATGCCTGTTACTGTGCAGATATGCAGACGGCATTTCTTTCTTTTTCTCTTTTATTTTTTTTTGAGACGGAGTTTCGCTTTGTCACCCAGGCTGGAGTGCAGTGGCTGGATCTCAACTCACCGCAAGCTTCGCCTCCTGAGTTCACGCGATTCTCCTGCCTCAGCCTCCTGAGTAGCTGGGATTATAGGTGCCTGCCACCATGCCCAGCTAATTTTTGTTATTTTTAATAGAGACGGGGTTTCACTGTGTTGGCCAGGCTGGTCTCAAACTCCTGACCTCAGGTGATCCACTCACCTCGGCCTCCCAAAGTGCTGGGATTACAAGTGTGAGCCACCGCGCCCGGCCAGAGTCTCAGTTTCTTCATTTGGATAACGGAGGCAGTCATACCTCACCTACAGAATTGTTGTGAAGACTAGAATATATAAAAACTGCATTGCAAAGACTAAATGTTCAACAAAAATGAGCCATTCAAAAAATAAAAGATGAACAAAACAGTGGAGGTGGCACTGTAGAAAAAATTATAATGCAAAAAATGGTATACATACATATAAAAGGTTCCATGGGAGGCCGGGCACGGTGGCTCACGCCTATAATCCCAGCACTTTGGGAGGCTGTGGCGGGTGGATCACGGGATCAAGAGATCGAGACCATCCTGGTCAACAAGGTGAAAATCTACTAAAAATACAAAAAATTAGCTGGGCATGGTGGTGTGTGCCTGTAGTCCCAGCTACTCGGAAGGCTGAGGCAGGAGAATTGCCTGAACTCAGGAGGTGGAGGTTGCTGTGAGCCGAGATCATGCCATTGCACTCCAGCCTGGGTAACAACAGTGAAACTCTGTCTCAAAAAAAAAAAAAAAAAGGAAAAAAGATTCCATGAGATCACAAATGAGGAAGAAATTCATTTTGATGGAGACAACTTAGACACCGCTTCGGAGAAGTTTAATTTACCATTTGAGTCTTGAAGGATGACAAGTTCACTGGGTGGTGACAGGGCTGTGGATTTTAAGGCGTGAAAAAAAAGCACAGAAGTGTGAACAGCTCCACATGTTCTGGGGAGGAGGAAAAGCTGCCGCATCACTATGCTGGGGGAAATGAAGGTCATTGGACCAGAAATGGTGAAGCGGACTAGAGATGGTCTTCACGCCATGCTAGAGATTTTGGACTTTATTCTCTGCATTATGGGGAATCTGTGTGTGTGTATGTTTGTGTATGTGTGTTTTAAATCACTTTGTTGCGTTATAATCTACATACCATAAAATTCATCCATTTTAATTGTACCATTAGGTGACTTTTGGTAAATGTGTGAAGTTGCACAGCCATCAACATGATAGAGTTTTGGAACATTTCCATTAACCCACATCCTGTGCGCAGTTTGTGATCAGTCCCTCTTTCCAGCCCCAGCAACCATTCATTCACTTTCTGTCTCTTAAGATTTGCCTTTTCTGGACATTCCATTTAAATGAAATCATACGATATGTTGCCTTTTGCATCTGGATTCTTAGCATACTATTTTAAGGATCATTCATGTATTAGTTGTAGCATGTATTAGTATTTATTAGTATATACATTAGCGTCTATTAGCTGTGGCACGTATTAGTATATACAGTAGCGGGTATTAGCTGTGGCACGTATTAGTATTTATTCCTGTTGCTGAACAGTAGCTCATTTATGGATATGCTCATTTTGTTTATCCATTCAACATTTGATGAACATTTAGATGGTTTCTACTTTTTGGCTCTTCTCAATAATGTTGCTGTGAGCATTTTATGTGTACAAGTCTTTGTGGGAACTTTGTATTTTTATTTATCTTGAATAGATGTCTAGGAGTGGAATTCCTGAGTTGTGTGGGAAATTTATGTTTAACTTTTTTTTTCCATAGAGGTGGGGTCTTGCTATGTTGCTGAGGCTGGTTTCAAACTCCTGGCCTCAAGTGATCCTCTCCTTGGCCTCCCAAAGTTCTGGGATTACAGGTATGAGCCACCATGCCCAGCCTATGTTTAACTTTTTAGAAAACTGTCAAATTGTTTTCCACAGCAATTGCACCATTTTATTCCATGGATTTTTAAGCAGAAGGAGGATTAGGTTTTCTATTTCTGGTAAACTGAGGAACAAACCAACCCAGAAGTTGAATGAGAAGCCAATTTAATTTTGAAAGAGTTCATAATAGTATGTGCTTGAGTTTATAAACGTTTCATTGGACCAGAATTTCAAAAAGAACTCTAAAAACTGCAAACATTGACTAAGCAAAGTTATCATAGCTGTTACTAAGTTACTAGGTATTCATTTATTCTTGGAGACCAAATCAAGACAGAGAAATGTGCAAGACCATCTTTTTTCATTTTTATTTTTATTTGGCAGTGCAAAGTCATTTTTCTTCCCCTCAGCTAATGAGCTTCCTTTGCTTGATTTGGGATGAACTTGGCCTTGGAATAGTTAAGAGCTTAGTAACTGCTTCACTCAGGGAACTGCTTCACGCATTTACAATCATCCATGAGGTTCTTTCAAAATGCAAATTCAGAAATAGTCCTCTAGCACAAAGGTTTCAATCTAGTGTGATTCAGAAACTTTTGGAGAAAATATTGTTGCTAATAGCAGTTTGTTCAAACCAGGCCTTTCAGCAATAAATGGTATTTCAAGTGGGGAGGGAATCACCATCCATGCTGAAAAGCAGCAAAATAGTCTGGCCCAGCATAAGAACAGAATGGCTACAGTGTTCAGTCTCTTTCCACTCAGAATCTATTTTCTAAAATATATTTAGATATGTTCTGTATTACGTGCCCCATGGGCTGAAAACAACAACGCAGAAGTCACTGTTCACTTGAAAGATGGTCTTTTAGAGGGAGCATGTAAGTGTTCCACAGAGAGAAGTTGGTAACGCTGATAATTCCAAGTAGAGTAATTTAAAATGTGTATTGTCTTTAGAATGCTGTATGCGTTTTCCCAGCAGGGTAGAGAAAGAATGGTAGAAAGGGCGAGTATGGGTCTTGTTAGGAAGTCACTATCATAATAGATTTTGGGTGAGGCTAATAGTAATTTTTGTCCTTCAAGCAAAGAACACTTGATAAATAAAGTAGCTGCTTCCTCACAAAAGGAGTTAAAAACGTTGTTTCAGTGGATAAACAACAAATGGATTACTGAAAGATGACTAGATTATGGTGGAGTTGACACTTCCCCTCCCAAGGAGAAAACAATCTAGAATCAGATTAAATACAGGACTGGCTTCTCTCTTTCCAGCATGAGAGATAAATGACATTAGAAAAAAACCAAGGGTTTTCTTCAGATCATAACTGGTGGGACAGTGAAAGGAGAGAGCTCCTGTTAATCTCCTAGAGTGAGGCTTCTGCCACCGATGGGAGTCCAGGCTTGCTTCAAAAGCTGTGGGTGGGGAGTAGAAGCAGTAGGGGAGCCATCAGTGTGATTCTGCTGGAATCCAGGAGGGTTCTCGACCAAAAATTCCCTTCTCACTCTCAAGTTCCCCAAGCTCCTTAAGCATGGAAATATCTTTTTTTCTTTCTGTCTCTGACGACTTACATGACACGAATAACCTCTTTGGGGCCTGTTTTTGAACCCTACTGGGCCCTATCTTCAGTTTCTTGTTCAAAAGGGGAAGCCAAGGTGCTTGGCTGCATCTCAGCACAGCAGCAGGGACCTTTCCTACCACCACGCATGTGGCGCCGTGTTTTCACAGACCTGTTAGGAGGAGCTGAGGCCTCTGCACCTGCCCATGTGGTCCAAATGCACGTTAGACACGAGGTCCACTTTTGAGGGGCTAGACTTGCCCCTTGCTTCCTCTTGTCTCCTGAAGAAAAGTTCAGTAGTAACAGTAGCAACTAAGACATTCTTGATGACCAGTCCATGGTTATTACTTTTGCTTCCTCTCCTAGACTTTTAACCTGGCATCTGTTATCCTGTTTTTCCTGTGAGATCATCATGAACAGAATTTTAAGAAGTCTCTTTTACATTCCTGTTGAAGTACCCTTTTTGAAACTGAGCAGGCTAATCCAGTATAAAGAGGTGGCTGTAAAATCATTTGGGCAGAGATCTACAAGTGACAGTTTCATATTTTAAAATGTATTTTAACTCTCAATTTCTGCAGACACTGGAAGGTGTGTTTATAATTATGTAGAACTTGATGGTCTACAGAGATTCCACATGCATAATTTTGTTCTTTTTTTCTGAGGTAGTTGAAAATAAAAGCAGGATTAGGGATTGTTTACTACTTGCAGCGACTTTGGGGATTAATTCAGATATTTATTGACTACTACTGAGTGTAGGGGATGCTTGGGCATTATAGTATGTTGAGGAAAATGCCAGTTCGGTTGCCTTTATTCTGACTTCAGAGTATTTTATAATTTGAATGACCTTGATACTATTTTCACAGTAATTGATGAGGTTTTTGCACCATTAAAATGGTGTCATATTTAGCTGATGCTAAATTTATGGTTCACCCCTAAGTAATTTACTCAAAAGAAGGGGTGGGAGTGGGCAATGACACTGCAGGCAGGCAGAGACTAAGAAAAGTCTGGCAACATTTCTGCAATTCAATTTTAATGATTTCTAAAGCAAAAGTGACAAAATATACTATGCATTCAGGATTTCTTTCCTTCTCAACTCAGGGAAGATCAGTCATGGCACCCTTTACTTTTTGAGACAGGAAGCAACCTCAGAAATCTCAATTCTGCATTGCCAAGAGTGACTGTCAATCAGTGGGTGATATCTCACAAGTTAATACTGCTTTGCCTTCTCTGATCAAAAGGGTTGCTTGATCCTTGTAAATATTATTTTCCCTGCAAAATGGCAGTAATTTTTTTTTTTTTTTGAGACAAAGTCTCGCTCTGTCACCCAGGCTGGAGGGCAGTGGTGTGATCTTGACTCATTGCAACCTTCGCCTCCCAGGTTCAAGCGATTCTCCTGCCTCAGCCTCCCGAATAGCTGGGACTACAGGTGCACACCAACACACTCAGCTAATTTTTGCATTTTCAGTAGAGACAGGGTTTCACTATGTTGTCCATGACGTCTCGATCTCTTGAACTCATGATCCACCTGCCTCGGCCTCTCAAAGTGTTGGGATTACAGGCGTGAGCTACTGCGCCCGGCCAATAATTTTTTTTAAAGTGCTATACTATAGAACAGTGCTTCTCACACTTTGATGTGCATACAGATTACCTGGAATCCTAAAAAAATGCAGCTTGATTTAGTAGGTCTCGGTGGTGCTTGGGATTCAGTAGTTCCAACAAAGGGCAACTGATGCTGTGCGTCTGTGGACCACACTTACTAAGCTTCTTCTAGACCCTTCAACTAAGGACAAGTTGTAAGCTAGGAAACTATGTACAGCACAACTCATTAAACAAGAAAAAAGAAAAACAACGCAAGGGTTCCATTAGAAGCTGAAGTTTTATTATAGGATAACAGTACATAAAGCACATCTAAAATTGATGTGTTCAATGCACTTTTAATAAAGGTAATGTAATATTAAAGGTACAGTTTCTAAGTACAATATAACAACATTCATATTAGAATGAAAATTGGAGTATTTAAAAGACAACATTAAATCTCTCTTTTTGTACAGCTTATATTTACAAAATGAATCAAAATATTTTTTTTAAATTCAGGACTCAATAAAATAAACAGCTGGAAATAAGCAGACTACTGTAAGAGTGAATTGAAAAGAAAACCCAATGTAAGTGAAAAGCTGGATGATCCTCTAATAAAGATCATTAGCAAAGTTTCAGTTGAATACTAGTTTTAGGATTCCCATAAATGGCTTGCATTTTTAGTGTGGCAGATAAAGGAGTTTTTACATACTGTACACAAAACAGACAGCATTTATTTATAGGTACAGTATTACTGTTTCCAAACTTGCATGTATATTTACAGAAGGCTGAGTTTGTTACTCACAGAGGTTTGTGAAATTTGTGTGCTTAATCCTCAAGACCTACACACAATTAGAATCAGCATTTCATGTGGTCTTTTTAAATGTGGCTTAAATAGTTGGTTGTCGAATAAAATATTAACCATAAGGCTTGCCTTACTTTATCAACTTAACGAAACAACCCAGGAAAAACGTTTTCATGGGGCACACTTGTTATCATTTAACCATTGTCAAATGCTGACATGTGCTGGCCTTTGTGCAGACGCAAAGAGATATATACAATCTCTACCCTCAGGAAGCTTAGGATGCTAAATGGTGCTTTAAAAAAAAAAGGTTTCAATCTCTTTCCAAGCGAGGCAGTTAAGGAATGATGTGATTTATATTAAAAGAGATTTCTCCCTAAACTGTGGCCAATCCACTGTAAAAGGTTAACTATTAGCATTAGCTCTCATTAACCACACAATTGCATTTATAATTAAGGTAACCCAACTCTTCCACAAAAATGGAAAATGTCTAGAATTGTGGGTAAATATGCAGTGCATGGAAGCCAATAATCATGGCTTGAGAATTTATCACCTTCAATTACAAAAAGTGCAGTAAACAGAAACATTTGCTCTACATTTATAAATTGCTCAAAAATCTTTGCTAAAGATCTTACAAATTCAGTAATATTACAGAACAATTCTAATCAATATTTAATAAGGTTAACTACATCCTTAGTTAGATATTTGATATACTTTCCTTTTCAATAATGCCAAATAGATCTTGGGAGAATGGGTAAAAAGGTTTAAGTAAGCTCATTAAATAACTTAAAAAATGAAGGTCCTTCACTCAGTTCATGGAACTGGTTGAGGTCATATTGAAATAGAACATCCCTTGTCGAATTTGCTTTATGGCCCATGTTCTGGCAGAGGATGTCTCCATCCTTCTCATCACTCAGGTAGGAGGGAAAAGGTTTATTCTGCCATCAAGCCACCTAGGATATTTTATATTAATGCCTATTATCTATAATAGGAGCTAAGTATACAACTCTGTTAGGTGCCAATAATATGATTCCTTAATAAGAAAAAAAAGTGTATTACTCCAATAAACAAGTTTCTTTAGGATCTTGAAGGCCTGGCAAAATTATTTTTCAGCTTAGGAGATACGCTATAAAGCCAAGTTGCAAACATAAAGTAAATGCTAGTAAGTTTCCATATAGCCATATTTATAAACAAATTCACCCTATAGATGTCAAATATCCATACTAAGGAAGTAATTTTATCCTAATTAAATACACTCTAGAATAATTTATATAACGATATTATGTATTTAAAGAGAAAAGCATGTCCCAAATCCAGCACTCTGATACAGCTGCCAGTTGGGCGTAGGTAGATATATATATATATATATATGTATATATATACAAATATATAGTTATACTCAGTGAAATTAACAAGACCCAAAGGTGGTATTGTCTAGGAATAAAAGGGACTTTTTTGTTGTTGTTCACAAAAGTAACTTGTCTAGCACCACACATCAGAAAAACACAAAAATAGCACACTCTAGTTCTAAACAGCTATGTCTAAAATAGATTATATAGTAAAACCGGTATTGTACAGCATATTGTGGATTTGATAAACAGATAAATATTTGCACTGAGTAGGCTGTTTATAATATAACATTTTCTTATCTATACAGAATGAAAGCCAAAAAAGTTAACTGTATAGAGATGTGCAGAACAACATTAAATATGACTCAAAAGCAGGGACAGGTCAATTTGAAAGAAGAGTAAGAGAGAAAATGTTTACAGGCCATTACAAGTTCTTAAGTTAATAGTAAATAAGGAATCGATTGCTCAAGTTGAAGAAAGCAGTAAACAAGAGATTGCATTTACATGCAGATGTCTAAAATTTGTATTTTTTAAGTCTATGCACAAAAGTCATTTGTTTTATTGCTTGACATTCAGTTATGGCTAGATTATTTAACCTATTTTTTTTGTACTTTGGAAACAAGAATATTGTTAAAGGTGCCATAAAAATGGACAACATTGAAAACGGTTTGCAAATAAACCACCTAACACTGCAGTTCTTTATACATATTAAAAGCCTTGTCTGGGGTTTGTCATATGTTAAATATTATTTAAACTGGGAAAATATGTTGTCGCTTGAAGCCTCCCATTGGCCCAAACATCCAATACAAAAACACATCTCCACAAAAGGAGCAGGCAGACAATACAGGTACATTTACAGAAGCAGCCAGCTAATGTCCTAATGTTTGAAAATTTACCACTGTTTAATATGAGATTTCAAACTGTGTGGATAAGAAGAGAATTTTGGATTCAGGAAGATGTATACAGTACATACCGTTTTTTGTGTGTGAAATCATTTTCACTATATTGCTCAAGAATTGTCTGCATTTACATATGCAATCTGTTCAATGATAATCAAGTTCCCAGAAACAGTATTTATCCACATTAAAGTAATAATGTTGAAAAAGGAATCACACATGAACACTGGCGAGAATTTAGTTGTTCTTGGAGAACAACATAATGGCATGTGCAGCATGTCAAAGCTAATAGAAAGCTATCTTTCATTAGTTCTTAGAAGCATGATAGAAAAAGAAGTGTGGTACTGCTAATGTGGCAAAGTACACTAAATGTAAACAGCAAACAGATTTTCTAGGCATCTATTTAAAATGTTCATACTCACTTTCTCAATAAAAGACTCCATGTTATGTTGCATCACTGAAAAAGGCTGTTTCTATTTGGACTGAATATTCTGTCATTCATTTATAAATAAATGACTGAATGTATTTATTGCTCTAAGTTCTGAGGGTTTGGTTGAACATGGAGATTCTTCCCACCCATCTAGGATGGTTCCTTGGTATGAAGTCAGGCTTCTGGATTCTTATAAAAATTATTCTGGGAGCCTGACAACACTGATCTCACCTACACAAACAAACAAACAGACCCAGAAGTGAAACCAGTTGCACAGTGGAGACGTTGCTGGTCAGTCTTCTCATCTCTTAAAAATAAATAGTAATAGGAAGGTCTCTATAATAAAGTCTGGTGGAACCTCTTTATTAACATTATGTTTACAGACAGCATGAAGACCTGTGTCATAGAATATTACCAATAGATCAAGATTTACTATTGCAATTGCATTTCTGGGCACATTATTTGATCTATAGTATAAAGTTATTTTCATCGGGTTCCATATCATAACTTTATAAGAAGTAGCAATCACACGTTATATAAAAATGTCAGTAACGTGTGAGGGTATACACAGAAATATTCCAATACACACACACAGAGGAGAGACTTCAACCATGTTCCATATTCTTTATCACCAAAAGCAACATGGTAAAGGTATCCTTTTCATCTTATAGACGTGGGAAGTTTTCCCACATTATGCTCCTCTGTTATAGAAAGAAAATATATAAATCTTCTTGTGAATGTGTATCCCCAGGTGAAAGAATCAGAGCCAACAGTTACACTGAACTTCTCTGACTTTATGGAAACTAATACGTGGAATATGGTAGCAAAACCGTATTTCAAAAATATAACATGTAACAGTAACTGTTGGCTCGAGTTGCTGCTGTCACACAGGCAGGTTTTGTTTTGTCTTTAAACATTAGCTCTTGTAATGCATCAGCTCTAAACTACAATGTAGAAGAACTGTTTTCCATGAAGGAGTTTTTGGTTTGCTTCTAGAGGAGAACACATGATAACCATAGTGAATTGCCGGTATTTTTAAAACATGTTTTATCTTTTACCTAAATAGCTGTACTGATTACTGGTTTTTAAAAAATTTACCCTTAATATGTAGAATTTGAAAGAGCTTTTAATATATGATGCTATATACATATTTTTTAAGAGTATTTTAATTAGAGAAACAGTAATTAGAATATGCAAGGACTATACTTTGAATGATGCTCTTTGCTGGTACGTTACCTATTAATTTATTTTTTAAACACACTGGCGTAACTGCTTTGGAAGTTATTCCGTGTTTTGAAACACAAGACTGAAGAGCACATCAAGTTCTGAACGCAACAAAATGAGATGAGTAAAGAGTTTACACACACGCAGTTCTGTCTAGTTCACTTGTGCCGTGGAGGGATAGTATTATCATTATTATTAATAATAAAAAACACAATTTGTCCCAGTAGTACTGGCCACCCTGTTTTAAGAGTTTTAGGAGATCCCTGAGCACATTGTTTCTGACTCTTAACCCCAACTCCAAAATGATAGGGCTTCTATCGTTGATAACAAGATGGATTGTCATTCACAGTAAGTCAATCATAAGGTGCTTATTTACCCTTGTTTTTCACCAATCAGCACAAAGAACTGTCAGAAAATAACTTTTTATTATCTTAAAATAATAGCATTGGAAGGACATATGATTTAAACAATCAATGTTTGAAACAGTGGCTTTAGGATTATTATCTGGCTGCCCCTCAACAATAACAAGTGATTCGATCGACATTCCTTAGCCAAAAATAAAAGGCAAAACAAAAGAAAAAACAAAAAAACCCACAAAACAAAAAAACCCCAAAAAACTGTACAAATATGTATTTTTCCCTGAGGGATCAAGGTACACCCGCAAGTGCTCTATGTACATATTGCACTAGAGAGGAATGAAAAACATGTGCAAAAAAGCAACAATGAGAGAAGCTCACACACTAAACCCTTTTCGTGAAAGATACCACTAGGTTGTTTTGCATTTTGGAATGTCGGAACACAACAGCTAGCTATTCCTTAGTCTAAAACTAAAAACACACATTTCTACTATGGCACATTCAATGAAATAAAAAGTTTTCCAAAGACAGATAGACAAATTCCATCAAGAAAATAATACAAAGTTTGTTTGTTTGTATTTTTTTTTTTAGAAAATTACATTACTTTCTTTCTTTGTTTCACATTACAAAATCTTTTTTTCTTTACACAAATCACATTTTATTGCAGGAATATTTCAAGTGCCATCAAATATTTATAGAAGGGTTAAAAAAATAGAAGTCTCTCTAAAGTGGTCCAGACAAGGCTTTGTATAGAATAAATCTTTTTTTTTTCCCCATCTTCTAGTTTTGATTTAAGTATTTTGAATACATTTTCTTTTCCATTGACACTTAGTAGCCTAGAAGCGGTCCGACACACACACATCATACACGTGCAGATCACACACACACACGCACGCACGCACGCACGCTCCTTCCTCACCTGACCCTCAGCCCACCCCCATACGCTCATAGATAACTGGGTATCTACACTATAAAGAACAACCAAACTTAGAAGCAGTGTCTTAAGTCACGTTTTTCTTAAGTTAGAAAGGGTGAATTACGATGCTGAAGACTTTAAAAAAAAATCCATAACTTTAATACAAAGTAAGATGCTGAACACTTAAAAAAAATCCATAGCTTTAACAAGATTTGCAAACTGTCCAGAAAGCACTTTCATCTGTACTTTTGTTTGCATTGTGACCAAGGTTTTTCACAATATAACCCTTTGGACACCACTGGCAAGAAGGTATTCAGGCTGTGTACAAAAGCCTTATTTGCCTTATGTAAAAACAATTTATTATAAAGGCCTTGTAGCAGCAAGGCTGACAGTGATGTGGTTCCAGTCCTTAAAGACTATTGGACATTGAAGTTTAGGAAACTTTAATTAGAAGAACTATTAAGGATAATTGTTCTGATATCACCCAAGTATTTTATGTCATCACATAGGTGTTTTTATAATAATGAAGAAAGGAAAATGCAAAGTTTTTCAAATCCTTTTCTGAGCTCCGTATTTTTTTTAACTGAATTTATTGTTTAACATCAGATCCCAACTTAGATCCAAATAGTAGTCAGTTGTTTCCTTGTTTCACGGAGCACGTCTCTGTCTACTATTTCATTCTACTCTGTCAATCATTGGACTTGGCTCTTAAGCTCCACCCCTACTTTTCTTTCAGAAACACCTGGGAAGAAGCATCATGTTATGGTATCATGGTTTACCATAAAAGCAACGTCCCCGTGGCATGACTATTACTGAGGTTAGAGCATGAGTTTTCTTGTCTGTTTTTGTTTTGTTTTGCGTTAGGTACATGTAGAATCCTTGCTGGGAAAAGGAATTTCTTTTAAGTTCAACATTATGTGCTCTCTCACCCTTGAGAAATTCAATTTGCTCTTATTTCACAAACGGACACTGGAATTAGGTTTAGTTGCTCTTTAATGCACTAGTACCTGAGGCTGGTCATATTCAGAAAGCTTTGGTTAAAAAGAAGTTAATATACTTTAATAAAACCATCCCCAAATTTAGTGAATCTGAACGACAAAAAAACAAAACAAAACCCAAACAAAAACAAAACACCATTTCCTCCCAAAGGAGAAACAACAGGGAAAAAAAGGACGAATAAATAACTGAACTAAGCTTGGTGCTCTTTTTAGAGTATAAATACTATTGATCTTTAAAGGAACTATGCTTACTTAAATTAAAGATCTGATTTAACCCTTCTTGCCCCAATATAAATACTATATGCTGACAGTAGCCTCTCTCTATAAACACATAAAATTTTACATGCCTGTAGGAAATTTAAAGGAATATTACTCTTGCCTTCTATTTATGGTTAAACCCTTATTATGTTTGTGGGGAAAAAAAAAGTCGGATGTTATTTAGGCTTCATACACACATCTGTGTGAATAAAAACTTCCTGTTTTCCAAGTCCCCCAGGAAACAAGTCAGAAAATAGGTGGAGTTAGAAACAGAGTGAAGTGCTCTGGGAAGCCCATGCTGGTAACCCAGCACGATGTGAGAAGCTGCAATTCCTGTGGAAGATTCCGCAGGGACACCAGCGGCAGAGGAGACTATTTCTTGGGCAGAAAGCACTGCGTGGAAACTCTTACCTTAACATCCATGGGAGATGTTCCCTTTTCTGTACAAAATGGTCTTTGACCCGTAGTTTGAATCCCACCCTAGTGTGACTAAAGTCCTCTTCTAAATGCCTACATTCTCAAAAGGTCACTTGTTTTTAAAATATGCATACCTGTTTATCAGACTATTCCTTTCCCCTTCCCCCACTAGGATTAAAAAAAACCCATGAAATCAAACAGAAACAACTCAGTATTTCTCACCTGAACACACCAGCCAAATCATCTTCTAAATATTTAATAAAATAAATTACAGTCCACAGTTTCCTAGTGAAGATAAATACAAGAGTAAATGTTTGCAGCCAGCATCAACTTCACTTTAAAGGCTTAAAGTATTTAATATTTAAATAAGAGAAACTGGTTCAACATTGTATGCTCCCCTCACCCTCCTATCCATCGTTTTTCAAATATGGAGAGCAACATTCCTGAATTATAGCATCTATTTACAACAAATCTAGAAGTAGTTCACTCTGAGATAAACTCATAGGGTTCCTAGATTATACCAAGAACATAAACATTCACAAAGTAAATGCTTCATGTCCTCACATGGGGAGCGTGGGTTTGCTCCAGATATAATCTTTGGGTCCTTCTTATAATAAAAGCTGGATTCCAATAAATATTCTGGTTATTGATTTGTTCTCAAAGCCCAAGAGTTGCAAGTTGAGACCGAGTCCATATTTAACTACCGAATTGTGTAAAATGAGCTTCCCTCCCTCGCCTCCATGAGGTGGCATTTTAAAAAGTTTAAAAAAAAATGAGCATGATGGTATATATCCACAGTGCCAATCACTCATTCAACTTTGTATGAAGCATAAACACATCTATCATTAAACTTACCAAAAAGCAAAGTATAATTTAGGGAGAGTTCCGTTCTAATTCCAAATTCACGTGTTAAAAAAAAAAAATCCAATGTGGTGATTTCTAGATATGACCAGCCAGTATTTTAAAAGTCATTTTGTAAACAGCAGCATAAATACCTCCCGACGTACCTTCCAAGCCTTCTCAGTTAAACTTGTGTTTCTGGTGCACATACGACACGACAGTGAACACGCCAGCATTTAATTTAAAGAAAAAGGTGCAAAATGAAAGTGCCTTATCAATTCAACAGGAAAAGCTACACCAGTAACTACATTTTATATTAATTAAAACAATATATAAACAATATCTCTTTTAGCTATATATAGTCTTCATGCCCATTTACCCTGTAATATATTATAATGCTATTGTTGCTACTGCTATGGACCCTTTTCATGCCATCCTGCAGACTGGCAATAACCGGTGAAAAAAATAAAAACTTCCTTCATGAAACAAAGAACCAGTTGTGCAAAGTAATGCCGCAACCTCCGCTATGCACACCAGTCACCGATTATTGCTGGACTTCCTCTTGTTACTGACAGATTGGTGACTCTGTAGAAAGTCTGTGGGCAGTGAGCTACGAGAAAAGGATAATCCTCCGACTTTAGAACCCTCCTGTTGTAAACAGAGGTCAACGATCAAGAAGTCAAGACAGAAAAAGGGTCCATATCTGTAGGCAGAATGGAAATCATATGCATGAGAAAAACAAGTTCAACTTTTATTTGTTTTCATTGGTTCCCCTCCTTTGCCTGACCCCGATCACCAAAAGATGTGCAGTGTGTGGCGCTCCAGGTCTGTGCAGGGCCATGTAAAGTGTCTCGGTTAATTTTTTTGTTTTTCATGTTTGTACTTCAGACATTCTAGAAGTGCTTAGGTGATACATTTACCCATCAATCTGCATTGCTGGCTCAAATTCTGAAGTGAACAACTCCTTGTATAACGGAGGAAAATGAAGTCGCACAATGTCTGGGTATATTGCTTTAAATGCCATTAGCTTTTCTGTATGTCGTCCACATAAGGCTCTTAATGTAGACACCTTGCATATTAACTGTAAATGGAAGAAAGGACACGCTGTCAGGCAAGAACAGGCATGAGCATCAAAGATCAGGGAATCTGAATGACCTTTACGACACTATTTATAATGGTCAAACACACTTAAAGCAACTTAATGATGGCCGGGCACGGTGGCTCACCCTGTAATCCTTGCACTTTGGGAGGCCAAGGCAGGTGGATTGCCTGAGCTCAGGAGATCAAGACCAGCCTAGGCAATGAGGTGAAACCCCGTTTCTACTAAAATGCAAACAATTAGCTGGGTGTGGCAGTGTACGCCTGTAATCCTAGCTACTGGGGAGGCTGACACAGGAGAATCGCTAGAACCTGGGAGGCAGAGGTTGCAGTGAGCCGAGGTCACACCACCACTCTAGCCTGGGCAACAGAACAAGACTCTGTCTCAAAAAAAAAAAAAGATGATACAGTCATGTCACAGAATGCCAAGTATACACTAAATATGATTTTCAAGCTGAGTAATAACTAGAAAAGGTGTTCATATGCAAAAGTTGGCACAGCTTGTTAGCGGCTGACTCCAGACAGAACTCAAGGCTCTTGACTCCCCCTCCTACTCAAAGATGGCTTCTGCTCCACTTCCTGAAACCCTGTCCTCCAACACTGCACAAAAAGGTTTGGTGACAGAGAAGCGGGTGAGGGACAGTGGTGGGTAGTGAGGGCACGGCAACTGGAGATGACGGCATCGCCTATACGTTTTATGCAGAACTGGCACTAGTCAACCCTAATGATCAGCTTCTGTTCGATCAAGAGTTTTGCCTGTAACAAAGCAATTCTGGGTCTGAGCACAAGAATAGAATCAGAAGGCCTGGACGGAGGCACCACCATTGATCATTTACCCGCTGAAGGTAATGACACAATTTGCAAAACTGCTTTTAAATTTCAAATCACCTCACAAAGGCAAACTGCTTATTATTTTAACACAGAATAATCTTCTCTAGGAAATGTTTTCACCAGATCTTGTCCACATAGTAAGTGCTGTCTATCATCAAAAATCCTAATGGTACCCTTGGATTTGGGCAAAACAATGGAGAAGAGAGCGAAGTTCCTGACAGGGTTCCTCCCTCCTACTTCCCATTCATGCCCCATTTGCTCATTTAACAGATGCAAAATCAAAAGCAAAACAGCAATTAATCCCCGGTTACCCTTTTCTGACCTAACAAGTTGGAAATGAAAAGCAAAAACAGCAATGAATCCCCAGTTACCCCTTTCTGATATAACCTAGCTATTAGAAAAAACAAGCAAACAAACAAGAAAACAAAACCAAAAACCTCTCGTATCATCTCACACAATACAACACGTAAGAAAGAAGAGGGCTGACTTTTCTAAGACCAAATACATACTACCAGCAATGGCACTGAAGGGTATTAGCACTTTTTTTTTTTTTTGAGACGGAGTTTCGCTCTTGTTACCCAGGCTGGAGTGCAATGCCACGATCTCGGCTCACCGCAACCTCCGCCTCCTGGGTTCAGGCAACTCTCCTGCCTGAGCCTCCTGAGTAGCTGGGATTACAGGCGCGTGCCACCATGCCCAGCTAATTTTTTGTATTTTTAGTAGAGACAGGGTTTCACCATGTTGACCAGGATGGTCTCGATCTCTTGACCACGATCCACCCGCCTCAGCCTCCCCAAGTGCTGGGATTACAGGCTTGAGCCACCACGCCCGGCCTAACAGAATTTTTTTCATGAGGAGTTTATTTCTTTTTTGTAGCCTGTTGCTTTCTGCGATTTTTGGGAATTGGTCATACGAATTAACATGACGATACTGGCAGCATCGTTTGTGCCAAGGGGTAATTCAGGCCATGCCTTTGGCTCTCACCTTTGTAAGTATTCCATCTTCTCGGTGATTCTTCTGTAGGACATGTTGAAGAGCTAGCTGAATTTTCTGTTGCAGTTTTTCAATTTTTACCTTTTCTTGCAGCCATGAGCGATCTAAACATAAAAAAATGATATTCTTTAGCATTCCTCCCACATGGTGTCAGGATCCCTGTTCTCTGGATTCTTTTGATACAGATAATTGTATCACAATGAATATTTAGAGACTCTGAGGCCAGTTTCACTCCTCTTTGAAAATTTCTCCTAATGCAGTGAAAAGAACAGGGTGTTAAACCTTTCTATTTTTACCAATACTTAGAGGAAGGAAGGATCCTCCCCTTCCAAAGGATAAACAATTAAATATGAGGCCATACTCTTAAAAATGCAAATGAAACCACCATGGCCCCTCAAGATTTTCAAATAATTATACTTGGAATGAAATATTATCAATCCTGCTAGCTTTTTTGAAAAATATGCAAGTTTTCTTATAATCTTTGAGAACCATGTCAACAGAATTCCAAGTGACTTAAGGGTTGTTTTTTTTTGGCGGAGGGGGACCAAGTTTTGCTCTTGTTACCCAGGCTGGAGTGCAATGGTGCCATCTCAGCTCACCACAACCTCCGCCTCCTGGGTTCAGGCAATTCTCCAGCCTCAGCCTCCTGAGTAGCTGGGATTACAGGCACGTGCCACCGTGCCCAGCTAATTTTTGTATTTTTAGTAGAGATGGTGTTTCACCTTGTTGACCAGGATGGTCTCGATCTTTTGACCTCGTGATCCACCCGCCTCGGCCTCCCAAAGTGCTGGGATTACAGGCGTGAGCCACTGCACCCGGCCCGACTTAAGGGTTGTTAATTGAGGATAAAGTCTTCATGTGTAAATCTTCCAAATGGAAGGTAGTGACTAAGCAAAAGTGATCATCCCCAAACATGCAGTGCTGGTCGAAAACACAGATTAAATTCAGATAATCTAGTGGATGACACCTTAGTGGATTTTAACAAAAAACAGGATGTCTCACAAATCATGTTATCCTGGAGACATGTATCAAGAAAGGCAACCCTATTCTACAAAAGCATTTCTCTCGTATCAGGAGGTTAATTCTGAACTGGGTTTTACTCAATTCTCATTTCTTTTCAGTTTATCTGAAAGGCATGATATTTTCTTAAAAGAATGTATGTTTGTATTGAGGGAGAAGAGAGGGTATCATTTGAAGACTTAAAATTAGATTTAATTACGGTGGAGACCTCTCTTAGTACCTCCCACATATTTTATAGCTACTAAATGTATGCACCTTGTAAAAATTCTTTATCTTAGAAAACTCTAAAACCATTTTTATTTGGTTATCTTACCCGCTGACATCAGTACGAATGCAGAAAATAATGCAATTTCATCTTCAGTCAGGTGCATAGAACATAAACTCTTTCCAAATTCAAACACAAAGCTAATAAAGTCTTCACAACCTGCCAAAATTAAAATAAAGACAATTTAGAATTTTGGTTACCGTCTTAAGAGAAAAACCAAGGTCTTAGGTTTTCCTAAGGTTCTCCGAAGACCCATAAAGGTCTCAAGAGAAAAACATGGGGGCAGGTGAAGAGAGATCCAATGGTTCAGGATTGGAAGGAATAGTAGTAACATTTCTTTTTTTTGTTTTGAGACGGAGTTTCACTCTTGTTACCCAGGCTGGAGTGCAACGGCGCGATCTCAGCTCACCGCAACCTCCGCCTCCTGGGTTCAGGCAATTCTCTTGCCTCAGCCTCCGGAGTAGCTAGGATTACAGGCACGCACCACCATGCCCAGCTAATTTTTTGTATTTTGTAATTTTTGTATTTTTGTAATTTTTGTATGGGGTTTCACCATGTTGACCAGGATGGTCTTGATCTCTTGACCTCGTGATCCACCCGCCTCGGCCTCCCAGAGTGCTGGGATTACAGGCGTGAGCCACCGCGCCCGACCCAGTAGTAACATTTCTACAGTTTAACAGCTTACAATCTTAAAAGAAAAATCCGTTTAGCCATCACCACCATGGCTACCACTTCTAACACATCACCATCACCACTGTCATCCTCATTCAAAGTAATGAGACTGCACTTTTGTTGTGTGATGATGACAAGGATTGCTCTGAGATATTTCTTTGGGTTTCTTCTTATTTTACAACAGCTTTATGAAGGAGGGATTATTATTATCCCCATATAAGAGGTGAGGAAACTGAGACGTAAAGAGGAAAGTGATGCACCTGTGGTCGCACAGACGGAAAGTACAGCCTGAGAAGCAAAGAGACCCTGCCTGATTTCAGAGCCTGCGCTTTTAACCTGCAGAGTCCAATAGCCGTAACCAAATAATAAATTAACTCATTTTTGTTTTCAACTCTATTTCATCTGAAACAGCCTTAAAAATGTTAACAAATGACACATTCTGGTGGTAAAGTATTACAACTATTTACTAATATGAAAACACAGAATGTGAAAGTCCCCTAAAATAATAATCCATTCCACAAAAGACTGCTTAAGTTTGGTGTCTATTCCTTCAGATTTGTGTATTTTTGCAAATGTATATATTTAAATTACAATGTGCTATATATATCTATCTCTCTATATATATCTACATATATATCTTCTGTCATATAGCTTTTTAAAAAAATCTCATTTATGGCCGGGCACAGTGGCTCAAGCCTGTAATCCTAGCACTTTGGGAGGCTGAGGCGGGTGGATCATGAGGTCAAGAGATCGAGACCATCCTGGTCAACATGGTGAAACCCTGTCTCTACTAAAAATACAAAAATTAGCTGGGCATGGTGGTGCGTGCCTGTAATCCCAGCTACTCGGGAGGCTGAAGCAAGAGAATTGCCTGAACCCAGGAGGCGGAGGTTGCAGTGAGCCGAGACCGCGCCATTGCACTCCAGCCTGGGTAACGAGAGAAACTCCGTCTCAAAAAAAAAAAATCTCATTTATCCATTCTTCTTAATAACTATATTCATTTTGTCTAAATTACAGAAATCCAAAGTTTATTATTACTATTATTTTGAGACAGAGTCTCACTCTGTCATCTCGGCTGCAGTGCAGTGGCACTATCTAAGCTCACTTAAACCTCCACCTCCCGGTTTCAAGTGATTCTTCTGCCTCAGCCTCCTGAGGAGCTGGGACTACAGGCATGCACCATCACACCCAGCTAATTTGTGTATTTCTAGTAGAGACGGGGCTTCACCATGTTGGCCAGGCTGGTCTCAAATTCTCGACCTCAGGTGATCCACCCGCCTTGCTCTCCCAAAGTGCTGAGATTATGGGCATGAGCCACCGCGCCTGGCCCAAAATCATTTATTTATAAATTGTGTGTTATGTCTTCCCCTAGGTTTAACTTTCACTTCTTAGATATCTGCATTTCAGTCTCATTAATGGTTACTGTTTGAGGGGGATAGAAGGGCAGAGCCTAATTTTATTAAGCTTAATTTTATGTATCAACTCACATCCTACAGGTTATCTGAATGATATACCCCCAGCAAATCTGGTTTGTTAAAATCTGGAAGGGAACTGGAAGGACATGCAATCTAAATCCCTTTGATTACCAACTAGATAAAATGAAACTCTAGGTCTTTCAATGTAATGTAGACAAAAAACTTTTGAGCTATATGACTTTTCTACAGTGACTAACTAGAAAGTAAAATAGGTAGAAAACTCCTTCATTTCTGTCTTCTAAATAATCAGTGTTTATTTTGTCCAGGCAGGTCTTTCACTCAACTCCCATCTTTTCCTATAGCCTCAATCTGAAGAAAAGGCACCTTTGTATCCCCTTACCTAAGGATTTGAAGACGTCGGCGCTAGCATACTTCCCATCAAAGTACACGGTGTTGTTTTGAGAGTCAAAGGCACGGCACATTCTGATAAACACCACCTCTAGAGAACCTAGGCAGGGGCAGAAAGAGTTTGGGTTAGTCGATGCTAGTGAGTTTGTTTCTAAGGAGCTCGGGAAGAGACTCCTTCTAAGACAGCTTGGTGGGTGTGGTGTGCAATTAGCTAGTGGGTTCTCAGTCTCATCAGCTGTGTATCCAAAAAGGCAGGGTTTTCCATGTTGTTAAAGACCCTTGTGTTGAAGCTAAGACCTGTTTACTTGAAGTGAGGGTTGATTTATAAATTACTTCCTTAGCACTCTTCCTCCTTGCAATGCGGAGTCTCGGAGTTGCTAGGAAAATATTTATTCCTATGTACTAAGACAAAGACACAAACACAAGCATATCTTTCTGCACTCTACATCCCTCTCCCTATGACGCCATAAACTCAGAGGACATGGAGTGCAGAAAAAAAACGCAGGTGATGGGAAAATGTGGGAATGCAGGTGTCCTTCAAATTAATCTTTTCACCCAGAAGAGAAGCGAAGTCGGGGGAGTGTTTCCTGCACACATCTCAAAACCTTTCAAGAGAACTCCGTTTCTGCTAAGGAAAACCAGAGCTATTATCAAAACTGCTCCCGACACCTTCCTTACCCAGCATTTCTTTAATAAGTGGGTGAAAGCAGGTTAGGAACAGATCTCAAAATTCACTTGCAAAGCACATACCTGCTTTTAGAAGCACAATTTGATCATTTTGACACAGTTCCATAAATCCATCAATGCGTTTGGCAAACTCCACCACATACTGTATAGCTTCTGTAATTTTGATGGCACACAACTGCCACATCACCTCCCGCTGCTGTTAAAGAGGGAAACATATTAACATCCTCCAGGAAGACGTTAGGTTTTGTAGCAGAAGCTGGAGAGTCATGAAAGCAAAGCATGCCATTGCTTTGGCCCTGGCCATGAAGAGTGGCAAAGTAGGTTCTTCCTTTTTTTTGAGACAGAGTCTTGCTCTGTTGCCCAGGCTGGAGTGCAGTGGCTTGATATCGGCTCACTGCAACCTCCGTCTCCCAGGTTCAAGTGATTCTCCTGCCTCAGCCTCTCAAGTAGCTAGGATTAAAGGCACATGCCACTACGCCCAACTGATTTCTGTATTTTTAGTAGAGATAGAGTTTCACCATATTGGCCAGGCTGGTCTTGAACTCCTGACCTCAAGTGTCTGCCTGCCTGGGCCTCCCAAAGTGCTAGGATTACAGGCTTGAGCCACCACGCCCGGCCCCCACCTTGTTGCTTCTTACTGTTCCCATGCTTCCCCTCTGTAGCTTTGGCTGCTGGCATTACCTGCTACCTCAAAGGCAAACAAAGTGAGGTGCTGCTATCCCTCAACGCATCTGGTTAAATTCCTTTTACTGATGTATTCTCCAGTTCAGTTACAGATTGATCTCCATCAGTTTTATTGCTGACTTGTTTCCCTTATCTTAGTTTCAGACAGTTTCCACCAACATGACGGGGTGGAAAAAATGGCGAATTAGGAACCAGGAGTCAAGGTCTGGTCTTGATGTTTCACTGTCCAGACATGTCAATGGATGTTAGTTTTCCTCACATGTAAAATGAATTCACCTAGATAATCTTGTTGATCTCAGTGTTTTATAGAAAAGTTAAGTAGGGCACTATTTGTCAGCCTCACATTGCTAGGTTCAGACTGGAGTTACGAGCAGAGCTTCTAAACATTTTGTATATACAGCTCCAGAAACATGAGGCTGAGACGATTTTACATGAACTTCCAGACCTTAAAATCTTTGATTATAATACTGAGGCAAATGTCAATTCATTTAGGCTTTTGGAAGCTGCTAAATCTAGTCTCCTGCTGACAAATGGAAGGAGACATGTATATACCTGTAAAGGACAATAGAAATTATTTGCTACTGCTGAAATTGTACATGCAGGCATCTCAGTAAAATGGCAAAGCTTCAAGTATATGAGCAGCTTTGGGAAAAAGATATTTAAACAGAAACTTGCTATCTGATGAGAGACACTCATTCTTTGTCTGTTTTAACTCTTGAGCAAATTTCCTATACCTACACCCTTCCCAATGTTGCCTCAATCCTAGGAGGAAAAAGTCCTCAGATCATACCTTGTTTTGATAGTTCTCAATTTCTTCCTGCAAAAAGGTCTGCCATGTTATCTGCTGGAGCTCTTCTCTCAAGTACTGGCAGGTTTCCAGATGCGATTTCGATATATTCTGTGCAAGGTGCTCTAAGGAGAAAACAGGAGATCACAAACATGAGAAGCCAAATTCTTTAAATAATTGGTGATTTAGTATTTGCTTTAAAAAGTAACAAGTAGAAAGCAATGTGCTGTGCAGCTTTGGACCGTCTTTACACATTTAAACACGTAATTTGGAACCGTCTTGTGTTGGGAAGATGAAGGAGGACAGGGGCTTTGCAAAGCCAACATTTGAAGATGAGACTTGGTGACTTCAAAGACCCTCCTGACTTTGCTCTTGTTCTGTGCCTTTATACCAACGTCTAGGAATGAAAAAATATTGACCTAGATAGACATAGGAAATGATTGACGTGGTGTTTCTTCTCGGCATTTTTATGAAGACACATCTGCCGCATAACATTGACCCGGGAAGGATTATTCTCATTCTCGAAAAACTAGAGAATGACATTCTTTTATGGTGACAACTAGGCATTTTCTTTTGTTTTGCTTTTTTCTGCAAATTGCAGAACAAGTGTTACTGAGGGCCTAGCATGTAACTATGCATACTGTGGTTGTTAAGACGTAGATTCTGGAGCTAGGTCATTCGAGTCCGTATCTCAGCTCTGCTATTTACTAGCTGTGTGATTTAGGTTATGTTATTTAACCTCTTTGTGTTTCAGTTTCCTCGTGTGTAAAATGAGGGAAATGGTACTTATTTCACAGGACTGCTGTGAGGATTAAATGAGTTGAGTCCTTAGCATGGGGAGGATTACTTAGAATGTACTATAGAATATTAGTTATTATTATAATTCAGCAAGGAGTTTGAAATGCTAGAGATGTAGAGGCCACAGAAGTTTTCTCTGGGTACTTATAATCGGGTGAACGCATGTGAACACAATGGAAGGACTATTCAGGACATTAGATAATAAAGTATAAAGTTGAATTACAGCAGAAGAGAAAGAAAAAAGCAACTGAAGCTGACAGAAAAGGAAGAGATTGGCCGGGTGCTGTGGCTCATGCCTGTAATCCCAGCACTTTGGGAGGCTCAGGTGGGCAGATCACTTGAGGTCAGGAGTTTGAGACCAGCCTGGCCAACCTGGTGAAACCCTGTCTCGATTAAAAATACAAAAAAAAATTAGCCGGCTGTGGTGGTGGGTGGCTATGATCCCAGCTACTCGGGAGGCTGAAACAGGAGAATGGCTTGAATCTGGAAGGTGGAGGCTGGAGTGAGCCCAGATTGCACCACTGCACTCCAGCCTTGGCAATGGAGCAAGACTCCATCAAAAAGAAAAGAAAAGAAGAAGAGAACAGAATAGAAGAAAGGGAGGGAGGAAAGGAGGAAGGAAGGAAATTCTATCTGGGGAAATGGAACAAGCAGTTCTGTGCTTGGTAGACTGGAGCACAGAGAGGCTTGGGTAGGAGGACCACAAAGAAGGCTGCTAGAATCTAGATTCCAGGAACTAACAATTTGGAGCAGCTTAGTACTAATTGTTCTAGAAGGGAAGGATGATTAAATAAGTCTTTTTAAAAAGAATTAACGAAACACCATGAATAGAAAAGTATGTCAAAAAATGATCCCTCTCCCTAGTGTTTTGAGTATAGAATAGGCAAGCCATTTTAAATAACGGTGCTGAATGCAAATGTGGCAACACCAGGGAGGGTGTCTATTTGTTTGGAAATTTGTTACTGCTTTCCTCAAACAGAAGCAGACTTGTTTGTGTGAAAACAGAGCAGGTTCACCTAAATGGAGCTTGAAACCAGAATCTCCTTAGAGACACTGAAACATAATAAACCTGAACGGCCCTACTTGGCAACACGGACACCAAAACAGCATGTATAAACAACATAAAAAAATACAACACAAATAAAAGAACAAATGTAAAGGAAAGAATGAGAAACTGAGAGGGAGAAGCCAGTAAATTATGTGTCTCAGAATCAATGATGCTTGCAAAGAGGGAAGTAAAGACAAAAATAATGGGGAGTCACAAACGAGAAAATACATACATAAGGTAGTGAACGACCTCTTTTGGAAAGAACTCTCATATGTAAGATCGTTTGTATAATGTAAACCAATTTTTTGCTGATAAAAATATGATGAGTCTTCATGGGGAATCAGGGGAGACACTGTGGAGTGAAGGATAAGAAGAGGCTCATATCATTTCCTTCCAGGTTATGTATGCTTCATTTCTGGTTAATAAGATGCTTCGCACCTTGTGGTTTCACTTTGTCTTAAGAAACTGTGGCCGCTTATCTCTACCTATTTTAAACAGCCAATAAGAAGTGACACAACAAATCATGCAATGTACAAGACATACCAGTAGAGGGCAGTGGTTGCATTCCCACCATCTGCTCACCGACTGCCTTTAATTCCAATTCACAGTCGCTTTGGCAAGTGTAAGATTTTAGACACTGCTATTTTTAAATCTCCATTTCAGCAAAGGAGAGTATGGTCATGCTGAATAAAAGTCGAGAATTTAAGTGTGGTCTCTCAGAGAAAGTCTGGAGTAGTGAAATACCCTGGGCTAAGAGTTCGGCGACCTGGCTTCTGTCTGAGCTCAGTAGATAGTCTATCTACCTCCCTCTGTGACTGGGGCAAGTCACGTGCCCCACCCAGGACTGCTTCAGCAATGCAGCCAACGCCTCTATGCTTCAGATGGGAAGTCCTGGCTTCTGAGTTAGTCACAGATTTTCCTAACTTTAGACACCATCTGGTCCGAACTATCCTTGTTTAAGAAATAATAATGACATGAATAATTATAACAGTTAGCACACACAGCATTTACTATGTGCCAGACCCACATAATTTGTGTCTATCCTAAATATATATGTTTTCTCACTTAATCCTTAAAACAACCCCAGGAGAAAGGTACTACTATTATCTCCATTTCACAGATGAGGAAACTGAACCACAGTGAGGTCAAGTGACTTCTTCAAGGTGTCACAGTTGGCAAGTGGCAGAGCTATGATTCAGACACAGACCTTTATATTCTAGGAGTAGAGAAAGTACAGCTCGCAGATGTGACTTACGTGACTTATACTAGATGGTACTAGTTACATTGATGCTAGGACACAACCCGTATGAGCAGATTTCTTATCTGATGCTTTGCCATATGTATCAGTCATCTTTCCCGTGCAAAGCTTTAGATATCAATTATAGTAACAAACCTAATTTGCACTTACCTAGGTTGTTTATCTGGAATGTATAATTCAGGTACTAATTGCACACCAAGGGCAGAATTCCCTAGCCAAGGATGAAAACGTATTCTCCACTAAAAGTAAGAGGTTGTGCATACCACTCTTGAAAGAAAGAACTGGACTTAGGATGTGCTGGTTTATAATTTATTTTCCTATTATACAACTAGTTTTATATAAAATTGTGACAAAGAGTGGCCTAACATGAAGTCAAGAGTCTTAGGTAAAGAGACAGCAGGTCTTAAGCCCCCAAAGAAACATCCGAGAAATTTCAGTAGCTTTGGAGGAGCAGCAACAAGGCTTGGGCCACTTTGATGAAACTCTCAGCCCCCTGCAACACTTTGCAGGTGTAAATGGGATAAGAGAATTAGAGCCCAATTATATCCTTTTCAGATAAATGCTAGTTTAGTTTTGTGTTTGGGACTTTTCCTACAGATGATCTCATTTAATTTATTCTGGAAAATGCCACAACACCTGTGACAAATCCCTAATTTAAAAGCACACAGAGCAAGCGCGAGGATGCAGGGCTCCCAGACGGCATTGGAAAGTGAGCCCATGCAAGAGGAAGCTGACTTGTCTGGGAGCCTCAGGGAATCAGCTCAGCCATTTCGGGGCCCACTTCGGCATCAGGGTACTTTTTTAGCCAAAGTGCCGTGTTCAAGGGCAACGCTTTGCTGAAGGCCTGTGGATTTATTTCAGGACTGAACATTTGACAAGCAAACAGGACAGAGTCATTAGTATTTACGGTAAAGTGGAAGCAAACATGAAGGGAATCAGGTCATTTTTCATGGTATCATGTCAGCTTTCAATCAAATCCTTATTCATTTCTGAAAATTTCACTTTCATTACAGTTCTGCTTAAGGCTCAGGCAACCAAGATTTCATGACGAAAATGGAAGGTTTTTGTTCTAGTTCAAGAAAAAAAAACAACCTACCTCTGCTCAGCTTGGCTTCTAGTTCAAAGGTTTCTCTGTTAATCAAAAGAGCTGCAATACACCTTTTAATGCTGTTCAGTGGTTACGGGCCAGGCTTAAAATGTCCCTGCTCTTGAGGATTTAAATTTAGACCCATAAAGAGATGCTTGTGTAAAAACCATAAAGAACATTCAATTTGTTCTATTTGGAGAAAGATTTTACTGGAAATATAAATTTTCACTTAAAAAATGTTTTATGGGATACAGAGGTAGAGAAACCGTCTAAAGAACACAGCCATTATTTCTGTGAACTGAGTATTTCTGTGCTCAGTCTGAACCTGCTGGTTCTTTTCCATCTGAAGTCTTCATTCTCTCCTCGTATTAACTTAGTCCTCTCTACAGCAAGTAATTGAAATATCCCAAAGGATTATAACTTTGTGTGAGGAACCACCAGGAGGAGCAGATCAAATTCAAAAACTACAAAGGTTCTTATCAAAGTTTCTCTAATAATAGTTCTGTACTTAAAAATCGATTAAATACAGCAGAGGATGTTAACATGACTTCCTTGAAATGAAAAGTTGCCCGCTGTCTGTGTTATCAATATTCTAGGTCACATCTCCCAAGAAGCAGTCATTCCCAGCAATAAGAAAAAGACAGTTTTTTTTTTTGGATGGTGAGCCTTAAACATCAATTTTGTCACCAATATCCATCATCAGAGCATTTTGATAAATAAAGAAGCTAATTTCTGTTGAACATTTATAGCATGTATCAAGAATTGCAAAACTTACACGGCTACGGGGGCCTGTGCCGATGACATAATGGTAGGGGGGTGGGATGGGCCATTAAAAGCTGTAAGCCTCTGGCCTGGCTGCTGTCAGTTGGCTGGTGACCTTTATAAATGTTGACCCAGTGTAAATAGATCATTTTTCCCCTTCCACAAGAAGCTAAAAAAGCTCAACTTTTGGGTGTAATTATCCAAATTTAAATATTAGCAACTTACTCAAAAATTTTAAAACTCTGCACTGGTTCAAAAAAAAAATATGCCTACGGGCCAAGTTTGGTTTGTGGACTGCCATTTTTCTTGGTTCACCTTAGATATAAAGCAGTCCCTGGGATATAAGTAAAGTAAACCACTAACGAAGATGATGTGGCCATTCCCTGAGCTTACAGTTTCCTGCAAAATTCAAAGACTGTGGAGGTCGGTTTTGTCCCATTTCGGATGCTGAGACGTCAATGCATGTACTGGGGAAACAGCAGAGGGCGAAAAGCAAGGGGGCAGGGTGGAAAATGAAGGGGCCCAAATGGCAAAGGCGAGTCGCATCATTTAAATAACAGAACTCATGAGAGGAAAGTCAGACACAGCCCTTTTACTTCCAAGGGCATGAACCGAGCATCCCAGTGGAAGCATGCAAGCCATTACCTAATTCTGCCATGGACACGGTTGGGGAAGTCTCTCCATTGGTGAACGAACAGTAGGGAAAGAAGCCTGATGCTGGTGTGTAGTCACATATTGGTTCTGGTTTGATTCCATTGATATCAAGACCTGACTGGTCTGGGGAAGGCTGTATGTCCAGGTAGAAGCTGCTGACGGCAGAGTCTGCCTTGCTCCCCTCCGGGGTGTGCCCGTCCATGTAGTTGCTGAGGTCGTCGTGAAGTTCCGTCAGCCCGTTGGCCGAGATATTGTAGGTGGGCGTGAGCGGCTCTGCCTCTCCGGGCTGCTGCTGGTGGTCGCGCTGCTGCTGCTGCATCCGGTGTTTCTGCACTTCTGCATACAAGCTGTCTCTCTGCTTTTTCGACATTCGGCCAAATTTTACAGCTGGAAGGAAAAAGCCAAAGCATACCATAGACAATGCGCTTTTCTTCCATATCCTCTCCTGCGTGCTTTGGGGTTCCCTCTGAAGTCTCAGACTATCTCAATCCCAAACCGCATGTCCACCAAATAGGGACATATCCAGAGGTGAAAAGGGTTCCAACCCACACAGGCTCGCTCCGGCCCCCCGACAGCAAACACAAATCGCAGAGAAACGAGTTTCAGAAAGAGACCAGGTACAGGTAGGGTACAGGTAGGAGAGGCCCAGAGAGATGCCGCCTCTGTTTTCCTGCTGTCACATCCCCCCATACCCACTGGACCTGACTGATTACAAAACTTAGTGGACTTGTTCACTCTCTCCCCATGCAGCTGCCTTAGGCTACCTCTTTCTCTCTCACGTTCCGACCAAGGCACAGGGATGCAAAGACTCACAGGGTTCCTAGGGAAATAAGCTGCCAACCTCGGCATTCGTTCAGTTCACCATCCTGTATGCTCCAAGAGGTACTTCCTGATAAATGGCCAACTCTGCAGCTTCATTGTAAGGTGTGAATGAACTGCATGAGGCCTTTGTAATTCTTTGACTTCTATCAGAGTCCCGGATCTAAGAAGCCCCCTCCTCCACTCATGGGTCATGGCAGCCCCCATGGAACCCTGAGACCCATCTTTATTTTTATTTATTCAGAGGCAGAGGTGTGAGCATGGCTCACTGCAGCCTCAACTTCCTGGGTTCAAGTGATCCTCCTATCTCAGCCTCCTAAGTAGCTGGGACCACAGGTGCACACCACCACACCCGGCTAATTTTTTTCATTTTTATAGAGATGTGGTTTCACTTGTTGTCCTGGCTGGTCTGGAACTCCAGGGCTCAAGCAGTCCTCCAGCCTCATCCTCCCAAAGTGCTGGGACTACAGGCATGAGCTACCACACCCAGCCAGACCCATCTTTAAACAACACTTTCTGCTGTTCTCATTTAGTCCCAAGTAGTCACAGCATCAGGATTTGGAAAGGACAAATACAGTATTATAATATAATATGAGATCCTTATAATAATAATCATCCTTGTTGGGCAGATCTGTTTGTAACGCTTCTCTTTGGGATATGTCCCCATATTTAAAGTGCAGCAATCACTATAGTCACTTTCCAGTTCATTCAGAATATCAAGTGACTTCTGGTGAAACACCAAGATGATTGAAAAAAAAAAAAAAGCAAAACTATGATTTCTTGGTCTGAATTCTTTCAAGAACTCATTTATTTCTCAGACTCAGCCTTTGCTGGAGGGACTTAGCTGTCCTAATTGACTGTGGTTAAATTTATAGCTGATGGGGTGGATGCATTCATCCATTTGACTATCACCGTATTTCCAAGAGTCTAGGGCAAGAGGCAGGATAGATGGACATGAAGCTGGGAACAAAGGCTCCCCCGTGGCCAGGTGGTGAATTATTTTCTTGCCAAAGAGGATGCGCTGTCTCTGTTCACAGAGAAAATAAGCGAGCTGCAGTACTGGTCACTTTTCAGTTTCCACAACTCAGAAAACAAACTTGAGTAGGGCTGCTCGGGCAGGAACCGGGCTGATGTGGGCTCTGAATTTCAGAACCATTATTTTATAGCCTCCAGAATTCATTCTAGACCTATGACAACTTGTGCTATTTCTTATATGCAAAATTTTCAAAAGGCATACTGAAAGGGCTTAATCTTTTGTAAAAAAATTTCTAGGACATCCAAGTGGATTAATATCCACAGGTGAAACTCTTTCTGCTGTGACTCCACAATGATGACTTAACTTCTGTCTTAATATTAACAACAGTCATAATATCATCCTGCGAGTGAAACAGAGGGACCAGCTCTTGAGAAAATATACACACAACTTGTGATTTAACTTACAAATTGATGAGACACACGTAACTTTATCGGTTTACTACCACTGGAAAATGAAATATGCACAGTTGCATGCCAACATCTCGGCCCAGGAATTTCTGAGACTAGAGTGGAAGCTCTGAGATTTGTACCCTCCAGTGACAAATGCTTCACTTTTGTAGTGGTGCACAGAGTGGCCTCTTAAAATATGCAGGAACAAAAGTGAACTTGTGTCTATGTAGGTCTACAGGCGCTAAGAACATCAGATTACGGGGAAGGCAGACTGTCGGAAAGCCTGCTCTGCCTTCTGAAGTATTTTTCCACAGGCTGAAATTCCATAGGAGGAGACATTTTCCTTCAAAGGGATCTCTTAGGAGAGCCAGCTGGTATATTTGGAAAAATCCTTAAAATGGACCCGCTGTGCTCTCTGCCCAGTTTCCACGTATAAGCATAACTGTCTTGAAATCTGGTGTTGATTATTCAGTGCACTTAAGATAGTTTTCCAGGAAGATCTTGAAATATTTTGTACTCGAATGGCAGACAGCCTCTATTCCTTAAAGTAGCTTCTTTTAATGAAAAGATCGTTTGTTGTCAAGCCATGCTTTGCACTATTTTCACACATTCTGTATGTACAAATATTTGGCTTTGGCATGTGATTCAAAATAGCCAGTTAGCATAAAAGCGGATTCACTGGCCAGGCCTGGTGGCTGACGCCTATAATCCCAGCACTTTGGGAGGCCGAGGTGGGTGGATCAAGAGGTCAAGAGATCGAGACCATCCTGGTCAACATGGTGAAACCCCGTCTCTACTAAAAATATAAAAATTAGCTGGGCATGGTGGCACGTGCCTGTAATCCCAGCTACTCGGGAAGCTGAGGCAGGAGAACTGCCTGAACCCAGGAGGCGGAGGTTGCGGTGAGCCGAGATCACGCCGTTGCACTCCAGCCTGGGTAACAACAGCGAAACTCCGTCTCAAAAAAAAAAAAAAAGCGATTCACTTCAATCTCCAATACACTTACTGGTGTAAAGCAAGTAACAATTCTGGTTGGGGTTTCCTACGGGGGACAATGCCTAGAGGAGGCATTAAGGCCCTCAGATGACACTTACCATTCATCAATCGACCCACCTATAAAGGCCGCAATACCAAAAATCTGAATGTGTTCTGACCACAAGACACTTCTCCTCCACCCCACCCCGCCCATCAGCAAGCCCACCGACTCAGGACGAGGAGGAGGAAGCAGTTGCTGTGAGTTCCATAAAGCTGCCAGAGGAGCATGGGGGGCGGTAAGGTGGAAGAACGAGGAGGGGGCAGGCGGGGCAGATGTCGGCAGATCTGAGGCCAGGTTTCAGGAGGCACTTTCACGACCCCACGCAATGGTACAGCTCAAGCTGTGAGAGCTCACCATCCCGAGACATCCCCACGGCAAGGCATTTCTGTAATCGACAGTGCTGGCAGCGGTTTCTACTGGTTCGATCGATCAAACAGTTCTTCTGACGAGGACAGGAGTAGGTGGCATTGCTTTGCTGACTTCTCCTGAAAAAGCCCTGTGATTCAGTTATAAAATATAACACAGGTTAGTATCAGTATGAGCGGAATGAAACTAAAGGCAGGATGCTAGGCACTGAGCAACATTAATATTTAATGGAGAATTAAAGTTGTAGCAGAACCATCCCGGAGACGATTAATGAAATTAAAGTCACTTCTTTTTCCTCGAGTAAAAGTGATCCCCAGAGCCTAATCCTCCATCCCTTATACATGCAAAACTTTAACTTCCACAGAAAGTTGTCTGTGTAAAAGGCACAGGACCATGTCCCTGTTCTTGCCTTCTGATGATCAAAGGCAATGTGCCGGATGGAATGATACAAAGGGACTTACCTTTAGCCTTTATCTCTGATAGATTTTTTTTGTAAAAGAAACACAAAATACTTCCCTGGAATATCCAAGTTTTCCCTGGAAATGCAGCCATACCATAACCTAGGGCACTGTGAACCTGGCACACCACGGTAATCCCTACTTTGACACACGGCCCTTCAGGCGTTTCTCATTCCCCAGGTCTGAACCTACTGTTGCAAGCATCAGAGAACACTTGGATGGATTATTTTGACAGCTCAGTCAGAGTGCGAATATTCCCTTATCCCTGACAGTTTAGAAAGGCCACATGTTCAGAATCATGGCCTTTAAGATTTAACAAATCCAATCTGATGCTCTCACGTGTCAAGCGCTGTTTTGGAAATGAGAGGAAATACAAAGATGGATAAAGAGCTACTGACCTCAATACTTTAATTTTGTTATTATTATTATTTTTGCTAACTTCCTGAGCTGTATTCTTAGCTGACTGATTTTCACTGTCTCTTCTTAAAAGTGTCAAGTTTTCTTTTAGCGATGTTTTAACAGCAACCCAAAGGCTTTACTATGTAGTATTTTCCTTCTTATTAGGTGAAAAATATGTTCTAATTTTCAGTAATTTCTTCTTTAGCCCAGATTGTGATTTAGAAGCATATTTCTGAATTTCTAAACACATGGGGGCTTTTTTCAGGGGAGGGAGCAGGGTCTTGCTCTGTCACTGGGATTCCTGGGCTCAAGCCATCCTTCTGCCTCAGCCTCCTGAATGGCTGGGACTACAGGTGCACACCACCACGGCTGGCTAGTTTATATATACATATTGTTGTTGTTGAGACGGGGGTCTCACTATATTGTCCAGGCTGGTCTTGAACTCCTGGCCTTAGGTGATTCTCTTGCCTTAGCTTCCCAAAGTCTTGGGATTATAGGCATGAGTCACCTTGTTATCTTTTTATTGCTGATATACCTTTCAGTCGTTTTGCAAGCCTGGGATTATACAGAAAAAACAATAAGGTAAGTAGAGTCATTTTTATGAAGCAAAGCCATGAAGGGTACAAGTGAGTATTATTATCTTCAAACTTTAATGGTGAAGATAGATGACCCCATTGAAGGTGATATTAGCGGGAAGAGGTAAAATCCGCAAGAATTAACAGAGTGGTAGGCAAACTGGCAAGGGTGCTCTCTTACCAAGAGAGTTTTCTGAAGGTCAATTTGGTAGTTTTATCTAACATTTTTCAAAAGCCTACCTACTGAGCTAACCTTTTAAGGAATACACCTTAAAAAAAATATTGGCCAGGCGTGGTGGCTCAAGCCTTTAATCCCAGCACTTTGGGAGGCCAAGGCGGGTGGATCACGAGGTCAAGAGATCGAGACCACCCTGGTCAACATGGTGAAACCCTGTCTCTACTAAAAATACAAAAAATTAGCTGGGCACGGTGGCGCGTGCCTGTAATCCCAGCTGCTTGGGAGGCTGAGGCAGGAGAATTGACTGAACCCAGGAGGTGGAGGTCGCGGTGAGCAGAGATCGTGCCATTATACTCCAGCATGGGTCACAAGAGTGAAACTCCGTCTCAAAAAAAAAAAAAAAAAAGAAATGTTAAGAATAATACAAAGATCTTTGTACAAGGGCTTTCTTCCCAGTACTATCTATTATATAAAAAACGTAATGAGATCCTAACTGTCCAACATTACTGAAGGAAGAGTCATACTGTATATTTATACAATGGAATTCAGCAACCACTACAAATGGTATTTCAGAAATATAATTATTGATATAAAAAAGGTGATAAAAATAAACCAATGATTTTAAACAAAAAAGCAACTAAAGAGCTAAACACAGTATAATTCAATTTTTGGGGGAAAAAGGGCACCCGTATATTTACTATAAATGCAGCTTTGGAAAATTACGCCCCAAATTGTTAGCCGTAGTTGGTGGGGCCAATCAGATTTTCATTTTCTTTTTGTTCATCTGTGCTCTTTTTTTTTTTTCTACAATAGGCAGGTGGGAAGGTGTGTGGACGACTTGAGGAGGAGAAGTGCGCCTGCCTTCCTTTGTAATGGCTGGGGGCCTTTGTAGACCAAGTGGAAGTATGTGACCTCAGTTTCCAGTTCTTTAGAAAACCCAACCTGGGATGGGACAGGGCAAGACCCTGACTTCTCACTCCTCCTGCTTTCAGCCAAGCTGCTTGCTAACCTTGACATGGGCAAAGCTGGATGCCTAGTGTCTAAGACTGTCTCTCTGCTGTACTTGACCCTCGATCAAGTCCCGCCTCTTCTGTAAAGCAATCTCTCTCTTCGGAAAATATCTAACGCTGTGTTTTCTATTTTATTTCATTGTTTGTGTGTGTGTCTCCCCTGTGAAAAGGAAGTGAGAAGTGAAGCTTTCTTTAGGGCTTACTAGAGAGAATTCAAGAAAATATAAATGGTCACAGAAGCAGATAATCCTTAGAAAGAGATACAAGGAGGTCGGCTGTCTAGGTATTCATTTTCCTCTGAGACACATAATCTCTGTCCAAGCTGAAAGGTGTCTATCTCTTTCTTGAGACTCTCCCACCATTCATGCCCTCGTGTAAAGGCATTGCTGTGGATGCCTAACGTCAGAACTTTATTTGCTTTTCGTTTAGGTGAAGTTGAATTTTGTTTGCTTCACATTAAGCCTGTTAGAGTTTCTTATATGATCACTGAATATGGGGAATGTCTGAAGGATCTTTTTTTTTCCTTCAGTGGGGTTAGCACTTGAGAGCTGCCATGCTATTTCCTATGCATGTCTTCCGAAGCCCAAATCCCAGCATCTGTCTCCTTTCTTCTAGACTCTTTTCCACCTTGTGTATTTCTTCTCAGAATCCTCTTCAGTTTCTTTACTACGTCTTCTTTTTTTCATTTTTAAAAATGAGGCAGGGTTTCGCTGTGCTGCCAGGCTGGTTGGTCTCAAACTCCTGGACTCAAGCAGTCCTCCCACCTCGGCTCCCCAAGTAGCTGAGATTACAGGAATCTGCGAACCCCTATATCTGGCATGATTTTTTCATTTCTTTCAAAAGTCTGAAATCCTGAACTAGACACAGGTCTTGAATAACGGTTGTGTCATTAGTGAAAAGGATGCCACTTTTTGGTTTGCACACACACATTAAGTTAACTTCCACCCACTATGAATAAAGTTCAACACGGCTAACACAGAAGCCACAAATAATCATCAGTGAGCTCTGCTGTAAGGGAACTCTGAGAACGACAGATTATCAGTCTTAATGAGTACCCATATTAACCCTATCTTTTTATTCTGTATTTTGCAGACAGCTTAGAGCTTTGCAGACCCTCGAGGGGCTGCTGTTGCAGGGCTGGGTGACTCCTACATAGAGCAACAACCTGCTGTCAGCCACCTTCCACACGGAATCCAACTGGCCGGAGCCCACACCCACCACACTCCTTCATCAGGCCATTACCCTTCCAGCCATGATTCCCCTGCCCCAGTCACCCTAAGGCCAGGACCCTGACAATCACAACAGTCTGACCCCTCAGCGCTCTCTAATGGTTCAAACCAGCCACTCCTAACACGGCTCACCCTGCTGCACCTTCCTTCCTGTGGAACACGGCGGAGGCTCTTGGCAGTTTCCCTGCCTCCCTCTCCCCTTCACTGATCCCGGAGCTTCCCCGTGTGTCCCCTGTGGCCTGGCAGGGGCCCTGTCTCTAGGGATTTGTGAGTCCAGCAGTCTCTCCTTGTTTGCTGTTTTGTTTTCCTTGTTTCAGTTATTTGCATCAACTGTAGTAAAAGAACATTAAGATATTCTGAGAGAGAAAGGGGAGAAGTGAAGCAGAGAGAGAGAGAGAGAGAGAGAGAGAGAGAGACCACATTCATAAAACTTTTATTACGGTATATTTTTATAATTGTTCTCTATTTTCTTATTGTTGTTAATCTCTCAATGTGCCTAACTTATAAGTTCAGCTTTATCACAGGTCTGGATGTAGGGGGGAAAACAGCACCTCCAGCGTTCTCAGTTTCAGGCAGCCCCCGAGGCTAAGGGGGGATTGCTGTGTAACAAACTTCTTCCGTTTGGACAGTCACTTCCATATCTGTGTGTCTTCTGAGAGCTCATTAAAACAAATCCCGGCTGGGCATGGTGGCTCACACCTGTAATCCTAGAACTTTGGGAGGCTGAGGTGGGCAATGTGCCTGAGCTTGGAAGTTCAAGACCAGCCTGGGCAACACAGTGAATCCCCCATCTCTACTAAAATACAAAAAATTAGCCAGGTGTGGCGGTGTGCACCTGTAGTCCCAGCTACTCTGGAGGCTGAGGCAGGAAAATTGCTTGTACCCAGGAGGCAGAGGTTACAGTGAGCTGAGATTGTGCCAGTGCACTCCTGCATGGGTGACAGAGACTCCATCTAAAAAACAAAAGACCCCCCAAAATAAAAAAAAACCCCACAAATCCCAAGTACCATTAAAACACCACTGACCTTGCACTAGGTACTCTACGCTTTATGCGGATTGTGACATTGACTTCTGACAGAGTGGTACAGGGCAGGTGCCATCACTTCCCTGCTTTCAAGGCTGAAAAATGCAGGCTTAGAGAGGTGTAGGGACTTGCTCAGAGTCCCATGTCTAGCATGGGGTAAGGCCAGGATATGAATTCCCATAGTTGAACTCCAAAACTGCACTGTCGTTTTGTTTTTCTGCTTGTCTTGTGTGTCAAAAGAATTCCTCCTTCGTTGTTCTGATACAGGGCAACCATTCAATGAGGGAGTGCGAAAGGCAGGTCATGCAGAATAAAGCAGCAGTGTTTCCCTCATCAGCACCTTGGGATCCAGCTTCCTACCGCCCGGACATTTGACAAAGTCTTGCCTCCTGGTCTCAATTAGGAGTCACGTAAGAAAAGTAGGCTCACAAGTCCATAATCTTTCCTCATTTCTGACAGAAGCTTGATGCTCCATTTGCTTTACCTCATTTCAAAATCACTTTAGCTCACTGAAGAGCACAAACAACAGACAATGAAACTTAGTGCGAGGGTAGAGAGTGACTACCGTTAAAGATGTCTGCGTAATTGTGCCATCCGCTGCAAGCAAATTCATGACGTATTCCGTATGTGCTCTGAGCAGTAGCACTGCGGCTGGAACCCGTGTCCGGCTTCCACGCTATCTGCCTGGAAGAGGATTTCCTTATTTGGAAGTCTCCGTTTTGAGGATTCGGGAAAAGCAAGCACACAAGCAGACATGCCTTATCCTTTACAGCATCAATCATGCCTCCACTAAGCCAGCTGAGCCAAAGCCAGCCGAAAAGTTCCATGAGTGGCATAGCTAAGAACCAGAAAGGAGATCTTTCTTTTGGATCAAGTCAACGGAGTCATGCCCACAAGGAGAACTATCAAATATCAGATGTGGGAGATGAAGTGACGTTACAAGGTAAGGGCTGAGAAGGGAGAAACACCTGACGTCGACCTCCACGGCTCAGACAAATACTAAATTTTGCATTTCAGAAAGATACCTGAAGACACCTAACGAGGTATCATAAGGTTGCTGCTGCTTTTTCTTTTTTAAAACCTCTTGTTTTCAGTATTCCTTGAGGGCAGTTATCAGAGGATTAAGGGTTTAGAAAATTAAACACACAAAATATTACTGTTAAAGAACACATAAGAGGAAGAAGGATTAGAAGAGAGGAAGAAGAAAAGTAGAAAATGTGGTAGGTACCTTCCTCCCTCAAGGTAGAAGTAGTGTGCTTTTAAATACAGAAATAGGATTCTGGCCGGGCGCGGGGGCTCACGCCTGTAATCCCAGCACTTTGGGAGGCCGAGGCGGGTGGATCACGAGGTCAAGAGATCGAGACCATCCTGGTCAACATGGTGAAACCCCATCTCTACTAAAAATACAAAAAATTAGCTGGGCACGGTGGCGCCTGCCTGTAATCCCAGCTACTCGGGAGGCTGAGGCAGGAGAATTGCCTGAACCCAGGAGGTGGAGGTTGCGGTGAGCCGAGATCGCGCCATTGTACTCCAGCCTGGGAAACGAGAGTGAAACTCCCTCTCAAAAAAAAAAAAAAAAAAAAAAAGAAATAGGATTCTGTCTGACGAGTGGGGGAGGGGGGGAAATCCTATAAAAGGATTAGGAAGTGAGTGTGCTGAGAGATGAATTCCTGGGCTTGGAGGCCATACAGAGAGCAGGGAAAGAACAAAGCTAGGGCATGGAGTTTTGGGTGGAACTGAGGAGGTGTTTAAAAAAAAAAAGTGCTGAAGTTGTGAGTTGGCTGGGACAGACATCAAGTACATAATTGGGCAATTTTGTTATTTCTAAAAGATAAGCTAGCCAATTACTTCCTTGGCTGTCATAAAAGCTCACTTTTTATGGATGTCCCAAAACATGAAGATGTGCATTTAAAAACATGGTGGGCTTGAGCAGAGCCATGGAGGGAAGTGTGTGCTTAGTGAGACTGTGGCGCACTACCGCCACCTAGTGGCAGCATATTAACACGCAGCTATTGCAAATAAAAAATCAGAACAAACAGGTCTTTGGCACTGAAAGAAATTGAGATTATCATGTAAACCAGTTCACAAACTGGCGATGCATCAGAAACGCCCATAGCGCTTTCAGAAGATAAACCCTAGATTTACTGAACCAGAACCCTCAGGGATGTGGTCCAGGCACACATAGTAGTCTGCACGATAAGAAATTGCCATTTGTATAGGTCAGAAAAGAAAAAAATTGTCCTTTTTTTAAGGAAACATTTTTTAAAAGCTCCCTGAAGACACTGATTTCCTTTTGCAAAGAACCAGAGATTGATTCTAGTTTTCTGATTTGCCAAAAACAAAATGAAGCTTAGAATGTGAAATGACCTGTCCAAGGTCCCACGTGGTAAGGATCAGTGCTGGGACTCAATCTTGTGTCCTGATTTTACAGTCAGTATCCTCTCACTTACGTGTATCTTCTTCAGTGTGGGAACAACAAAATGATGTCACACAATCGCGATTTCCTGACACAGAGTCCCTGCATATCCACCTTTGGTTTCCATTTCTAGAGTCTCAAAGACATCTCTTCAGTGTTTCTTCCCTTATTTCACCTAGGTTTTCAAAACACCTTTCACTTACTTTTATTTTTGACATGTGCCTTACCTTTGCTGGGAAATTCTATTCCCTAATGCTTTGTTTGTTTTGTATTTTCAGTAGAGATAGACCATCACGTTGACCAAGATGGTCTCGATCTCTTGACCTCGTGATCCACCCGCCTCGGCCTCCCAGCATTAGCTCAATTGGTGAGCTCTTGGTGCTCAACTGCCCAAGGCCACGAGCTCGATCCCCAGCTGTGTGCTCGATTCCCTAATGCTTTTTCTTAAAAAAAAAAAAAAGTATGACTGCACACTATGACTTTGTTCAATGACCCACTAGATGGGAGGTCTGCAAACTGGGATAGAGGCCATGGTGTCTAGAAGCCACATACAGGTTGCAAGAGTTGAGTGCTAAAATTTCCGAAATTCTGTTAAGTCTAGTTACGGAATCTGTTATCACACATTAACTGGTACATTCCTGACAAAAAAAGTTAACTTACTTTTTAATGATGATGATTATAGATGATCTTCAGTCATTTACATCAATTATCCTCATATCTAAAGGGTGGAAATACTACACCATGGTATGCTGCTGTGCGTCCCTTCCCTACTATGCATTCTGTGAAAGCGCAGGTCAGGTGGCTTGAAGATGGCCATTGGTGGTATTATTTACACCACAGAAATTGGCAAATGCTACAAATCAGGTCTTGGTTTATTATTTTGCTTATTGTCTAGATTTTAAAAGTGACGGCCCAGTGCACTGGCTTGTGCCTGTAATCTCAATACTTTGGGAGGTTGAGCAGGAGGATCACTTGAGGCCACGTGTTTGAGACCAACCTGGGCTACACCGACCCTGTCTCTACGGAAATAAAACAATTGGCCGGGCGTGGTGGCTCAAGCCTGTAATCCCAGCACTTTGGGAGGCCGAGGCGAGTGGATCACGAGGTCAAGAGGTTGAGATCATCCTGGCCAACACGGTGAAACCCCGTCTCTACTAAAAATACAAAAATTAGCCGGGCGTATGGCACGTGCCTGTAGTACCAGCTACTCGGGAGGCTGAGTGGAAGAATGGCTTGAACCCAGGAGGCGGAGGCTGTAGTGAGCTAAGACTGTACCACTGTGCTCCAGCCTGCAAGAGAGCAAGACTCCATCTCAAAAAAAGAAAAACAAAAACAACAAAAACAAAACAAAACAACAGCCAGGTGTAGCAGGATGTGCTTGTAGTCCCAGGTACTTGGTAAAGTGAGGTGGGAAGACCGCTTGAGCCTAGGAGTTTGAGGATGCAGTGAGCTATGATTGTACCACTGCATTCTGGTCTGGGCAACACGGTGAGACCCTGTCTCTTAAAAAAAAATAATAATAATGCAGATTAAGCTTAACAGTACATCATGTCTAGTGATCTCATTGTGAACAGCACAAGAGGTGGAGGAAACCTTCTAGCATTTGAAGACGATCTACTGATTCAGCAAGCAAGTTTTCACGTCATCGCTGGCGAATGAATGAAGCTCCAAAATATCTTTCAGTCTCTCCTTATTCACTACCGTAAACAAAATATCAATGAACATTCATGGTGGAACTAGTCTTTCCTCAACTGTAACCACAGGATGGAGGTAAGAGGGCCTTCGGTGAGAATCATTTATCTGAATGAAGTTTATAATAAAAACGTTGTATAGTGTATTACTGTTTGCAAATTGTGAGAAACTGTATGAGCGAGATAGATACCAAACTTAACTACAGACAGACACTTTTGCTTTCCAGAGAGCTAGTTGCTCACAGCTTGCCAGCACATGGCTGGCCTGGATCTCATCCTCACTGAGTCCGCAGCTCCCCGTTACGTTGTGTGAATGCATCCCCCGGACTTCGGACAGGCCTTCACCCAAAGTTGTGGTTTGGCCTTCTAGACCCCCATTTCCTTCCCCTACCCACTAAGTTCTAAAAACTTCAGCTGATTTTTATTTTCCTTTCTGGAGCAGAATATATATATATATATATGTATGTGTGTATATGTATGTGTATACATATATATGTGGGTATATATCTGTGTATATATATGTATGTGTGTATATATGTGTGTATATGTGTATGTGTATATGTGTGTGTATATATATGTATGTGTGTATATATGTGTGTATGTGTGTGTATATATGTATGTGTATATATGAGTATATATGTATGTGTGTATGTGTATATATATGTACGTGTGTGTATATGTGTGTGCGTATATATATGTGTGTATATATATGTATGTGGTGTGTATATGTGTGTATATATATGTGTATGTGTGTATATATGTGTGTGTATATATATGTGCGTGTATATATATGTGTGTGTATATATGTGTATGTGTGTATATATGTATGTGTGTATATATATGTATATATGTGTGTGTATATATATGTATGTGTGTATATATATGTGTATGTGTGTATATATGTGTGTGTATATATATGTGCGTGTATATATATGTGTGTGTATGTGTATGTGTGTATATATGTATGTGTGTATATATATGTATATATGTGTGTGTATATATATGTATGTGTGTATATATATGTGTATGTGTGTATATATGTATGTGTGTATATATATGTATGTATATATGTGTGTGTATATATATGTATGTGTGTATATATATGTGTATGTGTGTATATATGTATGTGTGTGTGTATACATACATATATATATATTTAGAGACAGGGTCTCTGTCACTCCGGCTAGAGTGCAATGGTGCTATCACGGCTCACTGCAGCCTTGACTTCCTGGGCTCAAGTGATCCTCCCAGCTCACCCTTCTTAGTAGTTGGGACCACAGGTATATACCGCCATGACTGGCTAATGTTTTAACTTTTTGTGGCAAAGACAGGGTTTCACTTTGTTGCCCATACTGGTCTTGAACTTCTGGCTCTAAGTCATCCTCCTGCCTCTGCCTTCCACAGTGCCAGGATTACAGGCATGAGCCACTGTGCCTGACCTAGAAGAGAATACATCTTCACCCACAGCCGATTTCCCAGCCTTGTCTCCTCTGGTGTTTCCTTGCTCAGTGACGCACCATCTTTCTGTCAGTAACTCAAGGCAGAAAGACGGGCTTCCCTTCCTCTCTGCCTCCTCCCCACCCATATCCAAGCATCACTACACATCAGGCTGCTTCTCGGCACTTTCCTGATTCTCAGATCCATCTGCTTGTCTCCATCTTTACTGCTGTTTTCTTATTTTCTATGCCTTTCACTTCTTGAGTTGGCGATTATACAGCCTCCCAACTGGGACCCTGCTTCCATTCTCATTCCCTCCAATCCATTGTACACAGTTACTAAATATATCTTTCTAAAGCATCAAACTGATCAAGCCACTTCTCTGCTTATGAGCCCTTAATGGCTCCCTGCTGATGACTGGCTGATGGCCACATGTCCAGCCGGCTCTTTTCAAAGTCATACTCTGACCAAGCCTAAACTGCTACGTTCATAGTTCCCCAAAGGAACTCTTGCCTTCCCTTCAGGATTCACTGAGAAGACACTCACTTGCTCTGGGAACCTTTTCTGACCTTGGCCCTCGCCAAGCTGGTTGAGGGGCCCCTCCCGTGTATACCCCACAGTCCTGTATTTATCCCCTCCTATAGCCTTACCTTGTTGTATTACTAATATCTACTTTTCCCAGGGACTGACTGCCTTGTTTCTTTGTTTCCAGTAGCTAACCCAATAGTTAGGGAAATCCACAAATACTTGTTGAATGAATGACCAGAGGAAAAATGGAGGTAATGGTAAAACCAGTGGTGACGACAGGCTGAGCACCTGCTCCACACTAGACACCGTGCAGGATGCTTTGCCGTCCTCATTTGTAACCGACAATGGCCTACAATTGCCAAAGTAGGGATCTGTGTATCTGCTTTACAAATGAGAAAGTTAAAGTTAAGAGAGGTTAAGCCATGTGCCCAAAGTCACAGAGCAGGTAAGGCGAGGGCCCAGGATTCGAATTCCTGAATCCGGGGTGCATCTTATTCCAAAGGCAGTAGACTTCTTACTACACCACCTCGGGAGCACCAAGACAAACAGGTAGGGTCGACTGAACAGCAGCAGCAAAAGATGAACAAAGAACAAAACAAATAAGCAAACACCACTTTGCATTTCTGTAGCCCGATCTCCCTGTAATGGTTCAGACCAGGGAGGGGGCATCTTGCAGGGTATCGAGGACCAGGTCTCCAAACCGGTAGGAAAGCACTCATTTGCTACATATACTTTAAACGTCTAAAACACGCCTGGCACTTCTCACTGGAATTCCAAGAGTACGGGCTGGCTGGACACTGCCTCGTGGGTGTGGCCAGGAAGGTGAGCGGAGGTCTGGCTCTGAGGGGTCCCCTCCTGCGCCGGCCTCCTCCTCAGTGAAACGCTGATCTGATGTTTGGTCTTTTGACAATTTTCACTTAATGAATTGATTCCTACAGTTCATTAACATACCCACTTCCACTTCTGTATACACATATGTCTTAATTAGCTGCTCATTGGCTGTTTAATTACAAGAAAGCAGCTGACAGCTGCCTTGCTGAATTCTAATGGCAGACGCCTTGGAACGGCTACACACTTGTTTTTTGACAACCGAGATTTATTCATAACTCTGTGATTTATTGTGAATGCTCACATGCCTGCCCAAATTATTGTATTTTCCAACAGAAGTAAAAATTGGGAATCTGGGGGACTGCTGAAGTGGGTGTATGTCTCTACCTTTCTCTTTACGTCTGAAACTAAGAAAAGCAGAGAATCTTCTATGTAAAAGCACGTCCTATGTTATAACTTTATTTATCTTGGCCACCTTCTGTTGAGAATGTTTAGAAGCATGGGGGTGAGAAGAAAGAAATGTCTTTGGATCAATGCGGGCCAAAACTTAAGCATCTGGCTAGAGGGGTAAGAAGAGGGTAACTTCATTTTATTGAGGGGTAAACAAAGGGCACGCACAGATTAAAATCAAGCAGAGGAAATGATAAAATTACAGTTGGGTGGGGGCAGAAATAAGAGTCCTCAAAGAAGTGTATGAAGAAAAAAATGTGTTCTTTAGAAACAGTAGGCAGCCTCATTCACAAGTTAGCTGGTCCAGCCCTACACACATACATCTGGCAGTAATAAATCACAGAAATTCAGATTTCCTGAGCTATGTGTTTGCTCAACAGTGACTGGCCTCCCTGTAGAATTGTATGCGTAAGTGGTCTCTGATTAAAGCTGCCACGTGTCATATTTGGTAAGTGTAGATGCCTGCTTTTGCCTGTACGTTGCTGTGCTCAGATGCAATCCAAGTGAAGACCTTTAGCAATGGCTATTCCCCAGCATGCTTGAGGAACTGCCCCGAGCCAGGTGCTCTGTCAGGGATCTCTCTACCACATGCCTTGAGCCCAGCGTCTTCTGTGAGCAGGGAAAGGGCAGCAGTTACCGAGACATGATTAACAATAAAACAAATAAAAAAGAAATCTGAATCATCTCGATGAAAACTGAGGTTTAACACAGCCTACCACTTGCACATTTCATCACAGGACTGGAAGATTTAGCTAAACAAAAATTTTTGCTTATTGCCCGTGGATCACAGAACTGAAACTGAGATATCCTGAGGATGCAATAATAGCTTATCCTCCCCCAAGTCTAATTTCCATTTTACATGCCTAGCTCTAGTAACACTGGGGCCACGTGTTTAAAAGCATTAAAATAAAAATGTTGAGTATGAATGTATCAATGCTGAAAAGTGGACAGAATTAGTTCAGGGCTAGAGACATTTCACAACTGAGATAAAAATATTACAATCCTCTAAAAGACAATTTGGGCCTCAAAGGAACGTTCATAAAAATTTCTTTTTAACCTAAACATAAAAAGCTCCAGAAACAGCTTTAACAACTTCAGTGGGGCACAGTGTCACTTAAATACTCTAGAGATTTTTGAGAAGGCTTTTTTATTGTTAGTTTAAGAAAATAGATTTGTTAACACAGAGATATTATCTCAAATTATCTTTACTGGGTAGAAGAGGAAGCTTTGAATAAGACATCATCTGAAATGTATTAATTGATGAGTATACATTGGGCAAATGAATGCCACTTTGTTCTTAGTCTTCTACAGGGGAAAAGGTTTTAAATGTAATCAGAAACCAATTCACTAATCCCAATACTGGATCATGCATTATCATTAAAAAACATGCAATTAAAATTGTACCGCCAAAATGTCAAAAAGGATATGGATTTAAAAATGTGTGTGTGTGTGTGTGTGTGTGTGTGTGTGTCTGTCTGTCTGTCTTGGGATAATATTTTCCTCCTCGTCATCTGAGCAACC
>CM052655.1:3997859-4015744 GCA_028533165.1 Leontopithecus rosalia
GGGGTTTCACCATGTTGACCAGGATGGTCTTCATCTCTTGACCTCGTGATCCACCTGCCTCGGCCTCCCAAAGTGCTGGGATTACAGGCGTGAGCCACCGCGCCCGGCCAGTAATGATGTTTAAGGCTGTGACCACAATGCCTGTGTGGCATGGAGGTCTGCTCACGATGGGGGTGGCCTTGGAAGTACCATGCTGGCCCCAGCAGTTCCACCCTTGGAATGGCTCACGGCCTGGCGGGGGTGAGGGTAGGGGTGCAGGTGGGGAGAAGTTGTAGTGCAGACCCGGGAGTTTGGTGCCACTGTGATACAAGACTGATGGCCTCAGCCAGGCTTCAACTCCTAGGGGTTTTCAGATCTGGAGGATACTTGAGCTGAGACAGTCATGAGATCGGTGGAGGCCAAGAAGCTTAGGACAAATGGACTCACTGTAGATTGACTTGCATTTCCAAACAGGGGGCCATTCACTTAGATCTTTGTCCCCATGAGGTCTGTGCTTAGTTCCAGTGGGCTAAAGCATCAGAATTAATTGAAACAAGCTTCGCTGGGAATCTCATCGTTTCTGGAAAGCAAATTGGTATTCTGATTGGTTAAATTATCCTCCTAGGCTCCCTCCTGCAAATCTCCCATCTCAGATGACAATTTCAGTTGCAAGCACTCTTTAGGAAATGACTGCAACTCCCCTACTCCAAAAGCAAACCCTCTGAATGTGATCTGATCACACGTGTTGATATTCTCAGAAAGCAAGTATTTGCAGATTGGAGCAGCGCACTTCCTCAGCCCTCCATTTAATCCAACAATGCACAAAGCCGCCTCCATCCCCTCTTTTAGTCAATTTCCAGAATTCAAATGAATCCATGAGGAAAAATGCAGTCCGTGCCCTGCAAATTCTCCAAAAGGATGCCGTTTAGTTTCATGAATGTGAATTTTCTGTCCAACAAGGAGGAGGAGAACAATAATCCCTGTCTTTTGCCTTTCATCGTGTAGGCTTTTCGGTTTCCCACCAGGTAGTGTTGTGTCTTCTCAAAACAATCTTCTTTCAACACAAATTATGAATCCTGGCCCATATGTACACTGCACACATTAACTCAGCCAGCATTTCAAAGGATGAGTTCTGTCAGACAGCACTACTGCCAACATTCACAAGTATATTGATGACATTAGCCCGCATGCATATTCATCCCAGCAAAGAAGTTTATTGTGCGGTGGAGTATGTGGAGCAAGATGCACGCAGATAATCATGAATTGGCTTCACAATGAACAATCTTGCTATGAAAAATTCTAATTGCTCACATTTTCAGCTCTATTGCCTCAATAATTTGCTCTCTCATGTACCCTATATAATTCAAACAGGCTCTCCACACCTGCAGAGGCAAATTTCTGCAGTTTCAAGGAGCTGACAACAAGTGGCAGCGGGCATCAGGAAATCGTGGAATGCAAGGGCGCTAATTAACCAAGTGGTCCTTGGGGCTAGGCTGTCATTTAGCACTGTACTTCTGTAAAAGTTCGCTTTGAATTTTTAATTATAAAAGGAACAAGAACGTGAGCACCAGCCTCCTTAAGATGACATTTATTCCTCAGGACATATCTTTAGAGCCATCATGGCCCAGAGAACAATGTCCATTCTTCCAAAGAACTAGAAAAATAAAAATGGACGAGAGCCACCCAGTACTTCATGCTGTGGGTCAGTAGTGATTTCTCAATAGTAATAAAATTAATTTATAATAATACCTACATGTGTTTGTGCTAAGAACGTGTCCTGCATCACATCTCACTCGCTCCTCCAACACCCTATGCGCAGGCATCACTGTTCACTGCTATTGCCGTCACTGTCACCGTCATCACTGCACTCTCGTGAAGCAATCACTAACCAGGGTTCAAAAGACCTCGCCTTCAGAGTTCCTTTAAACTTACACACGACTCAGGAACCGATGTCAACGTCTTTTTCTGCAAGTTATCTGCTTAGTTTGTGACTAAAAATCATCATCAACCTTCCACGCCACTGATCTCAGTTTCACAAACTTCCGATTAGAATTTTAACCCTAAAATGACCAATGCCAGCATCTGACAATTCTTAAGGCCAGGCAAATCACTTGACCTCTCCGAGCCTCAGTTTCATACTTGAAGGTGCAAGGATGTGATACATGAATGACACAGCATATATATATGTATCTGTGTGAGCATTTTATACATGTATTCTCTGTATGTGCACATCGCATAGTTCTTAGAAATAGCTGGCACTCAATAAATAGTAGTTATTATTGTTGTTGTTGATAAGAAATCCTGCCTTATAGTGAAATGAAATTCCTTCCTCCAGACTTTAAGCTCTTTCTCAGGTGGGGATAGAGAAAAGCTGCTTATCCTCCAAATGATATGACAGGCGGTTCCTACCAGCTACCACAGCAATCCTTCACAGCACTGCTGCTTAACTGTCTGCTACAACACAGTGGTATGTTGCAGTAAGTTGCAGGAGCGTCACAGGGAATTGGTTTCGAATAAAACTTTAAAAGAATTAAAGTTTTTCATTAGTTCACATAAAAAGGAACCTAATATGGACCCAATGTTACCTCAATAAAATCTTTCACTCTAGCTCACTTGCACAATCATGTATTTTCTTGAATAGAACTGAATGGGATGGCGTTACTGTTGGCTGGCCAATGACCGAACCTTGGGTACACTTATGAGAATATGTCTCATGCTTCTGAATGTCAACCAATTTTGTGTGTCTTGCAAAAATGGTTAAAAACTAGTGCTTTAAAAACCCTTTTACACAAATTTGTTGTTTTTTTTTTCTGGAGTGCAGAGAATACGGAGGACTTTTCACTTGCTATGTTGCCTATTTCTCTAATGTTTGAATTTTTTACAACCAGCATGCATTACTTTTGTAAGCAGAAAAACCAATAAAGATTAAAAAGGAAAACCCTAAGGCGTTTGATTTTATTTTCAGTAAAATGGCTTGAGTCCTTTATGGATTAGTCACTTCATTTTATCCCCCGTTTAAAACTGCCAGGGTATTAAAGGCTTCCGCTACCTGAATGGTGGCCTGGCTTGTGTGTCAAGGCTGGCCAGGAGAGAGCTGCGGAGTCTTCACCTTGTCCCTTGGAGGGACTTCAGGAGCACCAGGCTTCTACAATTTCACGGTCCCCTTGTTCCAGGGTTTCTAATGATAGTCGTGCACGTTGTGCTCTGCCCAGTGTGGCCTAGTGAGGGGGCAAAAGTTGGGGCTGAAATGCACCTGGCAGTGAGCCTTGCTAAAGAGTGGCTGCAACAGCCTGGAGAGAGCCTTTCTTCCTCTGTCTACTCTGGCAAGCTCCTTTTTGGCACACCCTCCTCCCAGGGGTGGTGCCCCTTCTCTACTGTCCTGGCAGTGGAGAGTTGAGGGAGCAAATCGCTTTCTCTCTACCCTGCCGTGGGAGGCCCTGGGCCACCAAAAGGGTTTGCAGAGAGTTCTCGTTACAGCTCCACGTGGAAGGGGAACAGCCCATCGACCTGGAGCTGTGGCTTGGAACAGTAAGGGTATGTTCCACAGCCCAGGCATGTTCAGTGGCCCTCAGGGATGAGGAGAGCCGAGTTCTAGCTGCATCCTATGCAAACTGATGACTGAGTCCTTTGGCCACTTGGTCTACGTACATATTCAACATAACACTAACGTGTTTTTCGAGTACATTAGTTTCTTTTCTTGATTTTGGATTCTTTCATGACAGTATTTCATCCTTGCTGAACATCACCAAAACAATTAGACCTCCAATTAGAAAGCCCTCCTCCTTCAGTAAGCAGGCTCATCGCCATTCTTGGCAACAGTAATAATGCCTGAGTTTGTGTGGAATTCTACATAGTTTTCAAAGTTGTTACCCTTGTTCCCTTGTTAGCTTGCTTTGGTTTTGGTGCTTTCAACATCCCTAAAGGAGGCAGATAGGTTTTACCATCCCCATTTTACAGATGTGGAAAATGAGCCTCATGAAGGTTAAATGGCTTCTTCTCTATGTTCAGATTTCCCAGGGTTTGATGCAAAAACAGCCATAAATGAGACAGACTTGGTGACTCTTTCCTATTCAAGATTATTCGATGCGTTCTGATTTATGCCATCACTGATCTGGGGCTCTCAAGGGGACATGACACCAAAAAGAAAGCACTGGGAGTGAACTCAGCTAAGAGGTAGAGGTGGCCCTTCCCACTCTCCATCTGAGGCTGGACTCCCTGGGTGGCCTTCAGCAAGTCACTTACACCTCCACTTCCTCCAGCTATAAAGTGGGAATAATTCCTACCTCCCAGGCAGGTGGTGGTAAATGAGTGCTCACAAAGCTCTTTGAAGATGAAAAACCTATATAAATGGGAAGCTTCAGGAAGCTTGCCATATCATGCTTGGCAAAGATTGTGACGCTGTGTTCTAGCGCCCATATTCAGCTATGCCACAAAGAGAATAAAAATTATATAGAACCATAATTTTCATTTGCTAGTTAGACTTAAACTTTTTAATCACTGGTTTCCAAGATGCTTTCCCGAGGGACTGATGGGTCCCGATGTTACTATCTTATCCACAACTTAGAAGAAAAAGAGCCCTTAGACAGAGAAGTCGTCTCTCTATGCAAATTACTTGACCTAGCTTTATCTAGGGCTTGTACAGTCTTGCTGGGGCATCATGCAAATGGCATGATTCCCACTTGTTAACATAATAAACATATATGTCACCCTCTGACATCAAGCCTTACTATTAACATCTGACTCAAATGACTCTATCAAATTACAGCCATTTAAAAAAAAGTTCTGTACCTACTAAATAAGCCACTTCTTAAAAACTTCCAACTGGATTGTAATTTCTGCTGAAAACCTAATGACTTTAAAAAAGTCATTTTTCAATAAATACCTGCCAAATACACACACACACGCCCTTCAAACCATCAAGAGATCAAACAATTGTGAACTAAATTTAAAATAAGACAAAATTGAAGTTTGAACTTTGACGATTTTTCTTCAGTCTTTTTAAGACCTAGGTATGTAAGAGGTAAAATACTGGGCCAGAATGCTCTGAATTCAGAGAAGCCGAGCTGTGTGTGCAGGAAATCTCTGAAGAGTAAGGAAGCCAGGCACAACTTCTCATGTGGCTTTCTGTGAATATGCAGGTAGTTCGGACAATGGGAACTGAATATTAATCCTTTGTAATACGTTTCCATCCCTACTAGATTAAGCTTTCTAGAGAAATGAACTCACATTCCCTGATGCATATGTATCTTTGCTAAAAGCCAAATCCAAACGAGCACTTTTATCCCTAGATGGGGAAATTCTGTCAAATCAGAGACGAAACAGATTTTTCATAGAGAAGAACAGTGGGTGGCTTTGATTTTTAGATTCAGTTCTCTCTAGAATTCTTCTATCACATAGTAATGCACAAACTGTTTAAATTTAAGGCAACTGACTCTTTACGTTTTTTGGTATCTACCTGGTAACAATTTAAACCTTGAGTGAAAGACTTGAACAGCAAGAGAATAAGCTTTGTAATCCTTCATCATACTCATCCCGTAGGTCAAATACTAAATAAGTTCTCACCCAATAAATGATGCCACCATGATCAGAAATACAATCTTTTTTTTTTTTTTACTTTTTGTTTTTCCTCTCTCTTCGTTTTATAAACAATGGACTCTATTTGCTGTCAAGGATTTGTGGGGTTATGTGATATCAGGGGTTAAGAGAAAGGTAATTGGGAACCACCGGGTCTTAGTTGGCATAAGGTCCCTCTAAGATTCTAGAATTAACTACATTTTAAAATATAAAGTCCTTGAAGATGTTGTAGGACCCTGGGACCAGTAACGTCTAACAAAAGTCCTCCTTCTCTAGACTCTCTCAGGGTGGGTTAAATGTCATTTCATACCAGCAGTAAAGAGAACACATTTATTTTGCTAAGTGATTAGACCATGCTCAAGGGAAATTCCTGAAAACGTTGTTTCCAACAATGGTGTCCCTTACATAAATCTGGATAATACTAGACCAGAAAAAGTCATCTGATTCACAGAACCACGTGATCGTTTCTTGCTATCAGCCTCACTTTAGGTACCAATTTCTTTTTTCTCTCTAACAAGAACAATTCGCTACATTTAGGTGAAGTCTTCCTTTACTTACAGCTGAGAGCAGTGGGGTCAGCTCTTTGCTTTCATTGCTCAAGGTCTGTGTTGTACAACAGAAAAGAAAACTTCTTTAAAAACAAACCAAATCTGGTGATCTTATCTAGTTTCTGCTCAGCCAAAAACATCAGAATTACTCTTATTGCATTTTATGAAACAATCTTACCCTACGCAATTACCCCAACCTTCTCACATCTAAGCCCACGAGAAAAGCCACTCCACTTTACAGCTGTCTTAACTTCACACCTAATTTCACACCCCTCCCCAAATCCTTAACCTCTGATGATTGATACCACCTGCATCATTTCCATAACCCCCAGAACTGTGCCATCACAAAACTCAGCTGCACGAAGCAAGATGTGCAGAAATGGGTCAAAAGAACAAGAATCCAGGTGAAGTCATAAAGGCTTACCAGGCAAAGGAACCCATCATTTCTTCCCATGAGCTCTGACGGCATTCTGAAGATCCGCTACTGTTCGCTGAATAGATGTCACTCAAGAAACACTCCCCAACCAAAAGACTGGAAATGACTTACAACGTCAAACCCTGAAAATGCATTTACACCCCTTTATAGCAAGCCCAGAAGACTAAAAAGATAATACATTTACAGTCACAGGAACGCAGTGTCCAGAACTGTCTTGGTCCACAGATCATTTTAGTGGGTGAGGATTATTAAGAGGATTGGACCACAGCTTGGATCTCTGCTTAACTTCTGTGCTATTTTCCACTTCAGAAAAGTGTCCTTGGAATCCGTAAGAGGAGGAAGCTTTGGATGAGAGATAAGGGAAGGGTCTGGGTTTTATTTAAAATCACAGGCAAATTATTTAGGCTTGCCAGAAGCAGAATTGTAAATGTTTATATATTAATCACTTTAAGATTGTAAGATCTTGGCCGGGCGCGGTGGCTCACGCCTGTAATCCCAGCACTTTGGGAGGCCGAGGCGGGTGGATCACGAGGTCAACAGTTCGAGACCATCCTGGTCAACATGGTGAAACCCCGTCTCTACTAAACATACAACAAATTAGCTAGGCATGGTGGTGTGTGCCTGTAATCCCAGCGACTCCGGAGGCTGAGGCAGGAGAATTGCCTGAACCCAGGAGGCGGAGGTTGCGGTGAGCCGAGATTGAGCCATTGCACTCCAGCCTGGGTAACAAGAGCGAAACTCCGTCTCAAAATAAATTAAAAAAAAAAAAAGATTTTAAGATCTTGAAGACTTAGTGACCAGCTCCTAGAAATTCAACTAGTTTATTTACCTCCAATTTCCCCAACGTGGTCATTAACATCTAGACACAAAATATGGCAAGTTCTAAGCCTCTCAAATGCATCACCAATGTACTTCTGAATTGTGGCTTAACGGTATTCTTTTAAAAAATTCTCTTTTATGATGCTTTTCTTAGACAACCAGTTCAGCCAGGCATACCAATAACCAAACAACCTGAAGACTCCTTTCTGACTCTTTCTCTAAATGCATCATCTTTAAACTTGCTGATGAAACAAACATTTCCATTCTTAATTACAACATATAAGCTCAACCTGACAAAGGACAGCAATATTGTTTCTATGCCTGTCCCCAAGGGAAGCAGCAGGAGCTGGTGGCCATTTCTCAGCAGGAAAGGGAAATACAGAAAAGGGCAGCAGGCCTTGGGGATTTAAGTAGTTGTGAGACATAAGGAGAAGAAATGATCTCAACCAAGCTAAGAAATTGTCAGATTTATTTTAAGAAGGTCTGGCATCTGCATCAATGCAGACAATAAAACACCTCATAAATGTCATTTTTTTCCCAACTAAAAGAAATGCATAGCCTGTGTGTTTATCTTGAAGCTACTTATTTTTATATGAGACATACACTAGAAGTAAGAACACAACTGCCATGTAAAGATGTCAAAACGAGGCCTGCAATCCTGTCCTTCCTGTTCCATTTTCAGTTTATGCTCCTCCAGCCCAAGGTGGTTCTTCTGCCGGCAGAGACAAGCATTTCTGATGCCATTCTGTGACTATCCTGAAAACACTGTGATAAGCTATCCACTATTTGTCAATGGGTGTCTCTGTCACTTAAGATAGCTTGAGTGAGTGTGACATTTGCACTGCAGTAAGTGAATCTTTTTAATTTGCAGTAAAAGCGTACCATTCACACACTTTGGTACTTTAGTACGGCAAGGTTCTGAAATCCATTTCACAAGTGGTGGCAGCACATTTCACATCGGATGGAAACACACTCTGATTGCTAACAGCTGCTGTGGGCAATCTTACTGTCACAGCCGAAGCTCAGAATAGCAGGTCCTTTTTAATGCCAATAGCTGCTACCATCTTAAATGGTAACACAGGCACACGCATACCACATATACACACACACTACACACCTAGACCACACATGCTCACACATACATATACTACACTCACATATACCATGCTCACACACACCACAGATGCACACCTCAAACACACTCGATACACACGCACACCTCAAACACACACAGCACACATGCACACCACACACGGCACACATGCACACCACACACACACGGCACACCACACATGGCACAGATGCACGTCACACACACAGCACACATGCATACCTCACACACAGGTCTATTCAGCTGCAAGCCCCTCCTCCACTTGCCGAGAACCTGCATGACTAGGCACCAAGGACATGGAACACACATACTCACACCCAGCCTACATACGAATAACACACACCACAGATGCACACCACACATGCCACACACACATATACTGCATACACCCACCCCGCATGCTTACACATACACATCACCCCTCGTCCCTCAACATATGGGTCCACACATGGGTCCATCCAGCTGCTAGCTCTGCCAACCCTTGCTGAGAACCTGCACGACTGGGCATCAGGGACAGAAAAAGGATGCACAGAACCCACGAGTGTCCCCCATCCTGTTGCATGAGCTTCACAGCATAGGAATTAAGGATGAAAGTGAAAAATTTTTATTTAATTTTTTTAAGGAGAAATAGGAGAGTTGATTATAACCTTGAAGGTAAAGTACAGAGATTTGATTTGCAAACTCTAGAGTCTAGGTTGAATCCCTGCCCTGACATTTGCTAGCTATGAGAACTTGGGCACATTCTTAATCTCTTTGTGCCTCAGTTTCCTCACCTTTAAAACAAGCCCAATCTCATTATCACAGGGTACACAAGTAAAGTGCCGACAGCATCAGTGCCCAGCACACAGTAAGTGCTCCATAAATGTTAGCTAGAATCATCACCACTGTCTTTTTTTTTTTTTTTTAACTGAGTCTCACTCTGTCACCCAGGCTGGAGTGCACTGGTGTAATCACAGATCACTGCAACCTCTGCTTCCTGGCCTGAAGCAATCCTCCCACCTCAGCCTCCTGAGTAGCTGGGACTACAGGTACACAGCACCACATCGAGCTTTTTTTTTTTTTTTAAGTAGAGATGGGGTTTTGCCATGTTGCCCAAGCTGGCCTTGAACTCCTGGACTCAAGTGATCTACCTGTCTTGTCCTCCCATAGTGCTGGGATCACTGTCTATCTTTTAAGGATGATTGTATTTGGCAGCTGGAGTTGAGAAAACTGTGGGTAGAATGAAGAAGAGGTCACGGTTACTTCTTTTGTATAATGACATGGAGTTGGGCAGCTTTATTTCTAACACAGAGGCCTGATGTGGGAAGTAACACTAACCAGGGAACGACTGAAAGAAACCAGTGTTTCTTTCTAGGGAAAGCCCACAGCGAGGCTGGCACGTTGGAGAGGTGGTAAGTGCAGGAAGTGGGAGAGAGGCCTCACACACTGAGGTAAAACGGGGAAAAGACTGAACTACCGGGTTCGGAGGGTTCACAACTGCCCGTGCAGTGAGCGAAATTCACCAGACGCTGGTAAAACCCTGTGACTCTTTGTCCAGGGCTCAGCTTCCTCATCTCTTCTCGCACACGGTGGCCCACTGGTCACCTCGTCAGGGAAAAGAGAAAGCGGAAGAACAGACTACGTGCAGACTACATTTTTCCTTTTCTTTGCATTTTGGTTCAGGAAAGAAAACACAATGACGTTTTCCCTTCAAGATCCAAAATAAAAGTTCTGGCCCCGAGAACACCGGGGCAGCTAGAACACCGTTTAGATACACCTAACCCCTCGCGCTTCTCTTGCTTTTTAACTTCATCTTATAAAATAACAATTCTACTACCAAATGAAGAGAAATTTTTTCAATACCACGTCTTGCCATTACAAGGCAACACTATGCTAATACAGTGATGTAAAAATAAAAGTTTTTTTCCCTTCAAAGTAAACAATTTTAATGGAACGCATTGGGACAAACAGTTTATTTCTCTCTCTCTCTCTGAAGTCCACCAATCGTGAGCTTTTGCTTTACATCAACAGAGGCAAAGCCCATTGCAGGTAGTGTCAGTAATGCAAATCCATTTCCTATTGTAATTCAGTATTCAAAACGAAACCATTTCCATCAGCAAGGCATTTTAGAACCTCAAGCTCCACTGTCACCACCTGAGTGAGTCTAAGGTACTGGAGGTAATGGACGAGGTTGAAGGCCAGGTCAAGGAGGATGAGGACAGAGGGGGAACTTCCGAGGTAGCCCCCACCATGGTGATATAAAAGCATATTCATCAGACAAGTGCCTTCACTGTGAGATGTTGGGGAACCAGGCCCAGTGGGGTGGCGGGATCAGCTCAGAGTTCCAAAACAGCCAACCCAACTATTCACCACGATTTGCCTCGATCTTGCCTTCACGGCTATTCAAAGAGGCCTGAAGCAGGCATTGAAAGCAATTTCAAGAAATCGAGTTAAAAAAGAGAATTGAAGTCTAGAAAATGATCATTTGAATAAGTGTGTAGACTTCCAAATAAATTCTGCATGGAACAGATTTTTTGGGGGAATTCATAACCTTTAGTACATTTTAAAAACCAGACGCACCTTAAACATACCCACCAATAATGAGAAGAATGGCTAGCACTTATGAGGAATTATTCATTTAAAATACCCTTTAAAGTATGTCACAAAGATAAATGTCTTTAGTCCTTACCTGTCCCCACCCTTCACAATAAACAATAATATTTCTATTGAAGCCAGTTTCCTGTTCTTGGAATCAGCTTTTTGAGTTGTCAGTTAAGCTATATGAGCTAATTACTATGGAACGTAACATCGTCAGTAGGAAAACAGGTACTCTGCCAGAGAAATATCAGTCTATTTTAGGAATGTTTTTAAGAGAGAGTTGTGGTTATCTACAAGAGAAAAATGAAGCGTTTTCTGGTCTGCTAAGTTCAACAGTGTGACGGAAGGACGTCTCACTGTCCAATTAGAGAGCACGCTCCGTTTTCAAGTGAGTCTATGATTTTCCTTTCCTTCCTCACTCCTGACTTGAAGACAATGCAAATTAACCTCAAAGGATGTCTTCCTCGCTGTTCTTTAAGATCCTTTATCCCATTTCAAAGCACTTTTCGAAAACACGTCCTCAATGAGGTAGGTGAGATCTCAGGAACGGGGACAAAATTCGTTTTTAATAAATAAGTGTGTGCGATTTTTCCACTGTATCATTGCAGGGACTTTCCTCAAAGAGGCTTTAGGGAAGAACTTAAAATGGAGAAAGGCAACTTCTGCACGTGGTGATCAGGTTGCCTTCCATCTCCTCTAAGTCAGGGAGTCAAGGGGCCGTGGAACCAGCAGTCTCACCTGCCACCACAGTTTCCCACCCTTCTCCTAACCTGACAAATGCCATCGATATTGCTAGGCCCTGCTTCTCATTCAACTCTAACTGAAAAATGGGGGGAAGAAAGGATTGTGTAAGAAAAAAATGAAAAACTTTGAGGGCCAACTAACAAATTTCCTAAACGAATGATGTATTTCAGTATTCCAGGAATTTGATTCAGGACGAATTGTTATTTGGATGCCTGTCTACTGAGAGAGTAATTGCTAAACTCAAGGAAATTGGTCACAAATACTTTAGCAATAGCTATAAATTACCAGTGGGCCAAAGATTTTGAGATTGTGATGAACTTCTCCAGGAACCTTACCATTCATTTCACTCCAGTGTGGCCACATTCCCCCATCTGCAGTAAGCCAAAGCAGTCCCCGGGAGAAGCAGACAGAGACAGGAAGACAGGGGCAGTTCTGTCTAGGCTTCAGCAACAGCTCATATACCTTACAGAAGTAGAATTTTAATAAAGCCCATTTGTATATTTTCAAACGCCAAACTGGGAAGTGGAAGAAAACAATGATAGTTCCAAAGGACTTCCTATGGGGGAAAGCTTCCATGTCACAACTAAAACCTGCATCAAATTCCCCAGCACACCCTTGTCTTCAACCTGAGGCTGCGTAATGGAGGTTTGCAGAGCCTGCAAAGAGGGAATTCTGTGTGACTGCAGTAAAAGCACCAAGCGGCCTCACGACCAAAGTCTCCTGTATCTTAGTCATTTCTGAACTGCTGGCTGAAGTCAGAACTGTCCATAATTACTATCACAGGATGACAATGAAAGTCACCATTCTATGTTCTTTTGAGAAGGATTTTCCCCCATGTTGTCCCTCCGTTCAGCTTCCCACACTCACTGCTTGGGTAGAATTTTGTTAGGGGGTAGCAGTTCTGATGCAACCGATAGTGTGTACGATCGAGATTGGGCTGATCTGGGAATCTGACACGTACTGTGGGCGTGGAGATGCTCCTGTGCTGTGGCGGATGATAGGCTTCGAATGTTCACTGTCTTCACTGCTATCCGCTCTATTAATTTTCTAGATGAAGAAAGCAAGTGGCCAATATTTTCTTCCAACAAAATCACTGGCTCCAGCCTCAATACCACAATGAGGATTGATCATCGAAGTTCTGATATTGTCGCTGCCCCAAACTACCTGGAGTTACTCCTTATGCAGCTGCTCTCGGTGCCAATGAGATAAGGTAGAGTTGTCGTCCTTCCTCCTTTTTTATTTTTTCAAGATAGGGTCTCGCTCTGTCACTCAGGCTGGAGTGCAGTGGCATGATCTCGGCTCACTGCAACCTCCGCCTCCCGCTGGGTTCAAAGAATTCTCCTGTGTCAGCCTCCCGAGTAGCTGGGATTGTAGGTGCCTGCCACCATGCCTGACTTTTATTAGAGACGGGGTTACCAGGCTGGTCTCTAACTCCTGACCTCAGGTGATCCTCCCATCTTGGCCTCCCAAAGTGCTGGGATTACAGGTGTAAGCCACTGTGCCTGGCCTTTTAAAAATATATATATTTTAAGAAAATGGCCTGGCTTGGTTTCTTCACTCACCTTTTTCAATACATTAACTATTGGTTGTTTTCAAATATCAAGCTCACTTTTCGAGGAGAACTATGGCCACTATGGAGAATATTAAAACATTGCTAAAGGAAGTGAAAGCCATTTCAGAAGAGGAGTTATATATTAGCTTTTGGCAGTGACAGCATTATGGGAATAGACATTTAGCCTCCCCAGTTGACTGCTTTGAAGGGGCAATGTTCAGGTGGAAGTGTATCTCCTAGTACGTTTGTTAAAATAAAATCAGCCTCGTTACCTAATAATATAAATGACTTCGGGAGAAAACTCTTAAGTCTCATGTTTTATTTCTTCTGACAATGCTGTTCAATTAGGGCAGACTTTGTGGAAATTATGATTTCCTTACCCATCACTGCTGCATGAAAATACGCTCTCTGATGTCATGCTCTGAAAGAAACTTAAGTTGTCTGCTACAACTAACTACACAGAAATTAGAAAATTATATGACAAGAAGTTGAACGCAGCCTGCAGTTGGGACACAGGTTATTACTGAAAGTAGTCGTCGGCACGGTTTCTGGTTTCACAGTAAAAGAGGACGACTTGAAAGCACTCCGTGGTTTTGATGCTCTTCTGAAATGAAAACACTCAGTGAGCATGTAGCACTGGGTTGTCATTAATGTCAGCCAAGCGAAAACGCTGTCTCCAGGAACACTGCAGTCATTTCCCCGCCGAGACCAAGACTTTCCACGCCCTGGCATTTCAGGCACTGTGTTAGTACTTTTCCAAAAGAGACTCTTCGGGCAATTCATTCTAGATTACCAAACACAACAACAGTCTTAAATGAATAGGTGGCCTGAATTTGCTAATGCCAGCCAACAATTTCCAGGGGAGAATGTGTTCCTTTCTGAGAAATACTGTAATGTAAGTTTTCCCAACCCTCAAGCGTTGGAAGGCAAGACGTAAAACACTATACTTCACAGTAAATGGCCTTATTTTAAAATAATGTTGTGGATAAAAATGTCATCAAGGAATTCTACAGTGCTTCTTGATACACACAGTTTAACATGGTCTTGTTGATGAAAACAGGAAAAATCTCTGGCATTCTTGGTATGTTCTATGATTTGTAGCAGCTCTTACGTTCTGTGTCTGTTGCCTATTTTGTAAACAGGCAACAAAACACCATACTTCATCCCAAAGTTATGAAAAACAAGGAATTAATAAGCATATTGTGTTGGGTGGAGTTAATCATATAACAATAAAAATCCCCAGAGTTTCCATCTACTCTCTTGCTGTCTGAAATCAAGCTGGGCAGGAGAGAAGAAGATAAAGCTATTTTCCTTGGTAGGGAGTGAGTGCTGGAAAGCAGCACTTACTATATCAACAGGGCATATTTGTTGTTATTTTTCCTCCCCCATTCATTGCCCATGAAATAATCTAAGAAACAAACTAGGCATCAGGGAACAGTCTAAATATAAAAGCTACGTTTTTTGGTGAAAACACTGTGAGACCAAGGCACTACACTTTGGATGAGAAAATCCCGTGCAGTTTCTCAGGATCTCGCGTTTGGCATGCTTCCTACAGTGGGAGTATTCTATTTTTAGTATCACTTTTCTAATTGCAATGATTTTTAAACACCAAGGTAAATTTCCACAGAAAGACTGCCTGGGGATAGGTGTGTGTGCGCGCACGGGAGGGGGGATCTGGTGATACTCATATGGTAATCTTTTAATTTCATCAATTTTCTCTGCTTTCAAATTACAAATTTGAACTGTAATCTCTCTCTCTAGCCTCTCCCATCTCCTTTCCAGTCAACAAAACAAAAAATAAAATTCATATTTTTACTGTGTATTATGAAACAGACTCCAATAGGACGCGAGTGCTTTTTAAAGTCCTTTTTATAAAGTGTCTGATTTTCTTCTGGCGATCAATTGAATTGTAAGGACAACATAGCTCATTTTATGAAACAAAAGTGATATTCGAAACTAAATGGCCGAAGATTTAATTGTCTAAATTTGAGCTGCTTCTGACCTTGTAAAAAGTATAGAAGAGGGGCTGGGGATGGTGGCTCACGCCCAGCACTTTGGGAGGCCGAGGAGGGAGGATCACAAGGTCAGAAGTTCAAGACTAGCCTGGCCAAGACGGTGAAACCCTGTCTCTACTAAAAATACAAAAATTAGCTGGGTGTGGTGGTAAGCGCCTTTAATCCCAGCTACTCAGAAGGCTGAGGCAGAGAACTGCTTCAACCCGGGAGGCGGAGGTTGCAATGAGCCGAGATCACACCACTGCACTCCAGCTTGGGTGACAGAGTAAGACTCCTTAAAAAAATAAAAAATGTCCAGAAGAGGAACACTTAAGACTTGAAATTTAGATGGTAATTTTAAAGCTCTAAGTTGTTCATATTCAAGCCCAAACACATTCATCTAAAAAAATAAAGCCACAGAATTTATAATTTATCTATCGATAGTTTCTCCATTAAGTGCTCACCAAAATGATATCAAACTTTCTTTTGCTATGAGCGTATTTTAAAAATATCAATGAATGTGCCCCAGAACCTAAAGTACAATAAAAAATACATATATATCAATGAAAGTGTTACCAGTTTTCAGTCTTCCTCACTTGGACATTAAAGGGATTAAAATGACTGTCAGCACACACATGTATCAGCTTCCAATGGAAAAGAATTAATATTTTCTGATGTTATTCCTTTTCCTTAAGGCTCAAGGACACTCAGAAAAAGAGGTAAATTGAAGTATCTATTGTCATGTAGATGGTGACTCTCCATGGGGATGATGTGGTTACAGAAGTAATGCTACCCTAATTCTGAAATAATAAAAACTCAAGCAATGAATGGCTGAATTCACACCTCAAAACTGCATGGAAGACAGGCATACAAAAACAAGCTTTCAACTGAATGAACTCATTACCGCAATTAAAGAAAACAAGAAGCAGCATTTTCTAGAACTACTCTGGTTTCGCGTCTCCTTCTGCAAATTTAGTCTGTCCAGAAGGTTCACTGTGTAGACCACTGGTGCTTCGTGACACTTAACCAACACCTTTAGAAGAACACCAGATAGCTACAAAGTAAGTACTATCTTTTCATGTTTCAGATTTCTATAGGGCGACTTCACAGTATTCCAGAGTGAAATCAATTTAAGAAGTAACTACAGCTATATAGGGAATACACTGCACATTAATCTATCTGCATAGACTATATCTAGGCACATTTATTTTCAGCATTTAAAAATTACTGGCAAGAGTAAGGGCCTTTCCCTGTTGTTTTTATAATCTCACGTCTTTTAAGCAAAAGGAAATGTATACTGCATAATAGCTTTACCACTCTGACCTCAATACGGAGTAAAATGACAGATAAGCAGCAGAAGCCAGTCAGTTTCACAAGAAAGTAATTCTGATGCTTTGGCTCATCCTGCTCCCTGCTCAGTTCCAACATCCTGACATGGCTTAGTTAAGACCTGTCATTCCTAAAGTTGAAGAAATTAAACATAGTTTGAGAGTACAAAGAACCCTCTTTGCTCTGATCTCATTAACAACCTGGTAAGAGTTCATTTCCCTCACTAACTGTCCTCAGGAAGGAAAGTTAAGAGATCTGGAATAATTTCTCCTATTGCCCCACAGCGACGCCTCACTTCCCTGCTCTTTTCTGGTCTGACACTCCTCTGTAAAGAGAGGTACTGCCCCTAGTAAATCATAGTTTTGGTTTTGTTTAGTGTACTCTCAAGAACTATATGGAATCTTTAAAATCATTCAGTGCCAGGCCCATCAAGGCCTCTGTGATTAACAAATCAAACCCCTTTCTTTTCAGTCAAGACACCTGAGGCTCAGAGACATAAAGTGACTGTCCCAACGTTACCAAGCTGGGGTGAGACCCAGGCGGCACTGCCAGCACATCTGTTCATTCTCCTGCCACCTTTTCAGTTAGGGTTTACCCCAACCTCATTTCACAGAGAAAAACAGAACCAGTGTGAAGAGAAAAAACTCACTTGGGAGGAGTGAGTTTTATCAGTGTAGCTGATTGAACTTCCGTAGCCACAGGGGGCCTGACCTTGAGAACACAAAACTCAGGATCCTTCATGGTTCACAGTGGTGGTGTTAGGGAGAGGCAGGGAGCTTTGCACTGTAGGTAGAACATGACGCAGCTGCGGATACCGGGAGTTATCAGGGAGAGAAGGGCCCAGAAGACTGGGAAAATGAGTGGTGTCAAACAGAAAAGTTACACTGAAATGACACCATGTCCACTTTACATGTTCCTCAGTCTCCGTCCTAGCCACAAGTGCGCTGCAGTCATATTTAGAGATACAGAAGCTTCCGATGAATTTTAAAAAGTTTTTCTTAATGTTTGTCTCAGGGTCAGCAGGAAATAAAAAACCCGAGGCATCCCTAGCCTTCTCCCCATAAGTCACCTGCTACGAATACCTGCTTTCATTCTTCAAAGCATGTATCACTCCCTGGAATGCCACTTATTTATTAGCTGTCTCTACACATTAAGAACAAGATGTATAGAGCAGGAACCTGTCATTCTTCCCCATCCTATCTTGCCAGTGCCTGCCTTAGTG
>CM052655.1:4015844-4029589 GCA_028533165.1 Leontopithecus rosalia
GGGCCACCTGCTTCTAGCATGTAATACCTACCTCCCAGGAGTGGAATGAAAGGGTTATTACAATACCCAATGACAGCCTCAGGTTTTTCCTTCTAGTGTGGAAACTCTATAGCAAAAACCAACACAAATTAAAGTGGATAAAAAGTCAACTGGGGCCGGCGTTTTCTTCTGAACTACATTTACTACAGCCTGCCACCAACAGATGACAAAGGAATTCACAGGATTTTAAGAAAAGGCTGACAGTAGAAAGTTACTAATAACTACTCTTGTGACATGTAGGGCTGGACTACAAGGGGTCAGCATATGGACCTCTCCATACATGTTGTTGGATGTTCAAGAGTGGGTTTACCGATAGACAGCCTGGGGCCCCAATGCTAAATCTTACACTTATTTATTTATTTTATTTTTTTGAGACGGAGTTTCGCTCTTGTTACCCAGGTTGGAGTGCAATGGCGCGATCTCGGCTCACCGCAACCTCCGCCTCCTGGGTTCAGGCAATTCTCCTGCCTCAGCCTCCTGAGTAGCTGGGATTACAGGTACACGCCACCGTGCCCGGCTAATTTTTTGCATTATTAGTGGAGACGGGGTTTCACCATGTTGACCAGGATGGCCTCGATCTCTTGACTTCGTGATCCACCCGCCTCGGCCTCCCAAAGTGCTGGGATTACAGGCTTGAACCACCGCGCCCGGTCAATCTTACACTTATTAGCACTGTGATCATGGGCAAGTGACTTAACCTCTCTTACCCTCTATTTCCTCATCTCTACTACAGAGATAACAGTAACTACTTCACAAGGTTGTCATGAGGCTCAAACGCAAGAATATATGTAACCAACTAGCTCAATGCCTGGCATACAATGGTAACTGCTACTACTATTGTTATATGAGCTATCGATATTTTTATCTGATCCCAGATAATACTCAATAATCAAAGTTAATCTCCATCTGCTTTTTTGAACCAGGAATTACTGCTTTATCCTGGGATTACTATAAGGTCAAGATGGCAGGTGAGTTTCAGTTCCTATTCTCAGTCACATGGATTTCAAGTGAATGCTTGTGGGGGCTGGCTGAGATGCGCTGTGCCGTGATTGACTGTGACATGTGCCAAAGGTGTGGAGCCAGGCTTGTTGTTGGTTCTAAAATTAGAATTGGTAAGCCTCTTGTACTAGTATCATAGAGACTAACAGCTATTTTACTATTATATAATAAAGCACTGAAACATCAAAAGAATGGGCTAAGAGTCAGAGGTCTAAGTTCTAATTTAACTCTGCAACTAACTGGTGAGAAGATCAGAATATGCTACCCAAAATTATGACACTTTGGCATGAAGATTATTTTGAGCTGAAAGCAACTGAGAAATAGCAGAAAAAGCTCTCTACCTTCCCCCTATCGGGCTAAAGGCAAGCCATACATCTGCCCTTGTAAAGGTGCCCTTTGCCCCAACCCCATACCAGGAAGAGGAGACAACCCTTATCACTAGACATGGGCACTGACTTAAATCTGCTAAAACAAACCTTATTGAAATAACCCTTGTCTTCCATTAGTTCCCATATATATTTACCTTCCCACAATTTACTGCCCCTAGAAGCCTCAAACCATTTATCTTGTCACTTCTCCACGTGTTTATTGCCCTTTGTTAAAATGATATATAAGTCTACAGATCCGACGTCCTTCTTGGGTGTTTTCACTTAATATCTGTGAGGCCCCTCATATACATACAAAATAATCCTTTTTCTACTGGTAACCTGTCTTGTAATTTTATTTTGTGGGGCCCCAGACATGAATATAAGAGGGTAGAGAAAGAAGTTGGGTTTTTTTCTTCTCTAACACTGGCTAAGTGATTTTAATCCAGTCACTTCTCTTTCTCTGTAAAGTTATTTTCTATTGAAGTATTGCAGTTTGCTGATACTGATTTTTTAAAACATCAGTAAGTACATAAGTAAAATACGTCTAGCTATGACAGGGCCTGGGGTACACTATGGGTATCTGTTGTGATTATTTCAAAGAAAAACAAAAGTACAATGCTATAATATGGAAGTGTAACAGTTAAATATTTTCTGTCCTCATTAAAAAAGACTGATTCTTCCTATCAATGAGGAATATATTCACAATGAGATAAAACTGCAATATTTTTGGCACTAAAAAAAAATTAGCAAATGTTTAGTCATTCTTCAAGAAAGACAAGACTGTTGTGAATATGGTGGCACTTTAATAACCAAGGCACCATTTAAAAATAGCTAGAATTAATTAGGGGCTAATGACCCATTGAAAGACTTATTTAAATACCAAAGCCAGCACTGAACAATCATGGAAAATATTGCTTAAAAGGGCTTTAGAGAGCAGAAACCAGGAACCGCAGTTGAAACAAAAAACACATTATCCTAGAACACTAGCTACTTTGGTGAGAAACATTCAGGATGTGAAAAGTCTCAGGGGAGTTCTCAGGCTGGGTAAGAGAAGCCACTAGGATCAACAGAAAGACAAGAAGATGACACTTACGGTCACCTGTTTGGAAAAGAAGGACTGCTATTTAGCATTCACCCAAAGAGAAGAACCCTTCAAAAACCATTCTCCCCCATTCATCAAGGCTTTTTCTGCCCCACGCTCACTCCCCCGCTTTTCTGATGTATCCACCCATTTTTAATGTACCATAGGATAAAATTAAAATTTCCACAGAGAGGAAAACATATATTTGAATAAGTCTCTGTGGCTACTTTAGAGCTGCATTATCTCCAAGAGCTTCCTGTGTCTCGGTCCTCTGTTCCCTGCATCCACACCATCATCAGCCAAGGAAGAGGTGATAATCCTCAGTGTGCCCTACTTGCCAGGCAAAAGTGATGCCACTGCAGTTCTTAGCTTCTCTCTGTACCAAAACGGTCTTTCTGTAAGTCAGCGTCCGGGGAGCACACCAGGTGGCCAGAGATGAAACAGTTTCATTACGACATTCATGCCCATTGATTAAATGCATTACTCTTACTCTTATTTACTATGGCCTAGACATGTAGTTGCTTTGCTAAGTTTAAAGTGTAATAAAATCAGAAGATTCCAAAGCCCTTGAGAGCTTAAGGCGAGGAGGCAGGGGAGGTAGAAGAGGGACTGAGGCACTCTCAACATATATTGGTTTCAAGGAGCAAATATATATTTTAGTATAAACTGCTGTTCACAATAATGCTTTTAAACCAGCAATTATTTATACTGTACAACTCGAGAAACCCTATAATTATTCTGAAAGCACTTGCCAATGTCTACCCTGTTTCATAATTGAACACAGCCTTGTTCAAAAGAATTAGTGGTGACGTTAAAATTCTGTTTGGTACTAGGTTTGGTATTCTGTTTGGAAGAAAACGTGATTGTACAATGTTGGGATATTCAAGCAGGACGGGGCCAGAAAGGGCCCAAAGAATGAAACTGTCTTGTATTCACAGGTGGGAAGAAAAGGAAGGTGGTCACTGAAAAGGAAAAAAAAATTGCTTGAATTGTTTTTCCTTTTTTTTTTTTAACTATCTTCCCAAGAAATACTGCCACCCGTTGAACAAAATGACTTTAAGGAAATGTTTTTTCAACTGCTGGAAATGGTAGTAATTTGAAGGAAAAATGATAACCCACTCCTTCCTGCCCAGAATGTATGTTTCTACTTCTGGCCTTTACTCTTGATATTTGTAAGTGAATCTGGTAAGTGATTGTGGAACCTTGGCTTTCACATCTCACAACACCCATCTCTGCAGGTCACTTGACTTTTCTGACCTATTTTCTGCTGTCTCCTCCTTTCAAATCTCCCCCACTTGAAAGAGCAATAGTCCCTCTACTTTCCAATGAAGCACAGAAAGCAGAGAGATTTCTTACTCTCCATAAATGCAAAAGCTTTTGGAGCATTTGGCACTTCAGGTGAGGGTTTAGGAAAAAATGCACCCCATCCTGGGTGTCTCTTTCATCTTTATTTCAAGCTCTGTCTTCTAATAAACCCACCCAGTTGTGGACGAGGGGATCTGTGTTCTCCATCGGGAAATGGAAATATATCCTAAATATACCCTCAAAATTGAGGGTGCTGTGCAAAGTTTCATAAATAGAAACAGGGAGGAGAAAAATCTGGCATGACAACTTCCGAACTAAAGCCATTTATTCTCACCTCCACCCCATTTCCATCCCGCCTCTTCTCTTTTATGAACACGTCATGTAAAAGCAGAAAACTAAGGCAGTTTCCTAAAACAAATTTAGTATTACTTGCCTAAATATTTTAGGAAAGAGTTTCTATTCTGACTGTCCAGGCTACCTTCCCAGTTCCCATGCTCACTCTGCAGGTGAAGACAGTGCCATTGACTGATGAACGTGCCTGTGGACCGTAACCCAAAGGGGGCACCTTCCGTGATAAAACAGGTATAACCCAGTTTCACGAGTCTATTGGCCACGAATGAGATCCTATATGCCTGAAGCCCACGGCTTCCCCTCACTTCATCGTTTGAGGATCTGCTGGAGGCTCGTCTTTGATTCAAACCTCACTTCCTCCTAAAAGCCTTCATAAACGAAGAAACCTTGAAAATTACAATAGATGTCCCCCTCACCCTTCATGTAATCACTTTGTACTTCCTTATCTTCCTTTTGTGAATATGGTGGCTTGCTATTTTCCCTTCAGGAACATTTGTCTGTCCACCCCAATCAATGATAAAGGACAAAGAAAAGATTTATCAGAGCATGTATTTACGCATAGCCCATCCCCGAATGCTTGAATAAGCACCCAAAAAAGTACTGTTGACGTAGCTGACTCCCACTGTCTAATTTAATCCCACTGCTACTGGATGTGTCTTCTTCTCCTTTTGTTCTAAAGAAACTCGTTCTACTACTATTTGCTGGCAGGAATAATTTTCTGCCACCTGTAGTACTCTTTGCTTCTGTGAAGGCTCAACTTCAAGTTGCTGTGAAAGAATGTGCATTATCCCTCTGTAGTCATACCTAAAATTAACCCACTGCCTTAAGTTAAATAAGACCTAGAATGCTCACAACTGTTATGGTTATCGGAGAACTAGAGAGTGAGGCTTTCTGGCACTATAAGAGGATGTAGAAGATGACACATGTGGTTTGGCCTTTATTTGGAAGCAGCAAAAATCACAGAGGTGGTGGTTACAAGACAAAAAAGGCCAGGGGAGTGAACACAGAGTTCTGGCTGAGTTACTTTGTACTATTATGTAATGAGATACAAGCTCAGCCTTGCATGAGTTTAAATAACCATAAAGAACTGTTATAAACTCTGAGATGGAGGCATTATAAACATTGGAAATTCTGTACTTGGTCCTCCAGTTGGTCAAGTCTACTGGTATTCATAAGGAACACATTCCCTTGGGCTACAAGAGAAACATTCTGCAAACTGGAAATAGAAGTCACTTTCTGGATAGTTCTCTCAAAGAATATAATGAAGTAAATGTGAACTTCAGAAATCTCTGTGATCACGTATTTTAGAACATCAGCAATGAAGCTCAGCTGATTAGAGCTTTGGTAAGTAATTGGGAGAGTTGAATTTCCAAATAGCTAGAGTTTAATCCATGTAAACACATGAAAACAAAGGGGGCAGTTATCACAAATACTTTTAAAGGAATATTGCTAAAATTATGACATATTTGTTTTTAGAGAATTCTGAATAGAATTTACTGTTTATCTTGATGATAAACAGTCATCAGAAAATTTATTAGAAATTTGGAGAGCAGGATGTTGGGCCTCTGAATGGAACCTTAGCAGTGCCAGTGACGAAAGAGAGAATTAAATATGAGTGATGTTGAGAAAAGCAAGATTTTGGTCCAGAAGTGTGCTCAGTGCCACATTGTGGGAAAGGGAGGCAAACACAAGACTGGGCCACATCGCCATGGTCTCTGGATGGAGGACACGTCAGGCTTTGAATTTTCTTACACAGACACCACTGAGAACGAAAGCATCACCTGGGGCGAGGAGACACTGATAAATCCCAAGAAGACCTAGAGAATCCCAAGAAGTACATCCCTAGAATGAAAGTGATCTTCACTGGCATTAAGAAGAAGGCAGAAAGGGCAGACCTGATAGCCTATCTCAAAAAAGCTAAGAATGAGCATTAATTAGCCACTGCCTTGTTGTTTATTATAAAACAGGAACATGTCATGACTTTTTTATGTGTTCCATAATTTAATAGATCTCATACACTAGAATTCAGATCATTATAACTGACAGAAGGAAATAGATACTTTTGTTGGGCCGTTCTGATTTAACTATGACTGGATTGTGGTTAAATGAGTATGTTCCGTGTTTCTTTGAATTTTTTTTTGAGACAGAGTTTCGCTCTTGTTTACCCAGGCTGGAGTGCAATGGTGCGATCTCGGCTCACCACAACCTCCGCCTCCTGGGTTCAGGCAATTCTCCTGCCTCAGCCTCCTGAGTGGCTGGGATGACAGGCACGCGCCACAATGCCCAGCTAATTTTTTGTATTTTTAGTAGAGACGGGGTTTCACCATGTTGACTAGGATGGTCTCGATCTCTTGACCTCGTGATCCACCTGCCTCGGCCTCCCAAAGTGCTGGGATTATAGGCGTGAGCCACTGCGCCCGGCCAGTGTACAATATTTAGAGTGATATTATACATTAAAGTGTAATACTTTAGGAGTGAAATATATTTATTTGATATTACACTTTGATGTGTAGTATACCAAATATACTTTATAAATAAAATCTTATAAATAAGGCCAGGCGCCGTGGCTCACGCCTGTAATCCCAGCACTTTGGGAGTCTGAGGTGGCTGGATCCTGAGGTCAAGAGATCAAGACCATCCTGGTCAACATGGTGAAACCCTGCCTCTACTAAAAATACAAAACTTAGTCAGGCGTTTGGCACGCGCCTGTAGTCCCAGCTACTTGGGAGGCTGAGGCGGAAGAATCGCTTGAACCCGGGAGGCAGCGGTTGCACTGAGCTGAGACTGCGCCACTGTGCTCCAGCCTGGCAACAGAGCAAGACTGTCTCAAAAAATAAAAATCTTATAACAAAATCTAATAAAAATCAAATAAAGAATATTTAAAATCATACACCAAGGTGTAATACCAAATAAAGATTTAACTCTTCTCAAAAAATTAGACACTTAAGAAAAAAAGTATAAATTACATACCCTGTAATGCTCTGAAGGCCTTCTAAGATTTATATGACATTTTGCCCCAACACTAAATGGCCCTGGATGTTACTGAATGTTATCCTTTTTAATGCTTTTTTTTCCTCCTCCATTCGCTGCTAGATCTTACAAGGCCCTCCCTTTACCTGTAATTAATATTTTGACTTAGAATTAGCTATGTCTTGGAACCCAACCAGATAACTAAGCTTGTGTAAAAACCAATTATAAATAGGATGTACTGGGTCTAAAGAGATTCCTCTGAAATCAAGTGCACACACCGCAATGCTTGAACCTTGGGACCCTGTTTTGGCTACCTAAATGCCCATGTGCTTACTCCCTAACTTCTCAGGTCCTTTGTGATAGAGAAGGTTGTAAGAGGACAGACTGGTCACAGGTGAGGTATTGCTGTAGTAGGAAGGCAAAAAACATACTTAAAAGACCGTGTTCTTCAAATTACCACGAGACAGATGTTGTGCAGGAATGGGACAATCACCTTTCTGTTATTTGCATTACGGCTTGATAATTATCACAAGCACATTCAGTTTCAGAATTTCGCATTCTCTCCTCAATGCCTTCAAATAGGTATGTTCTAAGACATGGCAAATTGAATTCATATTTACTTAAGCAAGGCCAATTTCATGTTCCAAAAATATTTCAAAGCCAGATACACATAACTTTATAAATCTGACCATTGTCTTTTTTTCCCCTTGACTGTTTTATTCTTAATTGCCATAGCCAAGAGTGAATATAGTTGTTTTTTCTTCAAGAAGCAACGCAAATTCTAACAAGAAATCTGTGAAAATGAATCTGTGACTTTAGTTCATTTTTGGATGATATCAACCAATCACTGTAGCCCACAGCTGGCAAAGCAAAAAGTTCATCACAGCAACTCCGTATTTCGTTCCCTGTGAGACTATATTACATTTAGATGTCTCCAGGGTATTTGACTCACTTCTTAAGGAGATTCGTGTTGAAAATTGTCATAAAGCCACAAAACGCAGTCCATTTTATATTAAAATGTGTTTCTAAAATGTTTCGTTTTGTTTGTGTTCTCAAGAGTGCTTTCTAAAGCAAATTCATGTGACATAAACAGGGTCAGCTTGCCCTAGTTACACCCTTACTATTTCCTTAACACAGGAACTGGGCTGCCATTCTGTTTTTATTATGCTTTTACTGAGTAACTGTACTCAGCCAGCTGCCATGTAATCCCGGCACTTTGAGCCCAAGAGTTCGAAACCAGCCTGCACAACATACTGAGATTCTGCCTCAAAAAAAAATAAATAAATAAATTAGCTAAGTGTGGTGGTGCTAGCCTGGGCCTGCCTAAAGTCTCGGCTACTGGTGGGGGAGAGGGGCCTGCGGCTGGAGGATCACTTGAGCCTGGGTGGAAGCTGCAGTGAACCGTGGCGACAGAGCAAAACCCTTGTGACAGAGCAAGATACTGCCTCCATAAAAATAAATACATAACTGTATTCAGATGGCTTTCTTCTTCTAATGTGGCTGCTTGGGCAATTTGTCCATCTTCCCCCAGCAGCAGCTGCTAATGTTTAAGTGTAATTTTAGGCTAAATTTTTGTTTAATTAAAAAAATGAAAACTTAAATCAGCTAATTGAAGCAAATATAGAAAACACAGAAAAGTATATGGAACAAAAAATAAAATACATTCATTGTCTTCACTCCAGAGATAACCAAGTCCTTAAAAATGTACAGAAATACACACATCCGTATTCATACATGAGCAGACACACTTGTTGGCAGTGATTTTTAAAAATGTAAATGTTTTTATATGTGGGAAGTTTTAACTTTAAATATTGGAGTTTTTTTTTAAAATATGGGAGAATACTAAAATAGTAATAAATAATAGGCACAATTGTGATGACAAGAAAGTAATTAAAAAAAAGTTAAACTCTTTAACTCTGAAACTCACCTAAGAATTTCATTCTGTGTTGTAGAATCAGGAACACTTGGGGAAGACACTTTAACCACAAGATGGCTCTCAAGGAATCTGGACCCTTTCCATAATGTAATAGATTCTGAATTGCAAAATGCCAATACTTTTTTTAAAGGGTCAAGAAATACAGAAGGAAAGTACGTCTCAATCTAAAACTATAACCACTGAGAAAAGAAAAACAGCTCAGACCCACATGAGTTATATGAGGTATGGAAAATGTATCATCCCCTGAGAGAAATGAGTATCGCACTCCAGTCACGTTCCCACCATGCAGGGGTGGTGGTGGCGTGGGGGGAAGACTATTTAACCCCATTTTGTTCCTGACTAGATGCTGCCTCCCTTATGTTTATGTTACTAGAATTCGTGATACAAAGAACAATAGCTTATGGTTTACAAAACTTTTTCTGAGAAAGAGTCTCACGGTCACCCAGGCTGCAGTGCAATGGTAGGATCATAGCTAACTGCAGCCTCTACCTCCTGAGCTCACACAATCCTCCTGCCTCCGTTTTTTAAGTAGCTCGGATGACAGGCATGTGCCAATATGCCCTGTTAGTTTTTAAATTTTTTGTAGAGATGGGGGTCTTGCTGTGTTGCCCAGGCTGTTCTCAAACTGCTGGGCTTAAGTAAGTGTCCTGCCTCAGACTCCCGAAGTGCTGAGATTATAGGCATGAGCCGCCGTGCCCAGACAGTAGCTTACGTTATTTAAATAAAGATTCTTGGTAAACGATTTAGGAGCTGCTTCTTATTGCTTCCTTTAAAAATTCACTTGTAACTGCTGCTAATCTGAGTTTACAAGGCAACTTGAATCTGTACTCCCAGGTGGCTATCCTCAAGTTTGGGCTCAAATAAATGCTACACTTAATCATATTTTCTGAACATTATTTAAGACTGACATGTATAAGTTGAAATTCTCCCGAAGTGAACATGGAGTCAGGCTACCAAAGGAAAACCAAACTGAGGTGAATATTTAAACATTCAGACAAAAATCCCTGCTATTGAAACAAATCACAAATATTCGCTTAGCATCCAGGTGTACCAGACAACTGCCCAGCCTTTTAGACCTCTTGGCCTAGCTAGACACACCTGCAGTTTTCCACACGGAATTCTTCTGTACTTTGGTGTCAGCATACATCCATTCTAATGGTGGAGAATTTTTTTCTTTTTTTTTTTTGAGACGGAGTTTCACTCTTGTTACCCAGGCTGGAGTGCAATGGCGTGATCTAGGCTCACCGCAACCTCCGCCTCCTGGGTTCAGGCAATTCTCCTGCCTCAGCCTCCCGAGTAGCTGGGATTACAGGCACGCGCCACCATGCCCAGCTAATCTTTTGTATTTTTAGTAGAGACGGGGTTTCACCATGTTGACCAGGATGGTCTCGATCTCTTGACCTTATGATCCACCAGCCTCGGCCTCCCAAAGTGCTGGGTTTACAGGTGTGAGCCACCGCACCCGGCCCTCCGGTGGAGAATATTAAACAGACCTTTGATTTAGAAGGTATCTCACTTCACTTCAAAACAAAGTCTACCTTGTGAATTTAATTAGGGAACCTTCAAGAGATTTTAGCCCTTATGTGTATTTCCAATTATTTCAATCATCGGTAACACTTTCTCTTCCAATTCTGCCACTTATGTGGTTGATCTTAGGGAAATTTCTTTGAGTTTCAGTTTCTTCATTTGTAGCTTGGGGATCTTACCGCTCAACCTACCTCACAGCGTCCTAAAACCAAACTGAGCTAGCACAGTGCTTGGTGGACAGGAGACTCTCAATAAACAGCAGCTCTTACTGTTGCGCCCCAGAGAGTCTCAGGAAATGCGCTCCCCAGAGGTTCAAACCATGGCTTTTCCTGTGTGGCTGCATCACCGACATTGTTTATCAGAGGACACATCTTCTAGTTCGCTGTGGTTCATTCTTGGTGGTCACTGGGAAGCTTGCTCCAATACAGCAAGTACACACACAGGTAGTGATGGCCTGTGTATTTATTTTCAAGCAATGTTTTCCAGCAAATGGCATTCCCACCGTAGCCCGTGGACCTGCATGTGGCTTTCACTTTGCCCTCTGTTGTACAGCCGTTCCGGTGCTGCCGGACTGGAGCACACTTCTTACTACATTCTTCTTTTTATTAGCCTGTGACTTTGATGTCCAGATGATCAATTCAAAGTCTGAGAAATACACATGCTAACAAACTGGTATACAGCACAGCTGTGGAGACATGCTTGAGAAGCTCCGGGACGAGATGCCTAAATTCAAATCCCAGCTCATACTTCTGTGTGAACGTGCACAAAAATTTTAACCTTTTTGACCCTCAGTTCCTCTCATCTGTAGAATGGTGATCCCCATTCTGGGTGATTCCCAGAGCTGTTGAAAGTTAAAAGTGATCATGCTTGTTCAGTATCTAGCCCAGTGTTTGGCATATAAAAAAAAAAATGCAGGCTGGGTGTGGTGTCTCAAGCCTGTAATCCCAGCACTTTGGGAGGCCGAGGCAGGTGGATCACGAGGTCAAGAGATCGAGACCATCCTAGTCAACATGGTGAAACCCCGTCTCTACTAAAAATACAAAAAAATTAGCTGGGCATGGTGGCGCGTGCCTGTAATCCCAGCTACTCGGGAGGCTGGGGCAAGAGAATTGCCTGAACCCAGGAGGCGGAGGTTGCGGTGAGCCGGGATCCTGCCATTGCACTGCAGCCTGGGTAACAAGAGTGAAACTCCGTCTCAAAAAAAGAAAAGCAATAAATGGCTCTTAGGATGCAATTGTTTCCCATTTTATCTTAACATAATGTTCTTCACGTTTGGCCCACCAAAGAAGATCATTTTTTGGAGTCATTTTTTTACTGCCAGTGATAACAATTTAGTGAGAATGATCCACACTCTCATCTCAAAGTTGCTTTCACCTTCAGTTATGAGAGAGCTAGCTAGGGACAGCATAAACCGAGGGCCACAAAAGACTATTTTCCTGTGTTCTAAGTCTGCTGGGCGCATTAAATCTGATCTTTTGCTCTCATCACGATAATCCTCTAACCAGGAAAGGCGGGGGCCTGGGAAGACTACAGCTTGTTAGAGCTAGTCACCGTTGACGTGCCGAACTTTCAACAAGTTTATTACTCAAATATATTTGGGGGATAGGGCAACTGAGAGAATCCTAGATTAAAAGTATTTTATCAGTGCAAAACAGTGATTCTTCTAAGACAATTACATGAGAACATAAAAGTACTGATATTTAAATAACTCAATGCCCCGATTACACTCAAATTAAAACCCTGCAACCAGCATAGTAGTATCATTATTACGTATTTTTGCTTTACTTTGTGGGACTTTATATGTAATGCTACAACCAACAGCTTATAAACTGCAATGGGCAAGCAGTGACCCCTTATGAGCTCAGTAAATGTTATCTATTGTGTTCTACCAACATCTCAGCAAAAAGCAGAGCGTTCCTGAAACCTCAGTCTCTAAAGTCGTCCATCAGAGTTTTGAAGAAGAACATTGTCTTCTTTTCATGTGGGCTGATTTTAACGGACAACGGAGATTTAACAGGACAACACGATGTGACTGAGATAAAACTGTTATATTCCCACGAATTATCACATAAAAGTCAATTCTACAGATAAGACACTTGCTTTTCTTTTAGTTTTTAAAGATGTTTTTCTTGCAACTGGAAGCTCACATAGTACTGCCATTCAGTGTTGGTTTCAGATAGTGCTAGAGGTTGCAAAAATAATTCTGCAAATGCAACTCACAGTGTGCACATTATATGTAATCTATTTTCATATATTCATTAGCAGAGGCATTTGGAATACCTCGTTGCTGAATAATGGAATAAATTGCATTTGTCCAATATCTTCCAATCGGTATCACATTTATATCCGGACTTGAGCCTAAACTAGTGTTATTCAAGAGCCAACTCTGTCTCATTCATAATGGATTTTCTCCAAATGGATCTGTTTCATGTTAAAATTAGTGATAAAGGTAGTTTTTAATGGAATAGGCAGCAGGCAACAGCAGCTTCCGAAAGCATAACCTAATGGGGATAACTTAATTATTAGCCATATCACCTACAGAGAACCAGTACTATAATAAAACTTAATTTGGTTCAAACATATATAGATACCACCCCTGTTTTTTTTTTTTAATTAGCTAATTATGATGTGGCCTGAATTGATAAAGTCAATACACCCTCTCAAAGAATCACTTAAACACTTCAGGAAAATGAACTGTCCTTGGATTCAAGGCCAGGTATTTGACGGATTTATAAATGTCACTCACCTCCTGGCTTGGAAACAGAAGTGAATTCTGATACAAGTTTCTGGGCACCTACACCCTGATGCTGGTGAACTGTTAAGTAAGCATTTGGTTAACAGAATGCAAAGTTATTAACGGAGGTCTATAATCAACTCACACTCACAGGTGCACTCTAAAAGTAGGGTATCGAGGAAAGTCTTCCTATTAGGTGATGATCAAGGATTAACTGGCTAATGTCTACATAGCCCAGCTATATATAAATAAGCTTATGATTATTATAATTATGGAGAGCACAGTTCAAAATACACTTCAAGTTCAAAGAACAGTAATTTATACATCTAACTATAGATGCAAATATTTAACTCGGTAAAAATACTTATTTTAATGCTATTCTTAATATTTAGTATTGCTCATCACTTGTTTTCTCTCTCAGTAAAAAATCATAGA
>CM052655.1:4029689-4095300 GCA_028533165.1 Leontopithecus rosalia
GGTGAAACCCCGTCTCTACTAAAGATACAAAAAATTAGCTGGGCATGGTGGTGCATGCCTGTAATCCCAGCTACTCAGGAGGCTGAGGCAGGAGAATTGCCTGAACCCAGGAGGCGGAGGTTGCGGTGAGCCGAGATCGCGCCATTGCACTCCAGCCTGGGTAACAAGAGCGAAACTCCGTCTCAAAAAAAAAAAAAATCATAGATGATTCAAAAAATCCTAATTTCCTTTTGCCATTAACATATATATATATATATATATATATATATATATATATATATAGTTATTTTTTTTGAACACTTGGTCATAGGAAGGGAAGAGGGAAAGTTTGGTGTTAATGCAGAAACTGCCTTATTAATCACAGTGCATACTGGTGGATGGTTGAGAAGACAGTGATTTAAATCTGTTGAAAGCTAGGTTTATATGAAAAAGGGAGCAGTGGAGCTGGGCTTCTAGCCTCCAAGTCTTATATATTACTTGAGGCTGGGAGATGACTAGATGAATACATGATAACAACCAGATCATGATAACAGAATATACCAAACCAGAATTTTTTAGGGAATTCAGGAAGATCATTTGTCATTTCATTTGGGCCACAAGAACGAATATCACATTTCCCTAGGCAGTGAAAGTTGTGATGGGAGTGAAGAAAAGCCAAGCAGAGGTCCCGGCGTGAACGTGCCCGATGTGTTCAGAGGCTCACTGTGTCTCAGAGGCAGGGTAGAGAGGAGCACGTGGCTCGGTGTGAGGATGGAAAGCGGGTAGCTAGGTTGGCAAGACCTACTCCCAAAGGGCCTTGAACACGCCGTTAAGGAGTCTGGACTTACTTTCTGGGTGCCTTAAGCTTTCAGAACAGCAGGGAGCCTGTTTAGATTACGTGTTAGAACCCATCTGTCCAATGCTCAACCACACAATCTGAATAATGATAAAGATACTAATACAGACATGTTTTTAAAATTTCTTTCTAGTCATTAATAACCAGGGAATTTCACATTAATGTTCAGATTTATAGAATCTCTTTAAAACAAATCCAAGACCCGGTGATAACAGACCAGTTATTCCAAACGGCGACAGAGCCAAGGGCAGTGCTCCCTCTCCAAAGTATATGTGCCGTCCGGTGGTCCAAGTGCCTCCTCCATCCGCCACATTCACACCACCTGCCTAGGGGCACTAAATGTTTGGGCTTATGCCTTTTCTTTTAGAGAGATACCCTCTTTTTATTTTTTTCTGAGACTGAGTCTTGGTCTATCACCCAGGCTGGAGTGCAGTAGCACCATCTTGGCTCACCGTAACCTCCAACTCCCAGGTTCATGTGATTCTCTCACCTCAGCCTCCGGAATAGCTGGGACTACAGGCAAGCATCACCATACCCAACTAATTTTTGCTTTTTTTAGGGGAGACAGGATTTCACCATGTTAGCCAGGCTGGTCTTGAATTCCTGGCCTTAAGTGATCCGCCTGCCTTGGCCTCCCAAAGTGCTGGGATTACAGGTGGGAGCCACCGTGCCCAGCCAATACCCTCTTTTATTAGCAAGAATAATTCTACCATTATATAGGTTCATCTATACTGCTTACCTCCAGCTTTTTTGGTACTGCATTCCTTTCCCCTTTTTCTCTTTCTCATGCCAACAAAGTTTTCCATTTATTCCTTTACCTAACATTGAAGTTCTATGGCGTTAAATAAAATGCATTTGGGTTAAAAATGAAAATGAAGATGTCAGATGTGAAGGGCCTACGATGAACAGCAAGGAGAATGCATGCTCTGTGGCCAAGCTGCTCAGCCTTGGCACTACTGTCGTCTTGGGTGAGATAATTCTTTGCTGTGGGGGCTGTCACGAACACTGCAGAATGTGTAGCAGCATCCCTGGCCTCTATCCACTAGATGCTAATAGCACTCTCTAATTGTATTAACCACCCATCTCTCCAGGCATCAATACATGTTCCCTGGTGGTCAAAACTGCCCCCAGCTGAGAACAACTGTGTTATCGATAGAATGGTTTCCAGGATTATTTTCTCTGGAAAGGAGAGTGGTGCTCTGCTGGAAAATGGATAGGACAAATGCTCATGTCTCCTGCTGTTACCTCTGCCCCTGTGCACCCCTCTGTACTGCCAGAGACAAGGGTTGCCCCACCCACAGAAAGGTGGAGTAGCCAGGCATGCTGACATAGGGATGCCAAAAGCAGCCCCACGTCCTCTCCTACCTGGGAGAACCTTCGGTACCTCCACAAGGCAGCATGGCAGTGAAGGCTTCTCTTTCTCTCTTCTCTACTGCTGATGTGGTTAAGGGAAAGAAGAAAGGAATTTGCATGATCTACTCTCAAGACCCAAATCTCCCTGTTCACATACCCTGGCACAGAGTAGTGTCAGAATGCTTTTGAGGAAGGAAGGAGCTTCTTCTCTTCGACAAGGCACAGGGGTAGTCTAGTCTAGATCTCACTGGGAAGAGCAGGACTTGCTGCTGGTTACACCTGGAAGGCAGGAAGCAGGCCTGGCATAGATCCTGGAATATATCAGACCAGCATCCAGGACCTCCTGCCCTTCGGCTGGAAGGCCCTTGACCCAGAGCTCACTCATCCAAGCTTCTTCCACTTTTCATGTAATACACATTTACCTTGAATCTAAGCATTGTTGATATATCATCAAACTGTCAGGATGGTTCTGTATGTTTTCCTAGTATAACTTGAAAAGATTCGTTGCTTTGCAAGGAAGGAACAGGGAGTTGTTTAATGACAAAGTGAAGAAGTAAGTAAAAGTTGATTGAATAGTTTTGTTATTTTTCATATGGATTTCAGCTCAGACGGTTCTGCACTTAAAAAAAAAATCTCAAGATGATGGCATTTTCTGGAGTGTAAAATAGGCCGACAATACAAGTTACAAAAGGCCTTTTTGTGGTTAGTGCCTTTTCACACCTCTACCTTCTGGCATTTACAATCTAATCATTTCTCTGTGGTAAGAGGTAATATATATAGGAAATTGGTTGAATTAAATTAATCAACGAAAGTGGCTTGTTCATTTTGCACTCCTCAAAAGAAACCACCAAGGTGGGAGGACCGCTTGAGCCTAAGAGTTCGAAACCAGCCTAGGCAACATAGAGAGACCCATCTCCATAAAAAAATAAATAACAATAATAAAATAGCCGGGGGTACCGTCACATGCCTATAGTCCCAGCTACTGGGGAGGCTGAGGTAGAAGGATCACTGGAGTCCAGGAGTTCTAGGTTACAGTGAGCTATGATTGCAACACTGCCCTCCAGCCTGTGAGACCCTGTCTCTTTAAAAAGAAAAAAACTCAAAGGATTCATTTTTACAAAATTTAGGTCTTCCGAAAGATGCTTAGTAAATAGGTAGTAGATGCTCAATACAGGCTAGCTAATGACAACAGTGATTTTGGTGACTTCCTCACCATAATTGGGCAGAAGGGAGTTGGTTAAAAGGGGAAACAGGGCAACAGCAAAGCGAAATGACCATTAGTCTCCTCATTCACTGAATAATGAGTAAGTGAAATAGTCACCCCCTTACAGTAACGACAGCTCAAAAGGGTCAATTGGCTTGAACCGGGAAGGATGAATAACACAGGGGTAAAAGAGGGATGAAGACAAGGAAGGTTTTGAGTAAGTTAAACCTACTGGTGACAAAGAACGCACAGAGAGCAGGGCCAGGCAGCTGAAACATTCTTTTATTCACAAATCAATGGAAGCTATCCAAGCCAATACGGTTTGATTTAGCAGATATGAACTGTGGCTAAAGTGATGCAAATACGTCAGCAAAAGGAGAGCAAGATGAACGCGAGAAACCCACACTCGTTAAAAAGGGAGATGAGAACAGAGACTGACATTTAAAGATCAGATTAAAAGGATAGGAAAGGCTAGAGAAAAGGAAGACAATGTGAGCGTGAGATCCTTAGACAGAAGGGAGGTAAAGGGGACAGAGCCAACAATCCCCCTGCTTATTTGACCAAGAGACAAGGGAGAAGACGGCCAATCACGGGTTGTCAGTAACACAAACACAGCACGGGCACTTCATAAATATTTGTTAACTAAATGTGCACAAAAAATGCCTTCCTTTCTGGATGTGAAGATAAACTGATATTTTATATGGTACCATATTAACTAGCTTTTGTCTTTTGGAGAATGCTTAAAACCATGGATGGTATTTGTGTTTCTGTGTGTGTGTGGGGTGAGGTGTTTGTTTCTGAGACGGGGTCTTGCTCTGTCTCCCAGGCTGGAGTGTAGTGGTATGATCACCGCTCACTGCAGACTTAACTTCCCCAGGTGTAGGTTATCCTCCTACCTCAGTCTTCTGAGTCGCTGGAACTGTAAGTGTGTGTCACCATATCCAGTTATTATTACTTTTTTATTTTTTTTTTTGTAGAGACAGTGTTTCACCATGTTTCCCAGGATGGTCTTGAACTCCTGGGCTAAGGAAATCTGCTCACCCAAAAAGTGCTGGGATTACAGGTATGAACTACTATGCCTGGCCCATGGACAGTTTCAATGATGATTTTAAAACAGCTATTCATTTGGATAAATTTCCATGAGGCTCAACCTGTACCCCTGACACAGGTGCCATTATAGATTCAATTAGAGGGTCACAGTACAGTAGCTGCAGCACTAGACTGAGAGTCAAGAGACCAGGGTTCCAAAATTGGCTTTGCTGCTAAGTGTGTGATGCTGGGCCAGCCACTTAACCTTTCCGACTTTCTGCTTTCTCTGGAGTAACAGGAGTGGCCTGGACCAGATAACTCTCAGGCCTCTCTCACGATCCCACACGTGCCATGGAGTACATTACCATATTCATCATTTATTTCATCCTGTCTGTTTCCTGTCTTGTATGCCCAGTGTTGAATGGCAGATAAAAGTTCTTTTTTTCCCTCTCTCCTCATTTTGCCTGCTAGTGGCTTGTCAACAGTAGTTTCTATAATCAATTCTGGAAATGTTTACCCATCTGTATTATCTGAAGCCTGTTATTTACTGTTCTTGCTATTTTTTTTCCCGGGGGGTGTAGTAATTTTGATGGGCCTCCCACAGGAGACCGCAGCAAACAACAAGGATACATTTTCACAATACTCAGCATGAAGGGACACCGTTTTGCTGATGTCCCTGACACAGTTTGAATTCATCGTAATGGTATATTTGAAGTGGTTTCCTGTGTTTTTTTGTGCCTTTAAAGACTAAATTAAAGCTCGAGTGCATATGGGTCTTACTGTGTGCTGTTACTCTGAAATAGAATTAGTTTTTCTCCTTTTCCATGAAAACACAAATAATTGTGCAGGCCAATTAAACTTTTTGATAGAAATTAACAGCCTTAGTTTTTAAAAGAGCTAAAGAGGCCTAGTACATCACTTACAGCACTTTTTGATATCATCACATTACATCGGAGCTGTCTGTGGAACTCTCAGATGAAGCATGTGCTATGGAAAGAGTCTGGCAGAGGCACGAGGGGTCCCTGATTTTAGTCCCTGCCACTAACTTATCCTGGACATGGCCTTTAATCTCCCAACTACCTGATTATAAAGTTAGCAGACTGGACTGCATGACTGCGAAGGTCTCTTACAGGTCTAACAGTCTATATGCGCAGCTCGCTATGAGACTGCTGTATTTAGCTATGCCACCTTTTACGATGAAACTTTCCTTCCCTGCTGGGAAGTTATCAAAATTCACTTTTTAGAATGTTATGCCCACACATAAATTGACCTCAGCATACTTCTGTTACCTCATTAAAAAGTAATAATCCATGAGCAAGTACAAGGTGTGAGGGTGATTTATGTAAACAGAATAATACCTTACCTCAAACATACCAGAACATACTCCAGAGCAAACAGGAGTAGCTCATAAATCTCAGCACTCCCAGCTGAGGAGAGAGAGGCCTGATATCTAAATTCCATGCTTGAGAGTCTATAAGTCTATGGAAAAAATACTAGGTATACCCTTATCCATTACTCAATACCATGCTTCAAACTTGGAAGCCTTAAAATTACGTAGCAAAGTAGAGTAGCTTTAAGTGTAGAAAGCAGGTCGGTGGGTGGCTTTAAAGTGGATTCATTTGTTGGAGAAGATGTGGCTCTGCATTTCACATGGTCAGCAAAGGGCAAGGAGGGGAGAACCACTCAGAAATGTTTATGGTGGGGGAAAGAATCCCATAAGAAACCTACCAGAAAATGGACATCGTCTCTCCTATTTGCAAAATCTTTCCCAACTTTACTACACACTTGAATGCTCTGGGCATAGTGAACCACAAAACATACAGGGCGTATAACCCACAGGGCTTAATAAACACATGGCTATTACAGACAACTTGATCACCCTGCTTTTACCATTGGTAGCAAAAAAAAAAGTGTCTTTCCTGTAATCCCAGCACTTTGGGAGGTCGAGGCAGGTGGATTATGAGGTCAAGAGATCGAGACCATCCTGGTCAACACGGTGAAACCCCGTCTCTACTAAAAATACAAAAAATTAGCTGGGCATGGTGGCACGTGCCTGTAATCCCAGCTACTCAGGAGGCTGAGGCAGAGAATTGCCTGAACCCAGGAGGCAGAGGTTGCGGTGAGCCGAGATCGTGCCATTGCACTCCAGCCTGGGTAACAAGAGCGAAACTCCGTCTCAAAAAAAAAAAAAAAAAAAGTGGTTTTTTACTCTGTTCTACCATTTAAAAACAAATCCATACATAACATAGATAACAAAACTATATTTATGAAGGGCCAACCACCTTAAATGTTTACCTCATTTAATCCTCAAAATAATCCAGTGAGGTTGATGACATTTTCATCCTTGGCAGGAGATGGGAGCTGAGTGAGTTAAGCCACTGGCCCTGTGGCAAGGCAGTCAAATCACCACTATTCTGGATCAATTTGCCAAGTTTCAAGTGTTTACCTTGAATGCAAAAACAACCTGAGGGGCAGCTGGCAACGAACACGTCTTCACAGTGTGGGCATGAGTCCTGACTAACGTGTACTAAATTACCAAGTCTATCTTAAAATAAACGTGTGCCACAGCGACTCTAATTCAAACGACAATCTTTAATGTAATAATGACACTGGCTGCAACACGAGCTCAGCCGAGAGTGCATTTTTATTTTAACAAGCCTGAGTAAGTACATGAGTGTGGGCTGAGCTTTCTGCTCGACAGTCAATACTTGAAAGCAGGCTGCAACCTTTAATTGAAGCATTCGCTTGTAGCAGCAACAGGGGTACAGCATTCCTAGTATCAAAGACACACTCCTCCAGCCTTTCAAGGCCCCACTTCTGTAAGCAGCGTGATTGAACTGCGGCACCACAGAAACTTGTTTTCCCTCCTTCTGGCAGCGTTAAGCCAAAACACTACTGCCCCATTCATCTCAGCGACATCATAATGAAGTCCCTGAATCAATTGATAACAAGCAAAGTACAGAAATCCATTGAAGGAGACTTGTGGCAGATGCCTTTCATACATCTCTCTACAGCATACAAAAGGCAGAGCGTCCGCACAGAAACCCAAATCGCACCACGGAAGGGTCCTTTGCCACATCCAAAAAGCATTTTTCCCCCGAAATAATTAAGGGGAAGGAAGATACTGAGGATATCTGATTGTTCCTCCTGTTTCTTCATGTGCCTTAAAAAATATCTGGCAACCTCCCTCCGTGGCCTCCCAGCATCTTCAGTAGAAAGAACAACTCCCGTAGAATGAGGGTGAGAACGTGTGATAATCCAGACCCCGGGGTCTCCTCTACAGGCCTCGTCTCCTGCAGTCTGCGACTTGCCTTGCTCACTGTCTAGCTTTCAAGGATTGTCACAAGCTCTACCGTTTGTTGGCAATAACCTTCCTTTGCTTCAAAGCTCAGCTAAGCCTTCACCTCTTCCAAAAAGCTGTTCCTAACAGCCTGCTTTGTGCTCCTCTGTACTCCTATGAGCTCCTGCATTCCTCTAATTTGGCATCTATACTGTGTCATGATTTTATTTTCACCTTGGGCCCTCCGTGGCCTGTGAGCTCCTGAAGGCAGGGACCACATCTTTTCATCCCTCTGCTTCCTGCAGTTTTTATAGTGCCTGGCACACATCAGATGCTCCATCCGTTTCTATGTGTATTTTCTCTACTCCCATTCTACTCAAGTGTTCCTAAAGAACCCCTAACCTCAATTTGCATATCGCCTAATCTCGGAAGCTGGAACAATGTGTGTTTCTGAGACTCCGGTGGTGCTGGGGCTGTTGGGTCAGAAGAGAGCGGGGTTAGCACAGCCCTGGGAGTCTGGCAGATTCAGCCCCAACTGCAGCTCTGTGTTAGCACTGTGATCCTAGACAAGTTGCTCTGCGTCTCTGAGTCTCAGCTTCCTCCTCTGTAGAAAGGGGGATGAAAGGCTAATGTAAGTATTACAAGTGGTAATCCATTTCATGGTGCTTGGCACAGAGGAAGCGCTTTATAAATGATAGGCTTAGAACATGTATTACTGGTTACAAATAGCAGGGCTTGGATAATGCAGAATTAGAAGCCTCTTACGTTGTATGATGAGAAATATCGTGCAAGTTCTCCTTCCATCAGCCCCCATCTGACCAGACCACATAACTCATATGCTTGGGCGCTGGCCAAGGCCCCTGTTAAAATGCAGTAGGTACTAGCTGAGGCTGGATGAAATCATTACCCTAACTTCAATTTGAATATATGATGTGTACCACGCGCCATGAGTACAAGGGGATGAGAGGATGAGGATGTGAACGCTTCTTCAGTGCCTACCGTATGCTAAATGCCTGCCACATGTGAGACTCTACATTAAGTCCCTTCCACGTGTCACTTCCTCCTTCAAACATCCTGATGAGGTGGATGTTATTATCATCTTTACTTCAAAAGTCCAGGGGGGTTACACGACTTGCCCAGGATCCTTCTGCTAATACGTGGCATTTCTGGGACTTCAGCCTTCTATTTGGAAAAATTTCCAGATCCATGCTTGCTCTTATGCCTATGCCAACTTTCTGATAGTCTTTCTTATTCATGTATCTTGTGTCACCCAGAAGAGCCAGGAGAGAATGGGATACAAGATCAAAACACTGAGTCAGGGGCAGGAGAAGAGGATGTCTGGAGAGACGTGCTCGGTTTTTATGTGGTGAGAAGGCAACTCTGTCCTCAGCTAAACCAGAAGGCCACTGAGAGCCGTGAGAGAGGAGATGATGACCTCTGAACACGTAACTCCGTTTGTCTAATCCAGCCTTACCTAGGGCCAGAACCTTCGGCAAAGAGCTAGAGAGTGCACAGAAAGCATGAGGTCTTAGAAGACCTTCCTACTCCAATAGCAACGCCACCACATCTTCTGATTCACTGTTTTCCTCCCCACTTGCCTAGCAGTTCATTTGAAAGCCAATGATTATAAAGCAAGAAAAGAATCCTATAAAGATTGATACTGGGCCTTCACGGTACGGAATTATGCCTTTGGACACGTACTTGAAGCATAAATGCCTTTAGTCTCCCTGCTGTAAGGTCGTAGATTAGAGTTACTTTTGTGAAGTGGTGGTACAAAGGAACTGAGAATAAGCAAAATGTGTGGTAAATAACAGAGTGGAAAAACTCCAAAGTCGAGCCTAGAGAATATTTTCAGTACTGAGAGTATATTATTTACAAAAAATTTACTAGAATCCTCTGCCCTTTGGTGAGCTTTTTATTGAAGGGCAATACGCAAGTAGAAACAGACACAAATAATAAACGTAAGCCTGATGAATTTCCACAGTCCATACTCTCAGATCAAGAAAAAAATGTCCCTTTGGTTTTTTTTTTTTTTTAAATAGTTTTCCATGCCTGGTTCAAAACCAATGAACAATGCAAAACTTAGCATATAAAATCCATTGTTTAAACTTCGGTTAGCCAGACAATGCTAAAAATTTAATAAAATACAATGCCTAAACATGAGCCATTTTACTTTGACAGGAACAATTATGTTGCACTTTTATTTCCCAGATTGGAAAGTTAGAAGTTTTGTTTTCTTTTGAACCATGAGTGGGCACGTAGTTATTTCTCTCACCCTTTAAACAGCCAGGATTTCCTCACCTTCTTAACACCCTCTCCAAGAACAGAGGAAGGCTAACTTTGCAGTCCTTCCCTTTCCCTCTCATCCTTCCCCCACATCACCATTGTGAGTTGTTCTGAAACTGGGCCATCTCATTCTCCTCAGCCCTTCTAATTTTGGGCAGATCCACAGAAGAGAGGAGGTGCTTTTTCTCATGGGCAGGGTGGCTGTAGGCCATTTCACAACCTCTGTTTATACGGCGAGTGTGTTTCAGCCTGTCCTTTTAACTGGCCAATAAAACCAGGCCGGGAGCAAGGCATCCCAATATTCTGAGACTGATTTGGCTCTAAGGGCACCAACTTCTTAGTGATAAGAGTCAGAAGCAAGACCCTGGAAATGCAGTTTGTGCCAAAACACATTTGCTCCCACTCAACTGACAGCCTTTTGATAAGAAACCAAACGGAATGCAAGACCTGCATGCCCCATATTTGATAATAACAAAGAGGCAGATGGCCCAGCCACAAAGGGCAATGTGAATGTCTCTATGTCAGGTGCCAACAAAGTGATTATAAAATTAGGGACAAGCATTTAGGGGCACTGCTTTCAAACTGCATGTTATTTTTCACAAGAAATTTCAGGGAAGGCTGGGCTTTCACATATTTAACTAGAATATGGAACTGATTCTGCCAAGCGTATCTGTTCGTTGAGGACTTAGCCTCCTTGTCACACTCAGGTGGTGACAGCCATCTGGGCAGAACTCTTCCCCAGTGGAGAAGGTCTCAGGGAGGGTGAGTGACGTGTGTGTTAAGGTGCCCGTCACTTGCATGGTGGCAGGGCCTGCAAGGGCTTTCCAGCTCTACACACAGTAACAAAATTCTCCCAAGTGCCCACATGCATGACAAAAGTTTCACATCTTTCAGGAGCTGGGATAGCTCTGGACGTGGTACTAACTGTACAGAAGCTTTTTCCTCCACCCAAGCCCAAATAACCAAAGAAAAACAGCTATCATTTACTAGCACTATTTTTGCAAGCACAGGTTGCAGATGCTTAAAGATAAAATGTAAGCTTGAGTAAACTGCAACTTTTATGCACAGATCTTTGCTATATTAATAAAGAAAACAATACAATCTCTGAAAACAGAGTATCAGCAAAGATTCTGGTCTTCCACCATGATTAAGAATGAAGACATTACAAAGAAAATGAGGATTAAAAAATTTACTCTTGAATTCATGTTTGAAAGTGCTTTGTTTAGTATAATTAATGGCTCATCTAATAAATCTGCCTGAATTTAAAGCCCCTTCTATTGTTACCTTGGGCTTTGAAAACACATGCACTTTGAAAATATAACTCCGTTTGTCTAATGCTAACCTTACCCAGGGCTACAACCTTCAGCAAAGAGCAAGGCAGTTCACAGACAGCAGTGAGTCTTTGGGCTTTGTCATACAATTTTCTGACTGTGTCTCCTAGAGTAAACTGTAGAGTAAGAGTTCTCAAACTTTTTTGGTCTCTGTATACTTTTATGCTCCTAAAAACTGCAAAGAGGACAGGTGTGGTGGCTCATGCCTGTAATCCCAGCACTTTGGGAGACCTAGGCAGGCAGATCACCTGAGGTCAGCAGTTCAAGACCAGCCTGGTCAACATAATGAAACCCTGTCTCCACTTGAGTTATAAAAATTAGCTGGGTGTGGTGGTATGTGCCTGTAATCCCAGCTACTAGGGAGGCTGAGGCAGGAGAACCGCTTGAACCTGGGAGGTGGAGGTTGCAACAAGCAGAGATAATGCCACTGTACTCCAGACTGGGTATAAGAGCAAGACTCGGTTTCCAAAAAACAAACAAACAAACAAAACAAAAAAATCCAGAAAATAGCTTTTGTTTTTTGTGGGTTATATACCAATCATTACCATATTAGAAGTTAAAACCTGGGAACATTTAAACCATTTACTTGCAATTCATCTTAAAATAATAGTAATAAACACACTGCATATTAACATATGAAAATAAGTATATTTTATAAGACAAAAAGTTAGCACAAAGAATACCATTATTTTACACTTTTGCAAATCTTTTTATATCTGGCTATTAAAAGAAGACAAGTAGATTCTCATAGCTGCTTCTGCATTCAATCTGTTGTGTTATGTTCTCAAGGCTGAGGTATGTGAGGAAAATCTGGCCTCACAGATATATGTAGCTAGAAAAAGGAGAAGTATTATAAGAGCCTTTGCAGATAATTCTGGATATTCTTCTGTGGTACTACACCAAAACTCAACAAGTGGTAGTTTCTTAAAGATCGTTCAAACATGGAACCTGAATCCTTATCAGTGACTTTTTGTACTCTGTTGAATTAAAACACATACGCACAGTTTGCGCTTTGAGTGGATCCTTTGCCTATGTGTATTTTTATAATATCATGCATGGGTCACTTGGAAACTGCTGGTTCACTGAGCTGTGTATATATTCCAGATGTTGACACATTTCATTATTAGATGTGGTTATATCAAGGAATTACGTTGATTCATATCACTACCCATATTATCAGAAAAGTTTTTAAGTATTGGGAAGCTGTCAGATTCGTGGGGTTGGATACAAGTTTTCAATAATTCTGATTTATGCCTGAATTTATGGGCAGTAAACACCGTGAATGGTTTTTCTTGACAAAACAGACTCACAGTTCACTTTTGAGAAAATAATATATGAAACATACCCAAATCTGGCCTAGCGCGGTGGCTCACACCTGTAATCCCAGCACTCTGGGAGGCCGAGGTGGGTGGATCACGAGGTCAAGAGATCGAGACCATCCTGGTCAACATGGTGAAACCCCGTCTCTACTAAAAATACAAAAATTAGCTGGGCCTGGTGGCGCGTGCCTGTAGTCCCAGCTACTCAGGAGGCTGAGGCAGGAGAATTGCCTGAACCCAGGAGGCGGAGGTTGCGGCGAGCCGAGATCGCGCCATTGCACTCCAGCCTGGGTAACAAGAGCAGAACTCCGTCTCAAAAAAAAAAAAAAAAAAAAGAAACATACTCAAATCTGAATAATTATAGTCTGTTATTAAGTGGCATTCCATTCCAAAAACAGCTAGTTCAGCTCTTAACTCCAGCCACGACACTTCTCCCTGGAGACACACGTGGTGCTTAGGTATGGAGCAGAACTGCTTTATGTGCACTTCCAATTTTGCCACAAAGAACATTAAAAAGGTGTGGACTCAAGACTCAAGATTGAATAAAGTTAATAATTCTTTTCTGCTTCATCAGGGACATTCCGAAATGAAACTGGCAATTTTTTTTTTAACAGTAACTGCACCATAATGAAGAATACCATGACTGCTAGTACAGGTTGGCGTTAGTGCCCTGCTTCCTGCTAAGGTGCCAGGAGTTTTACCCACCCATGTTCTGGACCATTAATACAAATGGTCGCTGAAGTAAAAACGGCAAATACTGCCTTAGATTGTTATGGAACTATATATATATATATATATATTTTTTTGAGACGGAGTTTCGCTCTTGTGACCCAGGCTGGAGTGCAATGGCGCGATCTCAGCTCACCACAGCCTCCGCCTCCTGGGTTCAGGCAATTCTCCTGCCTCAGCCTCCTGAGTAGCTGGGATTACAGGCACGCGCCACCGTGCCCAGCTCATTTTTTGTATTTTTAGTAGAGACAGGGTTTCACCATGTTGACCAGGAGGGTCTCGATCTCTTGACCTTGTGATTCCCCCCACCTCGGCCTCCCAAAGTGCTGGGATTACAGGCATGAGCCACCGCGCCCGGCCTATTTTTTTTTTTTTATTTTATCTCTTGGAGCCCCTGAGAGGGCTTTGGGGACCAGCAGGGGGGTCCCTGGATCACCCATTGAAGACCACTACTGTAGAGGACCGTATCTATAAATCCAAACAGGCTCTAATCTGCTAAATGCTTATGTCCTTGTGGGGTTCACGTAAAGAAGATTTAAAAGGTTTATTTCTGTCTCCACGCTCCGGCCCTTCCTACTTAAAAAAAACTCCACCGTGATAGTTCAACATAAATTGTGTATATAGAACAAATTACAATACTCTTGATTTCATCAGCATTTTCTAACAAAGCTAGCTAGCTATTCTAACATGCTACCGATAAAACTGTTCACCAACCATGAGTTATAGGAAATACAACATGCTCAGTGTCCCCTCCATCGCACTTGGCTCCCAACTCTCCCAAACCTTTCACTTTGTGGGTATTTTGGATGAGCTCTTAGTGGTGTCTTCAAAAATAACTGGTTGTCCTAATTCAGCCACATGCAAATTAATGCTCCCCTAAAGAGGACTTATTATAATTTCCAACCCTTGATGTCTACATAATCCCCATAGTTCTTTAACTTCTTGCTTTCTAACTTCTGTTCACCAAAGCACTACTTTTGTTAGCTCAGTATAGCATCAATTAGTAACAGAGTTGTGTTATTAGGTCTCCCTAGAGCCTTGAGAAACCTGCTTCGTGTTTATTAATGACTACACAGAGCACTACTATTTTTCAATAGCATTTAAAAAATGAGTAAATTACTAAAGATGAACTATGAAAAACCTTTAAATTTCAAAGGCAAGCCAAAAAAAAATCACATTATTTCAAACCTCTCATAATACCTGCACGGTTAATTTCATTTTCAATGTACTATCAAGAGAGGGAAAGAAAAGTCAAACCCAGACTCTTCTTCCTGTTCTACTTTTGCCATTTTGGAGTACAGATGATTTGAGTTGGAGAACTGAGGCACAGATCCGATGATTAATTTAGAGCTTGTTTAACAGGTCTAAATTTCATTATACACGCACCTGTTAAGTAATGCACACCTGATTCAGCAGAAATCCACCCACAAGGTTCATCTCAAAAAATTAGGCAATCAAGAGGAAAGAAAAAACAGGCATACTGCACTGACTTAGGTCCAGCTTTATGTTCTCAAGTATCATTCCAAACGGCCAACTTGAACACAGATGGCATCCACTGTGTTCTCTCTTATTTTGTGAATAATTCCCTCCACTATATTAGGTGAAGTTAGGGTTGCCCCCACAGGGATAGAATTCACTACTCAAGGAAACCAGAGAGACCAATCGCTCCCGTGCTGAATCTTTCCTACCCAAACTTAAAGTGATGGGGGCAATTAAGGCGTTCATTTGCCCTGCTTTTATATTCCAGGTCATTTATGAAATGAAGACGCTGATCTGCAAAAATCACTATGCATTCATGAAAGGAGCTCTGGGAGCTCCCCCTGAGGATCTGGCTATGAGGCAGAAACATACCTAGGTGCACTTCCTTTGTCTTGCGCTCCCTCTTTGATGTGCAAGTCACTGGTGGAGTAAGCTGTGATCGCTTTGATGTTGAACTTCTAGACTTTATTGTTACTAGCATGCCTACAAGGAGAGCTGTCAGTCATTTCAACCATGTTTCTTTACAGCACCTCTTTTACAAGCATCAGTCCTTAAATACATGTTTTCACATTCCTGCTGATTACCACACTATCTTTGCTGGGGGAGGGCTGTGCTCAAATATAACTACAGCACCCACTTTTTCTGTAAACACCCTGAGGCATCATCAGATGGCTGGTAACCAACCTTCCTACTTCAACAAGAGGAGCCCAAGTGCAAAACACATTTCCAGCAAATGAAAACATTCTGAAAACGCTCAATCCATCTTAACAGTCAAAATGAATAGTTTAGCCAATATTTCCCCTAAGCAGCCACTGAAATTGCATAGCAACTTCCAAGCCACTTCAAAAGGGATTCTGAACACAGCAGCAGCAGGGGGCTTAGAAAGACTGCCAAAACTCTGAGACATCTCAGCTCATCTTAAACAACTTTGTTTCTCTGCAGTGGTGGAAACAAAACACTTGTTTTCCAAGATTTTGCTTGTGGTAGAAACATTGCTTTTGAGATGGATTTCTATTAAACCAATTGTTTTGTTCAACAATATTTTCAAAAGTTGCTTGCTATCACGGATGCAACTTAAGTTAGAGGAAGATGATTTTTCATAATCATGTGTCTAAAGCAAACGTGGCTGTGAATACAATTTATGCACTGTTCCTTAAATACAGGCAGAAAATGGGCACTACGCAAATCTTTAAAGATCTCTATTGAAAAGGATACGGCTCTAATTTCATTTACCAGCTCCCATCAGATTTTCTTTTCAAACTCCTTTATCGCTTCTGAAACTGCCGAATATTATCAAACGCCACTGGGAAATTCCACACAAGGAAATAAACTTAAGGTGCTCACCATGCTGGTTTATAATCAACTGCTGTCTTTTTGAATAAATGTTTCAATGAAAATCAAGTTCTTAGAGATGCCAGGTCTCAAATGAGGAAATTAAATGATATATTTCATGTTGGAGTTTAGTTCTGATTTTTTTTTTAATAAAATAAGATGGCATCACAAGGTACACACTGTTTCTGCTTACTAATAAACTGCAGACCATACACTGGGAGAGACTCAGTTTCTTTGGGTTCCCGGCCTGGAATATTTGGTAAAGAATAAAATTACTGTGGTATGCAATGGTTACAGCTATTCCAGGGTTTCCATTTTTAAACGGCTGCCCTCGCCCCTTGGTTTTAAATCAACCATCGAACACGGAAAAAGCTTTGGGCTAGAATTTAATAAATAAGGTATGACTGTAATTTACTAGAACTAAATCTGGGCATATTATTAATATTAATGAAAATTTGCTTCTTCTGAAATTTATTTAAACAGTCAACATAAAGTAATTACCTCTTTCTACCTTAAATTTTCACTTCCAAAATGAACTGATTAGCTGATCGAAGCACCTACAGCAATTAGGGGTAGGGACAGGGAATAAGAAAAGTCGGAGGCCTTTGTTTGCGTCTCCAAGTCTCAAACAAGAAACGAAAGCATGTCTCTGTCGTAACAGAAACAGTTTCATAGAACGGAAGAGCTAGATGGGATCTCGGTGGCTATCACGTCCAACTCTTTAGCTTTAAAAATGGGGGAAGGGGCCGGCCGGGCGCGGTGGCTCAAGCCTGTAATCCCAGCACTTTGGGAGGCCGAGGCGGGTGGATCACGAGGTCAAGAGATCAAGACCATCCTGGTCAACACGGTGAAACCCCGTCTCTACTAAAGATGCAAAAAATTAGCTGGGCATGGTGGCACGTGCCTGTAATCCCAGCTACTCGGGAGGTTGAGGCAGGAGAATTGTGTAAACCCAGGAGGCGGAGGTTGCAGTGAGCCGAGATAGCGCCACTGCCCTCCAGCCTGGGTAACAAGAGCGAAACTCCGTCTCAATAAAAAAAAAAAAAAAATGGGGGGAGGGAACAACTGAGGACTAACCTGACAATTACTGGGACGAGAACCCACATCTCCATCTTCCTCCCACCCCATGGAAGGGGGTTTCCACTACTCAACATGGTTTGGCTACACTGCAGACAGGGTGACTCACGTATAAAGTGAGGGTGTTGGACTTCAGAGGTTTCTCAACCAGAATTATCTGAGTATCTTTAAAGACGTAGCAATACTTGAGCCCTACACCTTGGACTGGTAAAGTCAGAAATCTGTAAGACTGGGCTTGAACCTCTTTTAAAAACTCTCTAGATACATTAATATATGGACCGGGTTGGGAGCAGATGACCTGTAAGCTCCCTTCTGGGTCTAGCGCAAAATATTCACCATCAGCTGGAAACATATTTTGGTTCAGTTCCCCGATGTTGACCCATGAGGCCGTAAGCATTTCTAAACCATGACACTGTTTCTACATTAGCCTAGCAGTTGCCATTATCTGTATTTATCTAGTTTATTGATATGTTTACCTAAGTATTATCTACCTCCCCCACCAGAATGTACACTCACAGAGACCAGAGGCTAAGTCTGACATGATCACTGCAGTCCCCCCGGCCACCAGCGTCCCATCTGCCACAGCAATGCAATACTACACCAGCACTTTCAAAAGAAAAAGGGGGATGCTGTCGCAGTGTGGAAGGGGTCGGGCGGGCCTTCTTCACAGCAGCCAGAGCAAGTCTATTTTGATCTATTCCACGAGACTAGAATCTAAGCTGCAAGAAGGCAGCATTTGGTCACCCTTGTTTGGATGTCACCTCCAGAGCCTGGACCCTGGCAAATACACACCAGATGCTCAGTGCCTGAGAAAGTCCGTGTGCTAAACACGAAGCACTCATCAGCTTCAGGGCGCTGAAACCTTTACTTTGTTGCTAACTAAAGCAACCTCGAAAAGACTTCACTGTTTCCACGGAGTTGGCCTTGACTCCGCAGCAGAACCCCCGGCATGCCTCTGCTAAGTGGTCACAGTATTGGCAAGACCCGGCCCAGGCACACACTGAAGGCTACAGCGCATTGTGTCTATGCCAGAAGCAGAGGCTAGAGCTTCCAGACAAAGCTTTATGCCGAAAAAGAGTATAGTATTTGGCAAGTTTCATAGCCATCTCCAGCACCAAAACAGCCTCAGGGTCCTCTCCTGTTTGGGCCACTTGGGGTAAGAGATTTGGGGTAACAGTCTGCCCACTTTCTTCTGCATGCTCGCTGATCGCGAGGCCAAAGTTACCAGAAAAATATTTCCAGTGGGTTAATAACAATAGCAGAAATTGCTGACATCTGGCACCTCTTCCACCCTGAAGAAGTGAACTAAAGTGAAGTGAATGCCTATCTCAATACCATTTACTTTTCTGAGATTCCCTTTCCTCCTAAGTAAGAGGAAAGAGCCCTGAGCAGTGGTTCCCAAACCCGCCTTATCCTCACCAGAGGAGCTTTCACAAATGAAGATTCCCTGGTCTCCCCCTAGGCCTTTGTAAGCAGAATGTGTGCAGGTGTTACTGGAGAACAGCCTTTATTTTTTAAATGCTTCCCAGAGGACTGTGAAGATCAAAGACATTTGGAACCCACTAAAGGAGTAGAGGACTCTGCTGCCTACTCCAGCGCTGACAGCCTAAGACAGAGCTTCAGAAAAGTGAGGCCTAAGGACCAGCTGCCTCAGAAAACATCTGAGACGCTGTGTAAATACACTTTCATGGGCCTCACTCCAGACTGACAGAATCGTACTCTCGGTGACACCTAGGGATCTCACGCCTGTCATCCCAGCACTAGGGGAGGCCAAGGCAGGTGGATCACAAGGTCAGGAGATGGAGACCATCCTGCCTAACACAGTGAAACCCTGTCTCTACTAAAAATGCAAAAAATTAGCCAGGCCCGGTGGCATGCACCTGTAGTCCCGGCTAATCGGGAGGCTGAGGCAGGAGAATCACTTTAACCTGGCAGGTGGAGGTCACAGTGAGCCAAAATTGCACCACTGCACTGTCCACTGTCCAGCCTGGGTGACAGAATGAGACTCTTTTTAAAAAAAATAAAAAATAAAAAGGACTCTCTGGAGTCTGGGTTGTACTTTACAGTTTCAGAACCACTGTTTCAGGGAGGATTTTAGAGCTAACTTATGGCTTACATGGAAGCACATCATGTTCATTTGTAAGCATAGGGTTTGACTTTATCCAGTTACATTAACATTTCATTACCCCGTTTGGCATGGCACAAAAATCTCCGTTGTTTTAAATGGCATGTAGCTTATAGCAACTGCAAACCTGTAAGTCCAACAGTCCTGAAGAGTCTTCTCTGACTAAGCGTGCCTGCCACCTTCCCAGTGCATTTTTAAAACGCTGATTCATGGCTGAAGACATTTGATTGGGAGGAAGGTGTCTCAGCTCTAAAAGTGCAAAGGTGGTACCTGAATTACTTACAACACAGCAGGCACTTAAGTATTTGCTGAAACAAATTTATTTACTTATTTTCACCCAGTAGTCTACAGAAGATTTGAAGTGAGATAAATAAAAAGGAAAAAAAAAACCTCAACAACTGAAAAATGAAAATAACATTCTGTGAAAAAGAATAACTCTCATGTGGTGAAGGAATCACACTTCTGGGTGGCGCAGCTTGTGAAACGGTTAGCTTCAGTAACTGATCTGAAACCTAACCACAGGTCCTGACTTCTGAAGCACCACCTTATTTCTATGATAGGAAGGTTTAAACAGCAGGTTTTCCTTGCTTTTTTTTTTCTTCTTTGTGTTTCACGTAATTATGCAATTTCATCTTTCTAATGGGAGCAGGTATGCACTGTTACCCTTTACAATCCTGGTGATTACTTGTCATTATTATTACCCTGGTTATTCTACCTCAAATCAGCTTTGACTTCTTAAGCAATGCAAAAATTCATAAAAATGTGCATACTTATACCTGTGTAGCATCAGGAACAAATAATATTTAAGCAAATAGGAAGATGTATATTTATTCCTCAGATTCCAACAGAAATCAGATTGTTTCATACTTGCTGTAATACCAAAATACAGATCTACAATCCACTTGTATTATTTATTTATCTTAAAAATTATGCAAACAAATGCTTGTCTCTACCTCATGCAGATTTTTTGACATATACTCTTTTTTTTTTTTAGGCAAACTGTATATACTTAAGTGAACCAAATGATCTAACCAAAAGTCTTCAGAAACCAAGGGGTTAATAGTTTTTTCATCCATGTTTAAAATTGTTTTAATGCCCCCCAATCAGCTACTGTAGTTTAACCTTTTTCTAAATGTTTATCATTTCTTAAAGAGAAAAGCTCTAGATTTAAAAAGGGGAAATACTCAAGTTAGCTCATCAAATGATGACCTCTTTTAAAAAATATTCAAGGGTTGGGATATAGAATGGAGGATGAAACTTAAAAAATACAAGGATTACTAAAAGGTCATAACTGTTTACTCATAAACCAAATTTCACTTAAATTGAATATGGAGCCAAACAGCAAATAAATCAGCTTTAATCTATCTTAAGTTAAAAAAATTTTTCCCTTACTTCCTGGCAAGCCAACTTTTAAAATTCAGTATCTCCTTTAAAGTTACATTTCCGATAACCATGAAAAACAACGAGTTAAACTTCTGAATCGGATGTAGAACGTCTCATTCCAATTGAGAAAATAACTTCAACCTTTGACCTCCCCACTAGCCTGATGGGAAATTCACTGGCACCATAACAGGTTTAGTCTTCCATGGTCAACTAACCACTAGAGGGCAGCCTTATCTCAGATCTGACAAGCCGCAGAAAAATCCCTAAAATGCTTCTAATGTTCCTTTAATTATTTTTGCAGCATCTTTGATTTTCCTGGATATTTAACAATCAACTTCAAATGGAACCAAAATTATTCCTAAACAGTTCAAAAGTCCACTTTCACAAACAATGATCTCACAAACACTGGTGGTGGGAGGTGCTAGAGAAGCAGCATAGCTGATGTTATCTTCAAAAATTTAAAACAAAAGTTTTTCATCTTTAAGTCATGACTTCCTCTCTACTACATGGTGGGGTGAGCGTCAAGTGAGTTATATCACAACTGGCACTTGGGGTCCATTTTTGGCATCAACATTTCAAGTGGTTCTAGGCAAACTGAAGTGTGTTTGAGGAAGAAACTGACCAAGAAGGTGGGAAGGCAAAACCACACTTTTAGCAAAAAGGACTGAGGAGGGACAGCAGAGATTATGTATTAGAGAGGGTGTGTGTGTGTCTGTGTGTGTATGTGTGATATGCTACCAGTCTTCAAATGTCAGACAGTCCTTCATTTGAAAGATGGAGTAAATGTGTTCTGCTCAGCCCAAAGGAAACGGTCAGAATTAAGGGATTAAAAGCACAAAGGAGACAGTTATGCCTAATATAAGAAGACTTTTCTAATTCAAGATGGAATAAGCTACCTTTAAAGACAGTGAGTTCCCATCGCGAGGTGTTCAAGCATAACCAGATAACTACTTGGCAGAAAGATTGTGGGCAGGGTCCAAAAGCCAGTGGGGACATTCATCTGAGTGACTTTTATGGTTTCTTCTATTTCTGAGAATGAAATAATCCTTATTTGCTTTCAGACAAACACGCCTTAATCCAGCAGTCAGTAAGGCCAGTCCCCACTAAGTGAGAAATGAGCTTTTTAAGATCTACTTGAAAACTTTTAGACTTCACGTGACTCTTCTAAAAGACAACCGATTTCTCCAGAACACATCTACAATCATGCCCCTAAGCTGTCATGGAAACGAAGAGGACACCACTCCTAAGCACAGGAATTTTTAAGCTTTATACTACATAAAGGCATATTAAAATTACAAGATGCATTTGTGAATGTTCCCTGTGCCTAAGGGTAAGTGGAACATATTGACAAATGCCTCATTTCTATCACAAAGGCGACTGGATATAAAGGTTAGCACTACTTCATGATATTTTGTATTCTTCAGGAAAATAATGCTTACGTTTCACTCATATCCTCTTATAACAGCAGACTTAATGAAAATCATGGATGAAGAGAGCTCATGGTAAGCAAGTAAGAATAACCCCATTTGTACCAAATTGATTTTATTAAATAGTAGTTTAAAGATATTAGGCTCAGCAAAGCATTACATAATTGGATCTATTTTTTTTCCCCGTATAAATGCCAGAGTTATAATTTCCACTAACTAGAGACAAAGTTATACCCAGGACGTTTTCCAGCTTCCTCCAGGGGAGGCATGAAGATAGAAATTAGGGTTGCAGTTCTTGCTCCACTATGTACCAGCTGGAAAGGCGAGGCTACAACGCAACCTCTTCAACTAAAAAGTATGGGACTATCAGTGACTTTTTACAGAGGATTAAACAATGTAAGAGTTTTTGTAAAACAAAGCACAAAATAAATACAGATTAACATCATCTCCCTATTTGTTTATGAAAAGCCTTGTAAACTTCAAAAGTAGCAGCATTTCAAAAAATGAAATCACTGGCAAACCTAGGGAATAAACTTGACATTATTTTTTATACCCACAGGAGCAAAGACTTTTAAAGTTATCATACTATTTCCTGAAAATATGAGGAGGGCTAACAAATTTCATTCCAAAAAGAAAATCCAAAAACAAAAGATTTCAGCTGATTCCTTGCAGTCTGTCCACTGGCTAACAGACACTCTTATCCATGTATTGAGACCTCTTATCTCGATATAGCACTCTTGACAATTAACAGAAAAACCATGTTCTATCAGGTCACACAAAATACTGATGGACAGAAAAAGCTCTGACTACGAATCTCTCAGTTCATGAGTCAAAAGGTTGGGATGGAAGGGAGTTATCTTCAGTAGAATAGCTAGATGGGGGAGAGAGAACTTGTAAATCACTCCTCAGAGGGTCTGTATGTGGTCTTTGAGATACTATCAAATGTCAACTCACACCTGACTTGTCACTGGTGGATGGCTCCATAAAAACTATGTTTTAAGTACAGAAGTATAAAAATGGTGTAGCTGCTGACTCTGTCTAATTACGGTCTTAAAAACTACTAAATATGAAACATACAGATTAAGGCAGCCTTGATTTACTAGTAAATGCTGTAAATAGTTAATATGTGTGGAGAAACCACTTCATGGCAGCGTATTCTTAGGAAATTTCTTCAATTCAAGGGGTTTTGTTGATCCCCTCATAATTTAAGAGATTTTTAAGAAAACTGAACCCCACATCTACCTCTACAAATCTATCCATCCATCCATCTACCCACTTCTTTTCCCCAGTAAATGGTACTATCTTTTTCCTAGGTATTATTTTCCTAGGGACCCAGAGCATATAAGAAAGTGGCTGGGTGCTATTGCAGGTGCTTTGCAGTTACCACCTTGCTGATCTCACCCATTTTTATTGTGTTTCACTTGAGTGGGAGGAAAAGATACAAGGAAAAAACTGAAAATTATTAATGTATTTACAAGTATAACTACCACATACTAAAGAGCTAAGATTTAGATGACATACTGTATATGTATTTTTAAATGACTATTTCCGTTTAGAAATTGTATTATTTCATGACGGGGCAGCATTAAATAAATTATATGGTTCTCAATTCAAACAGAGGGCCAAAAGGGTTTACTTGTATATGATGTTCCTTTGTATCCCAAGTAATGTGATTGAAAGATATAAAATCAAGAGGCTGCTCATGAAACTGGTGCTTTTAAAATACACTCTCCTTCATGGAAGGTCCAGGCTTCCCCCTCCTCCCATGGATAAATGAATTGCGAAATCCTCTTTGTCTTTAAAAGAACTGGTCCCTTCTTGCCAGATAAGCACTCTGCTCAGTAGTGGCAACCATTTGCATTTTCTCTTTTCAAGATCCAGCCATCACCTTTTCCCAATCCTTCCCATCACAAGTAGCAAAAATCTCAGTGAAGGGATACTAGGGCAAGGGTCCTTACAATGAGATCTGAGATCAAATTCTCATTTTATTTCATAAAAAGAAAGGCCAAATTCTTCAAAACTATAAAATTATACTTATTAGAGCTGGACATACACCAACACATACAGTATTTTCAAAATGGTGAAGAGTCTTGCATCTGCACATGAATCAGGCTGGAGGAAGAATCTATCATTGGCCATAAATTCACTTTAAGCCTCCCTGTACCCCTGTAGCTCCATTTACACGAACACAGGCTGAACACTTGTATGAAGCAAAGGGGTGCATCATCTGAAACTGATGAGGCTCTCTCATTTCCTTTCAGTACTCAGCCGCGCAAAACATTTTATGACCAACCGAGCAAGGGCTCCCCTGATTATAAATGTGATCGCTGGCTCTCTCCCTTTGCCCAAGAAACAATCCAAATGGTATTGGAATTTTGTTGTTAATTAAACAAAAGCAAAATGGAAGGAAGGGACTAGAGTTGCTCAAATGAAGATTTATTACATCTAAGCATGAAACTACTTTAAGCCTAAACTTATTTGACAACTAATGCAAAGGAGGATTTTCTTCTTTGGCGAGTTCAAAGGGCCTGATTTAATGATGTTTAAAAAACATACATAAATCAGCCAACAAAGAGAATCTTTCTCTTTTATGGTGGCTTCTTCTCTTCTCCCTCATCCACATGCACCCACATACCAAAAGGCTATATTGTAAATAGCGTTTGTTTTGCACGAAAAACCTAATTATACAAACTCTTACATATGGAACCAATTTAACTATTAAAACTGAGGCAATAGGGAAGTATTTAATAAGATTCTGGGCCAGTATTCCCCCTTAAATCTGATATGGAAACATTTACAGCATTCCTCATTTTCCCACAATTTTTTTTCAGCTTAAGTTTGCACCAAAGCAATATAATCCCATTAAAATACAGGATGTTATGATATTGGGAGTGAAATATTCTAATTGTCCAGATGCATTCTCTCCCTCCTCCCCTCCCCCACTTCCCGCCACCCCCAGGCAGCTGAATTTATAGAAAAATTGCACTGCCAGTACTTACGAGCCACTGTTTTCAAAGCCCAAGACTATGAATCTATTATTTTATGGCAGACAGAGGTCACTCCAAGACAAATGTGTGGGGTAGTGTGTGATTCTCATTATTCTATTGGTAAGGGAACTTCACTTTGTAGAACTACAGAACTACAGAAGCAAAAGCCTATGTACTAGGAAGCATCAACATTAAATCAAAATATTAAAACGTACTTTCCTTATTGTTTCGTGGGTGGTTACTGTTCATTAGGGGAGAAAGCAGTTTAAAACGTGGCAGCCTCTCGCCTTTCCGCCAATCAACACAAATTATATTAAACAAACTGGATAAAGACTGGCATTGACATCTTCCAAATAGCAAAATCGATTTTATAATTTAAAGACAAAAAATGTTTTAACTGCAGAGGCTGTTTTATGCTTACAGGACTAATGAAATGCAGGAATAGACAGGGAGGAGGTGAATAGATTTTTTTAACATAAGAACTCGGTAAGAAACCTTAATAACTTTTCCTCCCAAATAATTTTAAGTGCTTAAGAGCATGGATCACTGGAGGTTTCCTTTTACTTATGAGTTGCATATTCTAAAAATGATTAAATCCCATTTCCCTCAAGCCACAGGGGAAAAGAGAAAATTTGCTGTGGGCACACTGTATAGAAAGATTTCATCTCAAGCAGCTCATCTTAACGTCCAGTACCTTTCGGCCTGTTAATAATTAATAAAAGAGATGCCACCCAATCTCTAGTGAAGAAAGGCAAAGCTCGGTGATCCGAAAGTAAACCCAGTGCAGATACCAAACTGGTGTCCTTCATTCCAGATTGCAACAAAACCCCAACCTAGCAAACGTTTAACGAACGCTTGGCGCCCGCCCGGGTGGGCAGGACCCGCAGGACCGTCCGGGTCTGCACAATTGCTGCCCATTAGGGAAGCCGCGTCCGCCGCAAACAGATGGGGCTCTAAATCCCCCAGCCTGGCGGCCGGGCCTGCGAAGCCGCTCGGGCAGATTATCCACGGCGAAGAACCCGCGGGCGCACAAGCGGGCGGCGGGCTGCCGACCGAGTTTCTCCGGAGCTGTTTGCAACCGTCCCAAGAGCGAGTCTCGGTTTCTCCGGCAGCACGGGCGACTTCCTGGACACCTCCAAACTTTGGCTTCCCCAGCAGAAAGTTCCCTGACTTGTCACGGTTTCTCTCCTCCTCATCTCAGAGGACCTCGAGCCAGTCCTCCCTCCAACCAGATCCCCCTGCTCTCCCGCCCCCCGCCCGGCTAAGGATGAGAGCAGAAGGCCAGGCCGGGAGGCTTGGCCGCGACTAACCCGCGCGCGTCGGCCCTCACCACGGTCTAACCTCCGCCCCTGCCCGCCGATCCCGTGGGCTGCCGGGTTCCTCCTCACCTCGATCCACCAGCCAAGGTGTCAAGCGGGGGTGCGCCGCGGCTCCCGCGGCGGCCGAGGGCGTCTTGGCACGCTCGAGGCTCCCGTCTCGCTCTGGCCCGCGCGCTTTCGGAAGTGGCCGCGGCGGGACCCAGCGCGGGACCCAGCGAGGACCTGCGACACTTGCCAGACCGGCGGCCGCTGGAGCGCTCGCGGCCGCGGGGGAAGGGCGCAAGGCCTGGGGCGCTGACCAGTTCCCGGGGATAACATCGCGACCGCGCGCACGCACGGCCCTGACTGGCCGCTGCGCCTCCCCGACCTAGGCCGGAGCTGTCCCGGGTGCGGGCCCTAGGGAGCGGCCGCGGGGCGTCCCGGGCTTCCTCCGAACTCCGTAGACCCTCCCCTTCCTCCCCTTCCTTCCAGAAGCGCGGCGACTCCCGGCAAACTTTCTTTTGGGAGCCCCGCCGGGTGCCAAGCGGACCCAGGAGACTGACAGGAGCCAGGGAGGGCAGCAGAGGGGGATCCACCCCGTGCGCCTTTGCCCCTAATCGGAGACAGCCGATCCCGTCGCCGGGCTCAGATGGCGCCGCGGCGTGGCCCAGAAGGCCCTGGCGGGGCCCCGGCGCCGAGCCCCGGGCAGTACGTGCGCTGGGGCAGGCGCGCCCACCCCTCCCCCTGCGCGCCCTCCTCCCCACCCCCCGGAGCCGCCAGCCCACCCGGCCCAGGCGGGGCTCCCGGACTCACCTTTCATCGCTGCGATCACAAAATACATCATTTAAGCCGCGGTGCGGAGAGCGCAGGGAGAGCGGATGGTCCGACCCCGGAGCCCCCTCTGCCGCCGCCGCGCCGCCGCCGCCCGAGCCACAGCAGCAGCTGCCGCAGCTGCCCGCCCGCCGAGAGCCATCCCGAGCCATAAGAGGCTCCATGTGACCGGCTGACATCACGGCCGCCGCTCTGTTTACACCGCGCCCCTCCGCTTCCTCCCCGGGCGGGAGGCGGGAGGCGGGCGGCGGGAGGCGGGCGGCGGGAGGCGGGCGCGCCCCAGCGCCGCGCCCCGCCCCGCCCCCGCGGGCAGGTGAGCTGCGGCGGCTCGGCTGGCCCACCCCGGCGGGGCCTGCCCTCTCGCGCCCCGGGCCCTCGCCCGGCGCCCGCCTTCCCCTCGCCTTCGGGATCACCTGTGGCCGCCGGTCGCTTTTCTGCACGCAGCGCCCCGCGGAAGGCGCGTCTGACCACTTTCTCCCCCCACTCGGTGGGGCAAGAGGCGCGCGACCCGACGCCACTCTCCCGCTGACTTCCCGGAGCCCTCGGGGGCGATAAATGCGCCAGCTCGTTAACAGAAAAGACAGATTTGGTTTGGGAAGCTACGGCCACCCTCATTTCCCAGAGCGCCCCAGCTCTAATCGGAAGGTTACGGGCCCCTCCTGGGCTGTGGAGAACTAAGCTACGGGGACCGTCCGGGGAGTGGAGTAAGCTCCTCCTGTCTTTCCGGAGAGACTCACGGCCTCGGCAGGGGGAACTCCGCCCACCCAACCCTTGGCAACCCTTGGATATTGGCAGTTAGACCAATCTCCAAGGTCCTGGTCTACACCTGTTCCCCCATCCCCTTCCCCGTGTCCAAGACCACTGACACCTGCAATGAGAGCCGAAAATTGTTCGTGAATCACCTACATGAACTCCAGTTGCCAGCTGATTTGAGCCGCTAAATTCCCAGGCTCTTCCATACCTCTCCAGAGAACCCATCTACAAGTAGGAAAAGCTATCGTTTTCATACCCTAAAAATGAAACGCTGTGGTATTTCTGACAGCAAATAAAGATCTCTAAAGGTCAGCTTTGTACATTTTAACATGCAACTAACACTTAATTCCCTCTAAACTTTGAAGCTTATTTTTACTGTCCTTATGGAACTGTAAATCATGAAGTTATTATTTTACAGATCAATCTCTTTATGCTGAATTTCACATGCTACATCCCCAGAGTCTGCAATGTTTGAAACTTTGGTCAGGATGTCTATAGAACCAAGCATAAGAAAAACAATTCTCAAAAGTCAAGTTTCCGTACCTATTGCTGTTCCTTCACGAAATTTCATGCTGCTTTCTTTTCTGTTGGTCTGTTTCCACGCACAACTTAAAATATTAGATGGCTAATAGCTGCTGCGTTCATGATGATTAAGCAAGGATAATTCTAGCATTTTTTTTCTCCATCTAAGTGAGTTGCTCTTGCCCCTGAGTTGGGCCACAATGTAAAACACAAGCAGATAATCAGCACTGCAAAAACAAGGATTTGTACACTCCCTCCCCAGCCCCCTTTCAAGGCAAAATTGAGTCTTCCAAAAATTTATACAGTGCTCTGATTTAGAAGGCCAATAAAGTTCATTGTCCTTCAGTCAAGGCATGGCTTTATCAAAGTTTGATTTCAGATAAATTCATTCTAATAGTTTTTTCTTTTAGATTTTTCCCCAAAGAAAGCTACAAAGAAAAGAAATTATAAAAAGGTGAACCCAAGACCTACCCATGTTAACTCAGCTGTCCAGCCCTAGCGAAGTGGACAAGAGTTTCAAATGAATCAACCATACCCACTGCAATGTTTACAATTATGAAATTAAATCACACCATGTTCCTATGATGCAAGTATATCTCCCAATGAGGCAACGCCCCTCGGTTACACTGACACCATCATTCAAATTTGGTTCTTGATTTCCCTTGTGCTAACGACTAATGCCAAGGTCTCCTACAGGTAGGTCCCAGGTACAATTTTCTTTCTTTTGTATCGTTAAAGGATGGAAAAGCATCGGAGACTGCGTGCTCATAATTATGTTCTTCCATACTCAATGCAAATGAACCCAGGTATACACCTCAGAGAATTCACCATGCTACTTTAAAACAGTATCCTTCTTTAGAAAACAATGTTTTGAAAATAACCACATCTATTAGCTCTAGCCTGCCTGTCAGACATCTGACTCCAAGGTGAATAGTATGACATCACTAGTAATCAGTATTTATTTCCAGATCATTTCAAATGAAATCAGTCATTGGGAACAACATGTAACGTGACATCTGCTCCTGCAATTACAAGCAGAATCTTTCATTCTATAGATATGTCCCCAATAGAAATATAATCTCAAAATACTTCTCTGAAATATTTACACATTTATTCAATAAAGATATTGCCAGAATAATGTAATACTGACCTTGCCCTTTAGAAATGTATTTCATTCACTTCCTACAACTAATGAGCAACAGAATTTCAGATATGAAGCCCTAACCTTCTGATGTAGCCAGATGCTATTTGTAATACATGCCTCTATTAAATGTCTTCAGCTTTTAACCCAGGGTATATTACTGTTCTTTGTATCAACACAAAGCTCTTTGAGAGTACCAACTAGAGGCTTTTTTTTAACCACTCGAAATACACATTTTCTATGACAAATCAGTTAGGAATAAAAGGATACACATCTCCTTTCAGTAATATCAAATTATAGCCATAAATGATACATTTCAGCACAAACTTTAGCCCACTGTGTATTAAAATACAATAATGTAAAAGCCAGTGTGGTGGTTCATGCTTGTAATCCCAACACTTTGAGAGTTCAAGGTGGGTGGATCACTTGCGGTCAGGAGTGCAAGACCAGCCTGGGCAACATGATGAAACCCTCTCTATACAAAAACACAGAAATAAGCCAGGCATGGTGGTGCATGCCTGTAAGCCCAGCTACTACTCAGGAGGCTGAGGTAGGAGCATCACTTGAACCCGGGAGGTTGAGGTTGCAGTGAGCCAAGATCGCACCACTGCACTCCAGCCTCGGTGACAGAGCAAGAATCTGTCTCAAGAAAAAACAAAAAACTAATCATGTAAAAACACAATAAAATATTAAAATGCAATAAATGTTGGAATGATTGTTTGGATTTTATTAAACAAAAGCTTGTGAGTGCCAACAATGGTAGAGAACACAGTGCTAAGGAATGTGCTCTATCTTTTCACCAAGAGTTCTGAAAAAAAAGTCATATTGCCCCGGCCGACTTGATGTCAATGTTGTCAAAACCACTGCTGATCCAAAAAAAAAAAAAAAAAAAAAGGCATATTGCTTACATGAAGACAATTAAACAGAATGGGACTTCTTTACCAGGAGTGGGAGTTTGTTATATATTAATTCACAGCTCAAAGGTTTCTGTTGGCTAATCTCAGAAAAAGAAAGCACATGACATACTTATAAACACATGGAACTCATCTCAGAGTCTCCCAGAGTTGGTCACAGCCCCACGTGGTGTCCTTGTGTGCTCGGTTCCACACTGAATCTGTCACTTACTGAGAAAGTAGAGAGACACTTCTAATGCCACATTCTTCCTAAGAATACCTAGGAGAAAAGCCTCGTGCGTTTTTGCAGGCGTCTAGACTGGAGTATTGTCAGCAAATTGGTGCCAATCTTCCTACATTACAGGTTAAATAAAGGATACTTTACTTTTTAAGAGTATATTTTTTCACCACACAAGTTCTGATCTCATCATTTGCCACCGCAAATCACAGATGCAATGCTATTGGTGAGAATGGCAAACCAGTAGACTGGCGAATTTATCCTGAATTTGCAAGCGGCTCCTAGGACAAAGGTGCTTTCAATGTTTGTTGATGCTCGTGAGGGACAGCGTTTTGGATTTGTGTCACCCGGACCCTGCGTGTCTCTCTCCAGTGTGCAGCTGTTTGCTAATTCAATTAATTTCTTTCTAGCTGAACAAGAAAGGGATCAGTGAAAGGTTAATGTGGTCCTAGGTAGCTTGATTCAATGGAATCCTTAGCCACCACTGCACTGTGACCTTTAGGAGCTGAGCCGTTCTGGTTGACATAGAGCCAGGGGACCAGGCTTCCCATAAACCAAACAGGGTCAGACCCAGAGAGCGCTAAAGCAAGGATACTTGGGAAGCTATGGACATGTCACAAACTAACCTAGAAGAGATCACAGCCTTGCTTAAATTTGGGTCCAGAAGGAGCCAGTGTCTCATAAAGGAACACTTAAAAATGGAGTCATACTGGTGAGACCCAGAAACCAAGAGTAAGACAAAGAGCTCTGCTATTTATGAGTGTTAAGGGGGAGAGGACAAATGGATTAATGTACTTTATCTGCCTTATTCATGATTTTAAAACAAATACAGATGTAGATTGAAATATGCATGTATGTATGCATATGCATAGTCCATGAAGTACAATGAAATAAACTACATTCTGGTGGCGAGAGACACCTACAATTTTACACACACACACACATATTTCCTCATAATCAACGACACTTACCATAGGCATTATACTCACACTGTGATGGAGAATCAAACAAGAATAAGACAGTAGCTCTGATCTTGAGAAGGTCACAAATCAGCTGACCTGTGCTCTGAAAACTGTAGAGTTTCATGAGTCGGTCCGAACATTCCTAAAGGTGTTCCCTGAAAAGTTGCGCAGCACTTTGCCACTTACGAACAGTTGACAGATGACTGCAAATCATTAGTGTGGTCATTAGTGTAATGGGATGTTGGAGGTGAAAGATCTGACTGAATGGAGACAACAGTGCAGCGCTTCTGGGATTTCTGGAACCGTATATTTCATACACCTATTAGGAAATTCAGAGGACTGGCTTATGTTTTGTAATCATCACAATAAGGAAAAGGGTAAAGTTCAGAGGCATACAGAGCCGAGCAACCTCCACAGAATAGGTAGGTAGCAGGTGCTTCACTATGCACAGAACAGCCAAGGCAGGAAGGGGAGAAATGCAAACCAAGGCCAAGGGAGATCTCCATTCCTGTATGTCCCCATGCTGTGTCCCCACCCCACTCCTATACCTGGCAGTGGAACAAGCCATTCATGAAACTATATATACATATATATTTAGGTAAGAGAATACAAGAAATACAAGTGAACTCACAATCTGGAATCCTGGGTCCAGGATAGTTTCACACTTGTCACTTGTCAGTAGCTTTCTACGTCACATTGGGCAAGCCGTTTTACCTTCCAGGACGTCAGGCCCCTCAACTGTAGTCTGATGGAGTAGGAAATGACTGTAACAGGCCCTACCGCTCGAACATCCTGTGACTGCTTTCAGAATCTATCCCCATCCACTCTCCAGGAACACTGTCTTCCCTTTCTCTGCGCTGTGCCATGTCCGCTGCTTCTCCAAGAAGCCTTCATTTCCTTGAACTCCATGATATGGTGGAATGGGCTCTAGCATTAAAGTTGGGCTCAAAACTAACCTACATCCCTCCCACTAGCTGTATGAGCTTGACCAAACCTTTGTTTCACCATATGTCAATAAGGAGAGTAGAGTCCTGTAGGGCCACTAGGAGAATTAAATAGACAGAAAGAAAAAGTGGGATCTCTCAGTAGAGCTTAGAAATGGCACTGCCACCACTCCATCAGCCCCTACCTTGTTATACACATAGAGCCTGTACCTGACATAAAATATTGACCCGTAATCAAAAGCATGCACTTTTGCTGAGCATTCTATAATTTTGAAACTCCTGTGTGTGTGTGTGTGTGTTGGTATATAAAACAAGTACAGTTGACTCTTGAACAACACAGAATTGAAATGTGCAGATTCACTTATAGGAGGATTTGCTTCCGCCTCTGCCCCCCGAGATGGTAAGACTAGCTCCTTTTTCTACTCATCCTCTCAGCCAACTCACTGTGAAGGCGATGAGGACGAGGACCTTTCTGACGATCCACTTCCGTTTAATGAATAGTAAGTATAATCTCTCTTCCTTATGATTTCTTAATAATATTTTATTTTTTTCTACCTTACTTTATTGTAAGAATACAATATATGATACATATAACATACAAAGTATATGTTAATTGATTGCTTATTTTATTGGCAAGGCTTCCTGTCAACAGTAGGCTATTAGTAGTTAAGTTTTTGGGGATTCAAAAGTGATATGCACATTTTTTTCTACAAGGGGGTCAGCACTTTTAACCCCTACATTGTTTATGGAACAACTGTATTTATTAAGCACCTGCTAAGTATTGGGGACACAAAATAAGAATTAAATCACCCATTGGCCTAAGAGGCCTTCTGGTCTAGCAGGCTTTTTATGTCTTATTTCCTATAGGAGAGCAAGTTCCCATCCAATGAGCAATGACTAAACACTTTCTGTGTGCATTTCACTGTGCTCGGATGTCGAGAGGGAAGGGGAAAGATCAAGACATCAGTCTGTCCTTCAAGGAGCTTGCAATCTAGTAGGAAAATAAATGCAATGCTTATAACGTAAGTCAGCATGTGTGCCACATACTCTAAGTGTTCCAGAAATAAAGTATTATGTAAGTCAAGAATAAGAGAGGTTACTATGTGCAGGGTTCATCTGAAACTTTAAGAGAGGAAGGACTTCATGAAGGAGATTTGAGCTAGAGCTTGAACGCCGAATCACATCTTGGTGGATAGAAGTGAAAATGAAGAGCCTCTTAGGAGGATAGAACACAGTTGTAAAAGTACAGGCTGGGTGTGGTGGCTCAAGTCTGTAATTCCAACACTTGGGGAGGCCAAGGTGGGCAGATTACCTGAGGTCAGGAGTTTGAGACCAGCCTGGCCAACACAGTGAAACCCCGTCTCTACTAAAAATTAGCCAGGCATGGTGGGTACCTATAATCTCAGCTACCTGGGAGGCTGAGGCAGGAGAATCACCTGAACTCGGGAGGCAGAGGCTGCAGTGAGTAGAAATCGCACCACTGTACTCCAGCCTCCGCAACAGAGCAAGAAGTTCTCCAAAAAAAAAAAAAAAAAGAAAAAAGAACACAGTTGTAAACGTACAGAGACAGAAAGCTGACTCAAGGAAACTAATAGTGAGCATTTACCACAGATAAAATACACACAGATAAGAAGGGGAGGAAGCCGAAAAGGCAGGTTGTAGCTATTTCTTCTGCCTTCCCTTACAGCGCCCGGTACGGAGCAAACCATACACTTGCAGAGGATGATTTTTTGAAAAAATAATTGGAGGTAGAAGAAGGGAATTGTGTTTCAGAAAATAAATCTCTTTGCAGCTTGCCTATTTCACAGTCTTATTGTAAGGATTAATAGTTGGTTTGATAGTCATAAAGTTAAATTACACTTAATAAGACACATAGAGCAAAAGAGTCCCACATCACAGCACACCGAGGAAGAAAAAAACTGGAAATGGATGTTATTTCATCAGAGTGAAGAGCTAAGCAGAGCATTTTAGGATGAACAAGATAAATGGAATGTTATTTGATTTTGTATCTTATCCATCTCAGTTCTGAAAATTATCTGAGACAGTTCTATTAATACAGATGCTCCATATATCGGCCATATTTTATTTTTTAAAGAGCTATCTTAAAATATATTTTCAAATAATGGAGAAAAGATAAGCGGTTACAGATGGTTTTCCCTATTTTTGTCATGCATGATCAAGGGCTGCAGAGTAACGTGGGCTTCATTGGGAAATCCAAATCTCGCAGCTAGGAGCCTTCCAGGAGCAAATGCTCGCATTATTTTGCCTTCGCAGAGAAACTATGTTCCTGTTCAGTCAAGCAAAGTAATCAATTATTCTGCATTACGAAATACTCATTTTATAACTATTGACATTTCAGACAGTTGTGCCACATGTCAATCGTGGTTTTGATGCTCACATTTAAGCTCCAGCTTATAGGATGGGATTCATCTGAGCTGACAGCGTCTGATCAGAAGTCTATTCTCTGCTCCCAGAAGCACATCTATTATTTATGGCCAGTTCTACACTGTGGAAGTGTGTTGTGAGCACTAAAACGAGAGTAGATTTGGGTATTTTTTGTTTTAATAAAAAATGTTAAAATGTTCTAAATATGTTAGATCCACATCTTAAAAAAAGCTCTTCTCTTAAAAACCCTTCCTACATTTTGTAAGATGGAGGTAGATTAAACTCGGCATTCCAGTCAGAAGTTCCAAAATTCATGTTAGATTTTTAGTATCTAGCCAAACCTCGTGTCCCCAAAATTAATTCTGTGAAATCAAAATGGCTTTCCAATAATTATATAATGCTGTTACTGTTGCTGCTACTACCTCTCCTACTTGTTAACCATTCCTTGGAATTTCCTCTGTGGCAGGCATTGATTTCATGCTCTTTTTAAAAATCATTTCATTCACCCAAAAACATTCTGAACTTTTATTACATTCACTTTAGAGATGAGGAAACTGGGGCACAGAGAAATTAAGTGACTTGTCCAACAGGCCAGGGCCAATCACTGGTGGAAACATAAGAAAAATCCGTGTACACTGATTCTAGCAGGTGTACTCTTAAAGATTATGCTGTAACTCCCCAAAATTGTTTTAATTCGTCCTTGAATTCGGCACTACTATTTTGAAAATAGCAAGCTGACTTCTCCAGAAATCCAAAAGTACTATTCTAATAACATCTAGGCATGTGTGTGAGAAATTCTTTGATCACTGGCTCCTGTAATTGAGCAAGGTTAGCATGTGTCATTATGAATTATTGCATAATTTAGTAAATTATTTAATTACCACTAATGAAGAAACATAGTGTACATGGTTGTAATTATCCTGTTGGAAAACAATGTTGCCATTTGTACATTTAAGAAACACTTGCTACATACTGAATTAACTCTTGAGGGAAGTTTATTTTGTATTTTGGGATAATCAGACAACTCTAAATGTTGTTAACGGTGTTAATGGATGTTAGATAGGATTACAGGAAACCAAAAAATGCACAAACCAATGCTGACGTTCCTAAAAGACTTCAAACAAAAAAAATCATAAAAGTGAAAAATAACGATTTCACAGTTCATGATATTCTACAGAAAAAGTACAAGACATATTTACTGTTTTTACTTTTCCAAATTATTTCACTGCAGCTCTTTTCATAGCTTTTGCAACACACGTCATATAATATAGCAATTTGTTCACCTACTTTAATCATCCGACAAATGGCTTTGACAGCACAATAATCTTAAGCAGAGCCATTTATTTTCAGTATTTTTCGAGTAAACTGTTGTCTGTGTTTATTAAGGGACTGTAGTGATGCAGTCTTGTTATTTATACAAGAACACAGGACTTACACAGCCTTGGGATGTTTTGACAACACATTTTAAGTAAAACATAGATAAAATAATCTTCAAAATATAATACGAGTGAGAGTGACTTGTGTTAGCTACCGTATACATTACTGAGAAACTACTCATATGCATGATTGAATTTGTGGTAAAGCCTTAAGTACAGTAATAGTCTCCGAAAGCCCAACTCACCCATTACTTCAAAGGTTAGGTACGTGTTATATGGTGAAACTGACTTTCATAAACCAGAATGTAATGGTGATTTGATTTACAACATCTTTGCTCCGTGAAATACAACAGAGGTAATGTAGCAAAGCCATTCTAAACAAGGAAGAATGAAAAAGGGAATTATCAAAGAGGGCATACGGTAAGTCTCTCTGTTTTGAAGGACACAAACAGTTAAACTGTCTGTTTCTGCCAGAGGCCTGTCATTAAATAATCATATATAAGCAAGGTAAGTGATATTATCATATTTGCTCTGTTGTCTTGTCATATTATCCCAAGGTCAACTGTCATTTAACTGGGTAATCCAAATCAAACAAAAGTTTGTCCTCTTATGAATAACACATATATTGGAATCATATTATGATTTGCAGATTACAGAGCTTGTCAAAAAACCAGTAAGAAACTGTTTCCTGTCACCATGTTAGATTTAGGCATAACGAAACAGGAGAAAAAAAACATGTTTTATATGTTCCAAGATATCACTGCTCTATCTGCAGTATAACATAAATTACTATATAGTGTTTATTTTACAGACAGTATTTTATCAACTAGAACTACTGTAAACATATAGGGTGTTCTTTATTTTAATGGTATTTTCTGATGTAACTGTGTCCAACTACAAGAATTGTACTTTGATTCGTCTTTCAGGTCTCAGTTTTTTAATCTTCTTATTAAAATATAATTTATATATAGGAAAACTCACAGTCTTTAGGTTATGGTTCTTTGAGTTGTGACTAAGGCATTTAATTGTGTAACCACCAACACAATCAAGACACAGAACAGTTCTATTCCCTCTCCCCCCAATATTCCTCTGTGCCCCTTTATAGCCAATTTATCCCCCCACCCCAAATCCTGGCAACCAGAAATGTTTCTGTCCCTACAGCTTTGCCTTTAAAGAATATTATTTCAGTGGAATAGCATGCTATGGAGCCTGTTGACTGGTTTCTTCCACTTAGCATAAAGCATCTGAGATTCATCCCATGCTGTTGAGTACACAAATAATTTGCTTCGTTTTATTGTTGAGTAATATTCCATTCCACAGTTGTTTTCATTCCCCAATTAAAGGATAGTTGGGTTGTTTCCATTTTATGCCAATCAAAGATAAAGTTGCTATAAACATTCATGGCACAGGTTGTTGTGTGAACCTAAATTTACATTTAAATAGTTAAATGCCTAGGAATGGGACTGTTAGATCATATGGAATGGATATACACATTTAATTATAAGAATTGCATGGCTGGGCGCGGTGGCTCAAGCCTGTAATCCCAGCACTTCGGGAGGCCGAGGCGGGTGGATCATGAAGTCAAGAGATCGAGACCAACCTGGTCAACATGGTGAAACCCCGTCTCTACTAAAAAGACCAAAAATTAGCTGGGCATGGTGGCGCATGCCTGTAATCCCAGCTACTCAGGAGGCTGAGGCAGGAGAATTGCCTGAACCCAGAAGGCGGAGGTTGCAGCGAGCTGAGATCGCGCCATTGCACTCCAGCCTGGGTAACAAGAGCAAAACTCCATCTCAAAAAAAAAAAAGAATTGCTTGACGGTTTCCAGAGTAGCTGTGCCATTCTGCATTTCTATCAGCAATATATGAGAGTTCCAGTTGCTCCATATCCTCTCCAGCATTTGGTGTTGTCAAATATTTATCCATTCATTGTTGATTTTGGCTCTTCAAAGTAGTTAAGTTTTATAAAGTTCCCAGGAACACAGAATTTAAAGAGACAAAATTATTTCTCCTACAAGAAATACAAGGTTAGGTTTCTGTGAGTCTGTACCCATAGGTTTTTTTGTCAACTGATCAATACATAACTTTGTTTTATGTGTGTTTCTGTTTAAAGACATCTTATTTGGTGTGCATTGTTGATTTACTAACATTACACTGGCAGCCAACAGCAGTATAACTCATGGCTGGAGACAGCTTATCTAACACATTGTATCTTCTCCATTAAGACATATCACAATCTTCTCGCACTTAGGAACATTTCAGCAAGCACTGTGCTTGGGGATCATTTTAAACAGTGAGATTACCAACAAAAAGCACAAAAAGGGCTAGGCATGGTGGCTCATGCCTGTAATCCCAGCACTTTGGGAGGCTGAGGCAGGCAGACCACCTGAGGTTGGGAGTTCAAGACCAGCCTGGCCAATATGGTGAAACTCTGTCTCTACAAAAAATACAAAAAAAATTGGCCAATTATGGTGGCACGTGCATGTAATCCCAGCTACTAGGGAGGCTGAGGCAGGAGAATCACTTGAACCCAGGAGATGGGAGGTTCCAGTGAGCTGAGATTGCACCACTGCACTCTAGCCTGGGTGAGAGAGCAAGACTCCATCTCAAAAAAAAAAGGCACAAACATTAGAAAAACATGGCATTGAACAGACTTTAAAAATGACACCTGTTTATAATATTAGAGCTGAAACAAGATGGCAGAACATCACCTTAATGAACCTCCGTGGGGAATCTGTGCTAGGACGCTGTGTGCACACACTCGTCTGCCAATGACCACATAGCCAGTGTGGATTTTGGAGCTATAAATAAACAGAGCGAGTATGCAAATTTGTAAACACAAAATCCTCCAGGAATGTGAGGGGACTAACCTTGTTTCCCTGTTTATTTTTGCCATTCTATGGTCTAAGACCACCCTATAGTCACCTTGATCTCCTCTTTTTGTAAACCTGATTTGTCACCCACTTTTTCAATCGTTTGTTATCTTTTCTGTCTTCTTCTCTAGCTTCTACACACTGGAGTCAGGACACATACCTGTCTTATTCACCACTGTATTCCTTACACCATTAAGGCTGACGGTAGGTGCCCAGCATACATAGATGTTAAGTGAATATTTGTTGAATCAGTGAATACTTCTTTGAAAGTAGTATGTATGCAAGAAAAAGCACTGGAATTGGAGTTGGAAAATCTGGTTTTCCATTCTGGTTCCAACACTGGCTTTGTGATTGGTGGCAAGTCACCTATCCTCTTTGAGATTCAGTTTTCTCACCTGTACAACCGAAAAACTAACACCTCTCTTTAGAGATGTTTTTAATATCTTAAAAGTAAGGCAATAAACACAAAAACTGTTAGCACCTGGCACACTGCTGATACCCAATAATCACTGAATTGGAGTGGTTTATGACCTATGACTAGACATTTATAACTGTATGAGCAACATAAAATATACTAACGAACAGTGTGAACAGTAAGTTTATTTGGACATACAGATAGTGCTAACTCTCCATGTATTTGGGGTTATATACTCTGAGCACCCAAATAGTTAAGAGAATTGTTCGCCTTAGAAGTAGATCTTTTGTTATTCTGTCCACCTAGCTATGTTCTTCAGGCTCAAAGGTTCTACAGACTATATACTATGTACATGTCACCATAAAAACTGATAATCTGTCTACTCCATTAAGAAAAATTCCTGAACATTTAAAAGCAATTCTTCAGTAATGTAGTTAGAGTTTGTGCTCCCTGGAATCAAGATGTTTTTTTTTTTCAAACACTCCTAGAGAAACAAAGACATTTAGTTAAGAAGCTGATTATGATTCTGTACAAAACGCTTTCTTACAAAAACCTATTGTATCCCTTAAGATTTCAAGGCAATAAAAACCAATAATTTTTATAAAATTATGTCCATCTTCTCACATATAACTAAGGCTAACAACACAATGTAAATGTTAACAAATAGTGGAAAAGAAGCTACATAAACAGGGCATATGGTTACTTCACTCAAAATGTATACAAATGATTTTCTTACAAAATTATGATGATCAGATATGATTAATGACATAAGATTATTGGTCTTTAATAGAGGCAAAACATGATGACTCACTAACAAAGCGAGCTAATAGCAGGGAGGGATAAGTGTATTTGATTATAAAGCAGAACAGATAAGTAAAACCACAGAATGAATTATAATTATATTACATGAAACTTTCATCGTTTCCTAACTTATATTTATATTAACTTTTCTGGAGATGACATGTTTTAAACATATAAATCGTCATTAGGAACGTAACCACAGTTCTGAATCAAACCTAGGGTGAAAACATTTGCCGACAGGCATCCTCCGAGTGTTCTCCGCAGAGGCACATCACTTCTGATTATTCCCAGGCTATTTTAAATGATCTTGGACAGGGCTACTGAATGACTTGTCAGTGAACAGGAAAACATCATGACACCACTTCTCCAGATTTCTTCCCAGAACATGAAATATTTGGGATCATTTTAATTGACTCAAGACTAGCTTGAAAAAACAAGTTAAGCTTCACTTTAAAGCTTTCAGTTTTAACTGGAGGAATGCTTCTAACATATGGCAGCTGGGCTCTGACTCACAGCAACCTTCAAATTCTGGCCAAAATGTCTGTTTCCTGAGATTGTGTCTGATATGCCTCTGCATCCCTGGTGGGGTCCAGCAAGCGTTCAGTCAATACTATCGTTGGAACGAATGAATGAATTAAAGGGTTCCTAATTATGAGCTACAAATTCTTCCATCAACAAAATAATCCCATAGGAAAGCTGCAATGTACTTGGAATTGATAGCTATGAAAAGATCTATTTTCAGCTCCTTTACAAGTTATTTTTATTATTTATGCTCAACTTGGTCTTTGTTTTTTTTTTTTTAAATCAAGATGTCAAAAGCACAGAAGCATTTTCCAGAACATGAAAGACCAGTATACTTTGTAGAAAGTTTCATTTCTATGTAGCTTGTGTGTGACAATTATTTTTACATCTCAGTTAATCATCATATATTTTCTCGGAGCAGACTTTGGGTGAGGCACTATGTGAAATGTTTGAAAAAGACAGTTAAAAGGAAAAGGTCCTATTCCTGAATGTGCACCCAAAACTGGAGTAGAAGGGATGTGGTTTCCAGTAAGGTGAATGGTTATCTAGAGAAAAACTAAATTAGAACTGCTATCAGATAAATATAAATAACTGCTATAATACTTTTGATAACCAGACACCTCTCACGTGAAACCCTTGTGAAACGGAAGACAGAAGAAAGTCAAAAAACACAAAAGAAAAAAGAAAAGAAACAAAGGTCAGCAAAGACACCGCTAAAACCCCCAGAACCAAGGTCTGTATATGTGCTTTAAAACGCATCCCTCTGACATTTACTCTGAGGCTATTTTCTCTTATGTAAGACATCATTCTGATGACCTTGATATCCAAATGTCCAGTATACAGGAGGTATTTCAGAAGCACCACAGAGACTTCTGCTCATAGGCACAAAGAGAAACAATAAACAGTGAAGGAAGAGATTTAAAAAAATGATAAAAAGTTAGACATAAGAACTCAAACAATATGGTAGCATGGGGAAAAAGAGTCAGCCACACCTGCAGAGTTTCCGAGTGCATCCTGTATTACAGCACACTGTAAACACCATCATAATTAATGGTTATAATGACTTTGAATCACTAAGAATGTATTAACCCACGAAGTCTATAAGATGATGGGGACTTACATAATATATTTTGAAAGCTCCCCTTCCCCCTATAAAGTGAAGTAGTTTAGGCACTTAGAGAAATATGCTGCAGAAAATTAATTTTTATGATGTACTTCATTTTCTGACAATGCCTTGAATGCAGCATGGTATACGTACCTAAAATAATAACCCTAATTACTTAAGTCCTTATACTCAAGGACTTAGGTGTTCCTGTTTCACTGAGCTATGTTCTGAAGCATACCAGAAAAATAAAGCATGTTCCACAGGAGGATGCCTGCATTATATACAGGTATTTCACTGAATTATAATAATAGTGAAACATCAGTAACACAAAAACTGTTCAAACACAACCTGTTCCCCCTATTTAAAGCTTGAATATTTTTGCTTGAATCATGAGTGTTCAGGGCTAAAGTTTACATAGATATCATTCTGTGAAGGTATTTGTTACCATTGCTATTTATATAATAATGTTTAACCTGCCAGAATTCTGGAGAAAGAAAGATTAGCAGTTAAAGCAAGTTCAATGGGAAAAAAAGAAGAAAGCCATCGACACCACTTCGCGTTGTTTCCATTCAGTGCAGGTGAAGTGACAGGTTTTTAAAAGTACGCTGTATCCATGCACACACATGATACCGATACCTTTTTCATGGCTGCACCAATTCTTTTTCAAAACTGCTAGCCTGTTTCCAAGGCAGCTGCAAAACATCCGTGAAAACTAGTTAATTTGTTGGAGGCATGGAAACTGCTGCTTCTCCACCTGCCAAGCTAGATCCACATTGTACAGACTCTACAATGGCAGGAGCTGAGGGTCCCGAGATCTATTTTCTCGGCTCCTGCATAGACGGAGGAAACGGAAGTTATTTCTGAGAGTGTCCTGGAAATGGACGCGAAGCTCGGATGCTTTGGGGTTTCTGCTCTTTCACTCCGCATATTGTCCAGGATGCAGAGAATAATATTTTTTTGTATTAAAGTCACTGTGGCCACCTCCGAATTGCTTTTAAATGTTATTAGTATTATCATTATGTTGTTGCTAACAAGAATGCAGCTGAAAGGCTAAGTTTGACACTTACAAATGGCCAAAAATCCAACAGGCAGGAATCATCCCCACTCACCGATGGGGTAAGTGAAGCTCAGAGAGGCCTTTGGCTCAGCGGATCACCCCGCTGATGGTAGAGCTGGGACTTGCATGGGGAGTTCTACTCCCACTCTAGTGCTCACTACCTGCTGCAACATGCTAAGTATTCCTGTTCCTGAGGAATTTATATTTTGAGAAACATCAGGTTGACAAGTGTAAGGAAAGTTTTCCATGGTAAGACTTTGAAAGGGAAACAGGAGGCTGTCTTACATTTCTTCTTCAGAAGATTTTTTTGTCATCACTTAGATCTTTCTTTCTGTTCATCCATTTTTATATTATCTGATCATTCCGGCCACAAGAGATAATTTACATGGCTCTTCAACAACAATGCCACCAATAAATCATGAAATACATTTTAATAAATCAGGCCTCATATCAATCCACAGTAAACCAGATCATAGGATGTTGAGCATATACCAAACCTGGTCATCGGATGGGGGTTTTACAGACTCTGGTCCTTTCTGTGTGACCAAGAAATGCATACCATGTGCAAAGAGCCGCGGTGTCTATCATGACATTGGCCTTAGAAGTTAAGAATATATTTGCAGTTATGTCTCTTCATTATTATGGCTCTATATTTCATCAATTTCATTAAACCTTTCTTGTACATTTTAATACATTCACATGGTGGGGGAGGTCCAGGCAGGCTAATTCGTATTTGCTTACCAAGAAAGGAAGGGTTCCTATGACTAAGTCTAAAACCGACCTCCTTCCACATTGAAGGGATGATCATTTGGCATGTCTGCTCCACAGACCTTTGCTCTTAACACCATGCTTGGTATGAAATATTGAATTAATTAAGAAAAGAACCATTCAGATAGTAGGGCTTTTGAATTCAAATGTGAAATACTTAATTAGGCAAAATAACATGCAACATTAACGGCAGGGATTTTAGAGGGAACAAAAATGAGTCAACCTTAGGGTTAAATGACTTTTATATAAAGTCTCAGGTATGGAGAACGGCAGACCTGAGAATAAAATCCTCAAGTCTCATACCTGCTCAATGTTCTGACCATTTGGTCACACTCTAGGAAGAGACAGTAAATATATATCCGTGGAAGGTCCATAAGATGGAAATGAGGTGGCCTACCTTTCATCATTTGCAATGATCACAGACAAAGCCATCTATAAAAATACCTGCCATAACAGAAACCGCCGCATCTCAACCCAAAACGGGAAGACACAGAAGAGGTTGATAAAAATGAAATCATGATACACGAATCCTCATCCTATCACCAAAGTGGTTACCCAAAGAGGGGTCTCCACGGTTGCCTGATGAAAGGCACAAATCATGGACTACCCACTGGGACAGCGGGGACAGAGAAGTGAGGGAATGGCCTCTTCTTCAGAGGGCTGAATGGCTGGACTCTGTCGAATGAATAGATAACACCATTGCAGAACAGACAGTGGAGATGAAAGTGGGAGCCAATGAAAACAGAAGCAGGGAGGAAAACCATCAAAGGGGTGAGAAATAACAAAGGTCCAGGGACTGATGTGATCAGCACCCACATGCTAAAATTGTAGCTCGAGAAAGCGCTTTGAAGCTGCTAAAGAGATTTAATACAATCTGGAATGAACAGAAATTGCTATCAAATAGAACAGAAGGGCCACCAAGAGACCTTAAGGAAGGGCAACCTAATGGAATGTGAGCCCTGCAAAGAGCTCACATGGCAATGTCCTTTTGAACATCTCGCTCATTCTAAAGTGTTCTGTAAATCACACACACACACACACACACACACAGACACACACACACACACACACACACACACACACACACACACACAGTCCAGGGTCTGTGGGCAATTTTGATGGGAGGTGCTCATCAAAAGTCTTAAATAATGCAAGGCAATGGCAATCCATCCGATCTTCCACTCTGAGGACCAGGAGCAAAGAACAGACGCAGGCTTCATCAAAGCAGCCTCTAATCTTTCTAGCACATCTGCAATGTCCATCTCACCAGGGGTGACCTTCCGAGTGAACTTTGGGAGAGATGTGCTCTTTGGTTTTGTCTGGGTTGCAGTTTAATTCAGCAGGGAGCAGGCTGTGGCTGGGAACCACGGCACAAAGAAAACCGTGGTAAGGAGGTGAAAAATGCAGGACTGATCGACAATAAGTGAGATGAAAGAAATGACTGGTAGTTTTTTATGAGACCAGTAGAAGAAATATATATATGTATATATGATAGGTGATCACTTTCAAGGCTCATTTCCCATTGCTGTTACTAAGTACGCAGTGATAGAAACAGCACAATTGAGCAATAACACTGAGATCAGAGAGAGAAAGAGAGAGAAGGGAAAAAAAACAAAACGAAAGGATCAGAGAGGCTCTTTAGGACTGGGTCCTATCCAGGGCAACCATCCAGGTAAAAACTTGGAATTTCATTCAAGTGCCATGTGGATAAATTGCAGTGTGGAGAATAAAACACAGAGACTTTAGAAAATGATTCTGTTTTCATGCAGATTGACGTTGATAACTCCTCAGAACTGAGTATTCTGGTTTGTGCAAGGTAGAAAAATCAGAAGACAATAAAAAGTTTCTAGTAGATAATGCTAAGAAGTCATGCCACCTAAAGCATACGGGCCAGTGGGCTTTCCAAATTTCGGACAAAGGGAGAAAGAACGTATTTCTCTAAGTTGGGGCAAGTTAAAAAGAATTTGCATTTGGAGGTAAATAAAATTTCTATTCCCGCTTAATTATCTTCACTCTGCCAGGCTGGGTATTATTGCATGGGCAGTGGGGAATGGAAAATTCTTTCCTCTTGAATGGGTTTAATCTCTCAGATCTCAAAAGATCTCCAAGGGAATCTCTATAGCAGGAGTGGCTAGACCCTTGTTTTGGTATCTTCTGTCTCTCACCCTTGGTTGTTCATGTCCTACCATGTTTCCAGAACTAAATCAGCCCCAGAATAGGACATGAGTGGAAGGAAAAGGGATTCAATTCACCATAGCTTTAACCTTCCTTAAAGTCTTCTGTGTTTATGTACTACGAGTTTTCTAGCAATCGGAAAATGCATCTTTTTAATAATTGTATTCTGCATTCTCTTTCTCCTGGTAGAAAACAAAATCATCATCATCTGTCTTTACCTCAAACAATATTGAGTTTGGCAAAATAAAATAAAATAAAATAAAGACGGTGTCTTCTTTGCACGAGGAGTCTAGAGAACTCTTAGCACCTAGTAGGTGCTCAATAAATACCAGCCAACAGGCAGGGCCCCTTTCCTCTGACAGCTGGCCATGGACACAAGCTGCTTTGGGAAGCCTGATGGAGAGACCCGCCTTTCTGGCAGAGCCATCCTCACTCTTTCATCACTGCACTCAAAGATATTACTGATGTTGGTCCTCTGGTTTTGCTGCTTTTTTCCTCTGACTGGACTAACTGAGTCTACTCTGCTCACTAGCTGCCACTTCAGAATCCTGTCACGCAGCGGAAGGCCAAAGGACATTTTCCCCTAAGTCCTTTTAACTTCCTGGCATTCCGTTTTTCAACCCCACATTAAAGGTGCTGATGTTTCATCCTAGTCCTAGCAGCCTATGGGTGGCCTCAAGTTAGACTAGGCAGGGCTTCTATTGGCTCTTTCCCTGTTGGGCACAGGGAGAAGGAACCCAGAGAAACGTTTCCTCAAGCTCATTTTCTAATTTTTCCTTGGATGCTATCACTGAAGTTCTGAGATCATGTATAAAGAAACAGGCACATTTGAAACTAACGTACAACAGATGTCAATCTAAGGCCAGGGTTGGCCAGCAAGACTGATTTTTTGCAAGTTCTCAAAACTATTTTTTTTTCCTTTTTGCTCGCCTTTTCTCCCCCTGTGCCCTCGTCCAACGCCCAATCATCTTCTAATCCATTAAAGTTGGTGTACCAATTCTGTTTCTATTCCAAGACAAGACCTGCCAACTTGAGAAACGAAATGAACCTCCCTCACTTTGGCGTGTTCCTGCAAGCCTCAACTAAGCCCGGGCAGAAACTGGTGGATGTATGCCCAATTAAAGTCTGAGGGTAGAGTCATAATTTTTACCTCCCTTAGTGAACAGTTCCCTGGGATGTTCCCGAACTGTCATTCTTGGTATACTGCTAGAACCAGGCATTGGCAAACCCAGCAGACTGGTATTCACTGCAGTTTGATGGAACAAGCCACCTGTCCTAAGGAAACTGAGATCTGAGACACCTCTGCACCTAGAAGAATCCCTCTCTCTTCTCTTTCTCTGTTTTACTCTGTCCCTAGGGGTAAGTAGTTTCTGCAAACATAAAATTAGTTTATATTTTAAGGGCTTTGGAATTACTAATTTTGACTAAGTTAAAAAGGGCAGAGCTAGTACTCTCCCAAGTGACTCAATCTGTGATTCTTGGGAAGGATTTAATGGACATATTTTCTTTTCATTCAGGGTGACCTCACTGATCATTGTGGAATATGCCCTCTCTTTTTCTTCCCCTCCTTAAAACAAAATAACTGCAATTTTCTAGGCATTTCCTAGGAAAGAAAACTCTGTATTTTTTACTTGTCTTTAAGGCCACTGTTGAGGAATTTTTTTTTAAACTCTATTTAAAGTGTAGGTGAAGGTGATTGTATCTTTCCAAAGTCAGTAAAACAAATGTGTTGCATAAGTCATTTCAATTCAATTAAGAGAAACAGGTCAGATGCTAAAATATTAGTAAAATCAATTATGAGTAATAGGTCTCCTGTTAACATGTATCACTACAACCGCCTCTCTCATAATATTTGAATAAATTTACATTTGTTTTGTATCTCTGTGTGCCTATAATGTACAACGGTGTCACTTGACCATAAAAGCTTCTCTATCTCCTTCTCTTAGTTACACTTTCTCTGATGTGCCTTGGAAACGACATGTAGACTAACCCTTATAGAGTGAAGGTTTTTCTAAGGAGAGAAAGTCCGGTGACAAATTAAAAAGAGCTTTGCAGTCAGATCTGACTTTGAATCTTGCCCTGTCACCTGTCAGTTGGGCAGGGAGCTTCCTCCTTCCTTGGTTTCCTCACCCGTGAGGGTAAAAGTGCCTTTCCACACGGTTGCTCTACGATTTAAATAAAACAACTTGCCATAAAACTCCCACCAGGTTGCTAGGCACATCTGGCATTCATTAAATGAATGTTTCTTTGTGAACTCTTTTGAAAATCCTAAAAATTACTCATATATAAGAGAAAATAATCATAAAATCTCAATTTGATATGGTGTGTGTGTGTGTGTGTGTGTGTGTGTGTGTGTGTGAGGATTACTGCCACAAAGTCACCTGAAAAAAAAAGGTGTCAAAGAGAAAGACTTTCTCCTTACTATTCAGTAAAAAGGGCACCCTCAAAAACTCAGGTAGACAGTTCATGGGAAGGCCTCATGGGACAGTAGATTTGCTTCTGCACCCTCGGTAGGCTTTCTTTCAGGAAAACAACTGATCTCTAACGTTGCTAAATTCTGTGAAAAAAAAAAAGAACACAATATTGAATCTGTGCCATAATTGCAAAAACATAAAATGATATATGTATAGGACAAAAAACAAGAAAGGAAAACTGGAAATATTTTTGGCAGATTAGTAAAAAAAAATGGTCATTTTTTGCTTTGTAATATCCTTTACTCTTATATGACATTTGAACATTTAAGTGGCAAATAGAGAATTGTATGATTGGAAATTCATTCTTTTAGGCTGATAGGCTACCAGTTCTATCTGCTGAAAAAGATAGTATCTCAGGAAGCTAAGTACAGTTTGGCTTTAATGGAACACTTTTGTTCTAATTGCACAGAGGAAATGCAAGCACTGGTGTTGACTTCTGGGGAAGAGGAAGGAAGGACAATTTTGGAGCATGAGCCATCAGCTGAGCGGAGCAGACCTGGAGATAGTGGACCCTCAATGGAAATAAAGAAGTTGGAGCAGCAAGGCAAATCAGTATAAATGCAACCTCTGGAAGGTTCTAGTTGTATAGGAAAGAGCATTAAGATTGATTCTTTCAGAGTGTTTCTGTGTACTTTTGAGGAAAACAGGCATTCGTAGGGTGCATTGATGAGAAGGTCCCGAGAAAAGCATTCAAGAGTTTGGAATGCAGCTCACTGACCATATGGTTTATAAAGACATGGCTTCTGCACTGTTTCTATGAACCTTTGTGGGGAGGGGGCAGCATGGCACGGGAGAATGAACAAGGTCTTCAGGGCTTGACCGAATAAGGTTCAAGCCCACCTCTGCCACGCACTAGCCACGTGTGCTAGGCGAGTGGCTTAACACCTGAAACTCAGTTTTCTCAAGAAATAGGATACTTTTTATAGTTATCATAAGGTTTAAATGAGACTATACACATGTACATCCAGACTGACATGCTTACATAGGTGTAAACTGCCTGGAACACAGTAAGGTCTCAAATAATGCACCTGTTCTCAACACAGGGAGCAGAAAAGAGAAGAACTCATATCCTAAGATAATAAAATTAATAAAGTTCTCCACTGTGGCTCCATCCCTGTTTATATGCTCAAGTTGAGACCAGAACAGCCTGCTCAGTGGGGTATAAGTTGAAGAGCTGTCAGGGAAAACAGAGCAGCACCACCCCCAACACAGCCCCCTTTCTGCTTCCTAGAATGTGGTGGTGGATTAGTTGCCACGATCAACAGCTGCGCAAGTCCTAATGCTCTCTCATGTTTCTTCATCTTAGCGCTGGTGCACTTGGTGGAGCTGATGGCTCCGATTCCTGTATTTTGAATCCCGTCATAGCCCATGCTGACCATGCTTAGGGTCAGGGGATATAGATAAAGGGGCCCTGGGTGGCTTCTGTTCTCCACTGAGCCCTGAGATCGACTGCTTCTAAGTCCTAAAGGTTTGCCTATCTCATCTGGGAAACCAGTAATAGGAAAGAATAACACCCTAGCTGGTATCTCTAACCCTCACCTTGCGACAAGTGTAAAATGAGAAGGGGAGGGAAGATTCTCTCCAAAGTCTCACGAGATGGGGCTCTGAGGACTTATCATCGGAAGCTCACTAAGCAGGTAACTCTGTACCGTGTGCTCCAGCAGCAGCCGGGGAAGAGAAGGCTAATAATGGGATTTGAGTTTACCCAGCAAAACCAACAGGGAACAATCTTCAGTGGGCGGAGGAAGAATGAGAGCTCAAGATAGCCCAGGTCGGGGAAGCTGCTCCCTGCCTGCCCAGCTCATAAGGAAACTGTTTATGTTTTCTGTTTGCCAAAAAACCTTTGTGTGCTGCTGAAACCTGTTTGTCCTGAACTCCTAACAATCAACGCATGACAACCAGTTCTTCAGGTGACAAGCCGGTCTGCTAATGAGCAAGGAATGACTGACGAGGTCCTGCTGCCTGAAACCCCTTAGCTGCGTGGAGATCTGTGGATGAAGGTTGAGAGGGCTGCTTTGAAAAGAACTCTGTCTTCTCTCTCTCCATGCACCCATATGCCCATGCTTTTCACATGTGAGCAACCCATGAGCACTGTCGTTATAGGCATGTCTGATCTGGGGGGTACTGAATGTAGTTCCTCCGAAAAGTGCCATTGCTCCAGGAAAAGCAAATACGTCTCTATTGGACCCATAAAACTCACTGTGAAGACTGTTACAAAATACCTCGAATTTTGTCAACATATATACACTCACACACATAAAACACTTTATGTCCTGTTTAATGTATGCATGTACAAACACACGCACACATATGTATCTGGGGTTTGGGGATCTACTAAGAGCAAGGTAAATCAAGGAACATGTAAATTGACCATGTTAAATGACTTGATGAAGGTGGTGATCAAATCCCAAAAGGGTGTGTGTCTGCTCAGGGTGGTGCTCGGACGGGTCTTCAGCGTGCGTGAGACTAGTGCTAGCACGTGTCTGCCCTCTCATCTCTCGCACCTTGTTGTCTATTAAAATCTCGCCTCCCACACCTGCCAGGTTCCTCCCAGTTGCACGAGGGCTGACACTGGTTGGTGAGGATTGAGAAATTGTGATTTGTTTGTTGTTTTACTGGTATCTGATGTGAACCGAACATTAGAAAATATTCCTTGAGTCCTTGTGAAGGCTCAGAAAGAAACAGAAGTTGGGAAGAGCAGCAAAAGGGTATTAGGGGATGTTGTGAAGAATTCCAGGGGCCACAGGGCTTAAGAAATTCTGATCTTGGAACCAAAACAGACCTTAAACATGTCAGAAGTACATTTGAGGGCAGGACACGGTAGCTCACACCTGTAATCCCAGCACTTTGGGAGGCTTAGGTGGGCGGGCAGATCACCAGGTCAAGAGATCGAGACCATCCTGGCCAACATGGTGAAACCCTGTCTCTACTAAAAATACACAAAAAAAATTAGCTAGGTGTGGTGGCGTGTGCCTGTAGTCCCAGCAACTCGGGAGGCTGAGGCAGTAAGAATAGCTTGAACCCAGGAGGTGGAGGTTGCGGTGAGCTGAGATTGTGCCACTTCACACCAGCCTGGTGACAGAGCGAGATTCTGCCTCAAACAAACAACAAAAAAACTATGTTTCAGGAAAAGAGCTTAAGAACGAACGTTTCTCAGGTACAAATGAACCGGTTTTCCCTGAGTAATCTTGTACTTTGCACAAAGAAGAATGAACACACCTGTGTTCTGTGGCTGAGGCACCTCCAGGTTCAGCCTGACTAGCCCCAAGGTTTGCTGCGTCAGGGGAAAGGCTGTAGGAAACCCCTGGTCCTCAAAACCCCCTTTGTTCTCACACCAGCCTCACACCAACCTCTGTAAGAAACAGGTTGAGTTCTCAGAGAAAATACCTTGAAGAAGACTTGATGGACATGCTTTTACTGTGACAGGCAAGGTTCATCTAAAAGTCGATGCATTTGGGGGAAGACTTGCACAATACTGAATTGCTTCTGAAATAAACAAACAAAAAAGCCCACAACAACACAGTAGCCTCAAGCCTGTTCACCTTTTTTTTTTTTTGAGATGGAGTTTCGCTCTCGTTACCCAGGCTGGAGTGCAATGGCGCGATCTCGGCTCACCGCAACCTCCGCCTCCTGGGTTCAGGCAATTCTCCCGCCTCAGCCTCCCGAGTAGCTGGGATTACAGGCACGCGCCACCATGCCCAGCTAATTTTTTGTCTTTTTAGTAGAGACGGGGTTTCACCATGTTGACCAGGATGGTCTCGGCCTCCCAAAGTGCTGGGATTACAGGCTTGAGCCACCGCTCCCGGCCAGCCTGTTCACCTTTCTATCCTAGCACAACTTATCACAGGCAGGCGTGATACGATGATATGTATTCTTTGCTAGTGAGCCCAGTAGCGCTGGCAGTATATCTGTCTGGCTCAGTGTTACAGGCACAGAGCCCATCACAGTGCCTGGTATACAGTAGGTACCACTTTTATTGCTCGTATTTGTTGAATCGATCAATCAATCAATCATACAAGGGAGATAACCCAGACCCAAATCTTCAGTAAGTGCTTATCCACTAATTGAGGCAAATGCATTGTACCTGGTGCCACTGAAATTCGGAGTCCCTATTTTTTACCACAGCAACACAGTAGCAAAGGGTAAACCCTGTAGTGAGTTTTGAAGGCAGCAAGGTCGGAGGAAGCAACTGCACAGGAGGCAGAACGTGAAACTGAGCACTCTTCTTGGAGAACATCTAACCATGGACTTCCCTGGAGGGACGGCCTGCAGAACTGTCCCAGGCCAATATCAACGTGTGTTACAGATTCATAGCACAGTGGATAATTAGCTATATTAATCAGGAAGGAAGAAAGAATAAAGGAAAAATTCACACACACACACACACGAGAGAGAGAGAGAGAGAGAGAGAGAGAGAGAGAGAGAGAGAGAGACAGAGAGAGGGAGAGAAAGAGAGAGAGAGACCTAAAACTGTGAGCTTCTTCACCGCCGGGTCTTCATTAAGAACTTCACACCTGGTGATGGGCAGATTTGCCCCGTGGTGGGAAGGACCTGTCAGTTCATCTAGTCCTTGACAACAGCTGCTGTGTCCAAGTTTGGGCAGGACTGTTGCAGAGGCTGGGCCTAGGTATATTAGGAACTGGGGTATTGCTGTGGGTATGGAGGGCAGCTAAGGAGAAGAGGTGCTTGAGAAGGTTGCTGTACTCTTGGCAAGCCAAACTCTGGTTCTTAAAACTAAGAAGTCATAGAGAAGTGAATGCAGCTTGTATCAAGGGCAATTTTTGATTATCAGATAGGAATAGACTACTACAGGCCACAGACAAGGTGTTAAACATGTTCTTTTCATTGTTACCCAGACCTTTCTTGTCTTGGCCAGTAACGCTTGGCTGGTTTTCTTCTGTACTCCTAGAGGTGGGGCAGAGGTAACTGGGGACTCTAAGAATCACTCTAAGTAACACCGTCTTCAGAAACAGTGATGGAGCAATGCTTGGGTACCAGCACTCAAGACTCTATCAACTTTGGCCAAGGCCAAGAGACAACCTCCGCTACAATGCAATCCTCTCTGAGCCCCGCTTACCCACATAGCCCCTTACAGATACATGTTGCACGGGTGACACAGAGCTCTTACACACAAATCTTGAAGCCTGTCCTTTGTGCTCAGTACTGCACCCTGGGCACCTGGCACACAGCAGTGCCTCAAAAATGTGTCAAATGTTGGATGACTGAATTAAATTATTAGAAGGCAGGATACCTGCTCCATGTTATAGTTTCCCTACCAAATTTCAACTCACTATAAAATATGTGAACACAACTTTAAAAACATATTATGTATTTTCTAGGAGCTTTATGAGAGGCAGGATACATAGGTAACATGTTCTGTCTGCTTTGATGACAAAAAGAAAAATTAACGTATTTTCTCATTTCAGTATAGGAGAAAGTCATATTTCCTTTGAGTTTTACATTTTATTATTTATTTATTTATTTATTTATTTGAGACGGAGTTTCGCTCTTGTTACCCAGGCTGGAGTGCAATGGCGCGATCTCGGCTCACCGCAACCTCCGCCTCCTGGGTTCAGGCAATTCTCCCGCCTCAGCCTCCCGAGTAGGTGGGATTACAGGCACGCGCCACAATGCCCAGCTAATTTTTTGTATTTGTAGTAGAGACGGGGTTTCACCATGTTGACCAGGATGGTCTCGATCTCTTAACCTCGTGATCTACCCGCCTCGGCCTCCCAAAGTGCTGGGATTACAGGCTTGAGCCACCGCGCCCGGCCGCGTTTTACATTTTAAAGATAATCCTCTTCCCATTCTCCAAATGTCACCTCCCAACATTTATATGTTACGGGAACAGGCGATTTCTTTGTAATTTTTCCTGCCTTGCCATTTCTCCAAATCTTGCTAATCTGCTGCGTTTGAAGCTCATGCATTTGTTTTTCCCATCTGTCTTAACACCTCCTGCTGACACATGCCCAAAGGTGCTCAGCTGAAAAAGGGAGTGGTCTTCAAAAACATAAACTAGGTGTTCCCTGTTCAAATGCAAAGTTGACAGGTATTCTCACAGGGAATACTGGCACCTTTCCCTCAACAGCTGTACAAAAGGTTAAAACTTGTTCCTGGCAAACACAGTTACACTGATGCATCCTACATGGATTGTCCCTTCTTGTGGTTCACTAAACTCTAATTGCAATCATGTTGGACATAAGCTGCTTACCCTTATGTTTCATAATGTAAAGTGCACTCCAGAATTCAGTGATGCTTTCTTTGATTTAAAGCATGATCGTGGTAACAAAATGACTTCCAAAATTTACACACATTCTTCAATAGATCATCTTTCTTTGGAGACAAAGACACGTTCTGACTCCTCCTATTATTGAGGATTGGATTTAGTTTTATGCACTCTCAGTAGCCATCTCAGCTGCACTTGATCAATCTGGGGACAAACTATCTTGGGGCTACAAATATGGCAACCCATATTCACAGATGATGTATCATGATGATGTCTTTTACGTCTTCATAATCATCAGGGCTGAGGAAATTTTGTTTTGCCTTGTTTCCTAAAATCTTTGCAAATTTTATAGCATAAGAATATCATAACATAGAAGTCAACTGAGAAATTGAGCACCGATCCTTAGCACTATACACAGTAGCTGCTTCCCTCCTTCCTCTCATCTCAAAGCATTGAAATCTGGCTGCATACAAGCCGGTCCCCATGTTTTCTGTATGGTCACTTTATCATAATGAGTCATAATGTATTATCACACAAGGATCATCCATCTTGACCATTTCACTGTGGCTCAGGATCTGCACCAAACTGCTCAAGATTTCAGGGCTTTCTGCTCTTAAGATCCAGAACCACAGGCATTGCTTAAGGCACTTTCTGCAGAAGGTGTACAGCATCTTTGCCTGCTTTTGCAGGCCTCAATGGACAGACAGCCTTTGTCCACAAGACTGACTGTCTCTGTTCATGTATTCAAGTTTCCAAGAGCTCCATGCACCTTCTCTGAGGTACTCCCCAGTCACTCCTGCCCCTAAGACTCTCTCCTTCCCTTCAACTCCTGAAGGTCCCATGATCAGTATCTCTCCCTCTCTCCTTTTGTTGCTAAACTATAGATGCTTCATGACCCTAACGGAACTCTGTCACTTTTAGAGTGAGGAATCTACCTTAGACCTCTCTGGAGTCCCAGGATATCTGGTGCACAGGACATATTAATGCATATTTATAGATGGATCTGAATAATCTTTTTGAAATAACCATCAAATAAAGTAAGTAAGTGAAAATAACAGAAAATGTGAAAGGGAAAAAGACATCATGGCATTAGCTCAAATAAGCACAGGGACCCCATCGCGCACCCTCTTAAGTTACTTAACCTCTTTGTGCTTCAGTTTCCATATCAAAAAAATTAAAATCATAGCAGAACCTACTTCACAGACTGTCATGAGGATCAAATGAGTTCATACGTGCAAAGTGGTTAGAAGAGTGTCAGGCACGCAGTAAATACTATGTATTTTTAAATGAAAATAAAAATTAAGTAACGTGGTAACACCCAAATCTAGCATAGTACCTGCCACAGAGTAACTGCTCAATAAAGGCTAAACTCAACTACTGTCGGTTTTGTGACACTTGCACCAGCATGGACCTGGGAGGGAGCAGCGGCTGGGACCAAGGGGCTGGCTGATGGCAGTGCCTTCCCGGAGGAGAAGTGTTTGGGAGCACGGGAAGCTCCGCACTCCGGTTCAAAGGCCCTGGACGTTACCAGCTTCTGCCACAAACTCGTTTAGCTGGCGTGCTCCCAGGTCTGGGACGTGTGGCTTTTCGGGTCAGCCCAAGGCACAGTTGCCGGGCACCCTGGCGCTGGTGGCTGCTGGGGAGAGGGGCACAGCCTGTAGCTCCGCCTCCGACTAGCCGCCCAGAGCCGGCACGGAAAGTTACTGCGTGCGAACGTGGCAGGAATGATGGAAAGCCCAGGGCTGCCAAGTGCTGCAGTCCCGGGCTGCGTTTCTTACGCTCACAGGCACCGGCTCTTTGGAGAGTCTAGTCTATACATGCTTCCCTGCACATAACTGTATTCTTTCGGCAGTTACTATGTTTTGGCGAAGAGGGAGGAGATATGAGTTTGAGGGAGTAGCAGGGAGGCATGAGCCAAGAACCCATACACAATTTCTTCCTTGCCCTAAGATGTTCCTAAGAAAAACTGACAATTTCACCCACTGTATTGTTTGTATCTGAACTGTCATCGAATGGATTTTTTTTTTTGTTTAAAGAAAAAAAACCCCTTTATCAAGTTCAACCCACCAGAGGCTTCCATTTGTCTGTTTGCCCACCCACTTTTTAACAAACATCTCCTAAGCCCCGATTATCTGTCAGCTACCCAACCAGGCCCTGGGAAACCAGAGAGGCTCATAGTCCAATGCGGAGCCAGAGAGTAAATTGTTGCTATATGACATGAAGAACTGCAACCGGGGCATACACAGAGAGCTGCCTGGCAGAGAATTATTTCTGCCAGGTGGGGACAGCAGCCCGCACAGGCTTGCAGGGGCTCCTTGTTAGAGCTGGGCTTTGAAGAATGACTCCAGTGAGGAGGTCACCAGGTGAACAAGTGGCCTAATTAGGCTGTGATGTACATTTATCATCTTTGTCCCACACCTTCTTTTTAAGCAAGGCTTTAAAAATACAAAAACAGATTGTGGGTTGGAGAACAGTATTGTATCAATGTTACATTCCCTGATTATGATCATTGTACTGTGATCATGGAAGAGAAAGGCCATGTTCCTAGGAAATCCATCCTGAAAAAGAGTAAAGGCTGGGCGCCGGGCGCGGTGGCTCATGCCTGTAATCCCAGCAGTTTGGGAGGCTGAGGTGGGCGGATCATCTGAGGTCAGGACTTTGAGACCAACCTGGCCAACATGGTGAAACCCTCTCCTAATAAAAAGACAAAAATCAGCCAGGCGTGGTGGTCGATGCCTGTAATCCCAGCTACTCAGAAGGCTGAGGCAGGAGAATCTCTTGAATCCAGGAGGCGGAGGTTGCAGTGAGCCAAGGTCATGCCACTGCACTCCAGCCTGGGTGACGAGAGTGGAACTCTGACACACACACACACACAAAAAGACTGAAGGGGAAGGTCCCCTCCATGTAGTCTCCAGAGGATGTGTACACTGCCTCTATAATAGTATACATGACAGTATTTATACATGGGGATGGGAATAATAAAGCAAGTAAAACACGATGTTAATGAACTATTACTGAATCCAGATAAAGGGTGTATGGTAATTAGTTGTGCTATACTTGCAATTTTTCTGTAAGTTTGAAATTATACTAACACAAAATGTTAACAAAAATGTATGAAATACAAGAGATACTAAATCCATTTTTAAAATACCAAGATGCCGGCCTGGCGTGGTGGCTCACACCTGTAATCCCAGCACTTTGGGAGGCCGAGGTGGGTGAATCGCTTGAGCTCAGGAGTTTGAAACCAGCCTGGGCAACATCGTGACACTCTGTCTTTACTAAAAATACAAAAATTAGCTGCGCATGGTGGTGTGTGCCTGTGGTCCCAGCTACTTGGAAGGCAGAGATGGGAGAATCACCTGAGCCTGGGAGGTGGAGGTTGCATTGAGACAAAACTCCATCACTGCACTCCATTCAGCCTGGGTGATAAGACAGACCCTGGCAATGCCTTTTATTACCACCATCCTGAAAAGGATCAGCAATGCTCAGGACATAATTAAAAAAAAATTTTTTTTGAGACAGAGTCTCACTCTGTTACCCAGGCTGGGGAGCAGTGGCACAATCTTGGCTCGCTGCAACCTCAACCTCCTGGGTTCAAACGATTCTCCTGCCTCAGCCTCCCAAGTAGCTGGGATTACAGGCATGCGCCACCACACCCGGCTAACTTTTGTATTTTTAGTAAAGATGGGGTTTCACCATACTGGCCAGGCTGGTCTCAAACGCTTGGCCTCATGATCCATCCTCCTTGGCCTCCCAAAGTGCTGGGATTACAGGCGTGAGCCACCACACCTGGCCAGGACATAATTTTTGATTGCAAGGATGCAGGTATGCAGTGAGACCCTGGAAACCTCAAGGAATGCCATGTCTTCTGTGAGTCCCTCCTCACTTATTCACTCCCTTCTTTTTTTCCCCAAACCTTGAGATTTATAGTATAAAAGGGCCAGAATAGCAGTGAAGCCCACCACAGGGATGGTCTGCAAAGTTCCTGAAAAAGAGGGCTCAAAAGATATTGCTTGCCTTTCTGCCGTGGAGGGACCCCCAGGAATCTCGAGAAAGTAGTTTCACCCAGAAGGGGGCATTCTGCTTAGCAAGGATTTTGGGATCTATGAGCAAGTACAATTCCACTGTACTTGCTTATGGTAAAATTTTAAAAGCAGAAAGCAAAAATTAAAAAGAATAACAGCAACAGCTAACATTTACCAAGGCACTTGGTTAACTACTTAACACTTGGCTGAACTCTAGGCACTTGGCTAACTACTTAACATGGAATCAATATTCTCCCATGAGAGCACCGTGAGGTAGGTACTGCTAACGTTCTCAACTAACAGACAAGGGAGTGAAGGCGCAGCTGGTCAGTGGTGGAACTGGATATAAGCCTGCACAGGTGGCCTGACTCCAGAGCCAGGCTCTTGCCCACAACATTATCCTGCTGTAGGCTCTGGTGACCACTTTATGTGAATATGGACAAAGGATACAGAGGGGAGATGGAAGCAGTGTGATCAGCTGGGGTGGCGGGACTGCTGTGATGCTTACCTTTATTTTGATGTTGTGTTATTTGTCTATTAAATACTTTTTAAAAATCAAACCTATTGTTTGATCACTTTTGACCCAGGAGATCCAGTCTGAGCTATGTGCCTAACATAGACTCTTTATCACTAAATAACTTATAGCTTCTCTGTGATTTGGTTTCTGTATCTGAAATATGAGCTAATATTTTCCCACTAAAATCCTTGCTCGAAGGTTGAAATTCTGTGTATGGTATGTGTAAGATACGGAGCGGGTGGAGATTAGGGGGTGGGAAAGGGTAGGAAGACCCATGGTGGCATGACTGCAGAAATACTCTATGGGACAGTCACTCACTGGTAGAATCAGATGTTATGCAGGAGGACGGGCTGGCTTTCTATTTATAGGGTATTACATTGTTCAACATTAGAAAGAAAAAGAAACATCAGATCTGAATTAGGATTTTAATTTTTCCCCCTTTCCTTCCTTGTTTTTATCTCTACAACCCTCTCTTCTTCCCCTCCTTTCTTCATTCTTTCTTTTTCTGGGCCACTGGAAGCAATGTTTGGCCATAGTAACACATTGTATCCGATAGGAAAGACTAGCAGAGACTTAGACTACAGAGAGTCAAGAGGCCTAAAGACCTGAGCATATTTTCCTTTGAATCCAGGGACACACCCCCGATATAATTTAAGCCTCTCACCACATGCATGAAAGAGGTCCTCTTCTATTTGCTGCATATATATATACACACACACACACACACACACACACACACACACACACACATACGTATATATACATACATTTGCTGCATGCATGCACTCACACACACACACAATTACTCATCGGAAATGTATCTACGAAAGGTAAATCATTTGAGGTAAGCAAAGGGACATGCTCCGATGGCTAGAAACTACGTTGGTTAGCCGGTATTGTCTTCCGGGCCACCTTTCAGGCAATCTGGATAGAAAGCACAGCTTTCATTTCTGGGTCGCAGCCATCTATGTTCAAAGATGCTTTTGAGAGGGCCAAGGGAACGATGACTTAACTCTGTCAAGTGCTTTGAGATCTCAGACAAAGCAGCTCTGTCAATACTGAGCATTACTGAGCATTAGCAACCCCAGTATCAGTCCCCTCAGTACTACCAAGGCTTTGGAAAAATTAACCAAGAAATGAGTCCTGGCATATTGAGAGCAGCAATCGCTTCTGGAAAGCACTGAAGACCCTCTACATTGGGAAATGCAGGGCTTAGTGAAAACACTCGCCCAAGAACTACTTTTCTTCCTTTGCAAATTAAAACCATCAAAGACTAAAACCTATTGCAATATGGAAAAGAAATAATTATATTAAAACTTTTCAACCAAGCTCCAATGGAGAGAGGGCAAGGGACCGTGGGTGTGCATACACTTCTGAGAGAGAGACATACAGAAAGGCACAGACTGGGCCTCAGAATAAAAGGCTTTTCTCCGTGTTTTTATTTGCCACAAAACCAAATCTTTTTTTGTTTTGTTAAGTAAAAAACGTATTCATTCTGTCTGGTGAGGTTATAGGGCAACAGACACATACATTATCGGTGGCCACATAATCTGGCAAAGTCTCCATGAAAGTACACTTTGCAATGTCTAGTAATATTATAAAGTATCTACCATCGTCCTCATCATTCTGCCTCTAGGAGTTTATCCTGTACCTTTGTTCGCATATGTACGAAATGGTTCATGTTTGAGGAGTCACTGTAGCTTTGTTTGTAATTGCAAGACCCGAAAACCAACTAAAAATTGATTAGTAGGGGATTCAATAACGTCTGATGTATCATTAAAATGGAGTATCACGCAGTTGTTAAAAAGAACGTGGAAATTTTGTACAAAACTGCTACGGAATTATCTCTAAAGATGTGTGAATTGAAAAAATCAATATGCAGAGCAGTGTGTACAAACAGACATATCTGAATATGTATGCCTGAATTTATCAAGCTCAGAACAGATTTCTGGAAGGCTGCATAAGATATTGGTAACTGAGGCTAAGGCATAGGGCTGACCTCTAACTGTGTATTATTTTGAATATTTTATCATGTACCTATGTGTCCTATTCAGACAATAAATTAATGTTAACGTCTACAAAACCACAGATTAAACAACAAAGTGAAAATATGAGCATTGTAACATTTCCTGGGGATGGGGGTCAACGAGGCGTGTCTTCAGAGCTCCCAAGTTCTTCCTTCCTCACCAAGGCCAGGCTTCTCAGCACCCTGCTGCCTCCGGGAGCCCCACGGGATGCCAGGAAAGCTCGGCCCATGTCAGCTCACGACTATTTCCCTGCCTCTGACTTCTCTGGTTCCCCACAGTTCAACCCAGGGTGGGTAGCCTCGGATCTGTTTGAACTCAATCTCCCCAAACCCGGAAGCCCGCAAGCTGTCCTAGTCACTGTCAAACATCTATCTGAGCACACAGGGACTTCCCATGTTGGAATGGACAGGGAAAGTGATCTCTGGGGATCAGGGCTCCCCTGGGCTGTGTCAAACATATTTCACAGTTCCTGCAACTCTGACCAAGGATCCTTTTGAAATTCGGGTTTTGTTGCTGTTGTTTTTGCAAGAAACAAAGACTCACCAAACTAGAGGATGACGGCCACCAGAACACACATGGAGCAATAAGAATAGCCGCGTTCTCATGGGATTTAATAAGAATCATAAAACCACAACCTCAAATATAGCAGCGGTGAATTACTTAGCTGCCGAGCATGGTGCTAAGTGCTTTGTGTGGATTATCTCCTTTCAACCCCATCATAAACCCATGAGGCTGTCGCTGTTATTACCGCCCCCCACTCTTTTTTTTTTTTTGAGACGGAGTTTCGCTCTTGTTACCCAGGCTGGAGTGCAATGGCGCGATCTCAGCTCACCGCAACCTCCGCCTCCTGGGTTCAGGCAATTCACCTGTCTCATCCTCCTGGGTAGCTGGGATTACAGGCACGCGCCACCATGCCCAGCTAATTTTTTTTTTTTTATTTTTAGTAGAGACGGGGTTTCACAATGTTGACCGGGATGGTCTCGATCTCTTGACCTCGTGATCCACCCTCCTCGGCCTCCCAAAGTGCTGGGATTACAGGCGTGAGCCACCGCGCCCGGCCTTATTACCCCCATTTTATAGGACATTTCGGCTTATGGAGATCAGTGTCACCATAGAGTGGTGGGCCCCATAGAAATGGGATCGGGAAAATCTGCTGCTCTCTTGCTGTCCCTATGATGGGCAGAACAGTTTCCCTCTTTTCAGGTTGCTGCTTTTCCCTGCATGTTTGCCTCTGTGTTCTGATACCAACAGACTCGCTGCCCACTGTTGGGCTCATTCATAGACTTCGCTTCCTTCTAACAGCAGCTTCTACAGAGGGATTCCTGACCTTCTCCACCTTAAATCTCTGTGCTTTGGCTGCTGCCTGACTGCCTACTCCTGTTCGGATTTCCCCAAGACAGGACTGGAGAGCTCATCCTTCCGTCGGGGCCACGTGGTCACCTCCTGAACTTGGGGTTGGGCATCCCACCTCAGGTTCCTATTTTGTTTAATTTCTCGTGACTGAAAGCTAACAGTCCTCATGGGATTCACCTTCTCCTTCGCTCATCAGATAGTTCTTGAGAACTGACTTTAAGCCAGACATTGGGTGGGGGCGGGGGGTGGTACACAGTGATCAGCAGAGCAAAGAACTTGCTCTCAGTGGCTCTTACCTTCTGGCGCCTTCACCTGTAGCTGTGGGTGTGGCAGACATTCTGGCCTGTCCAGTTCAGAGACAGTGACCCGTGATTGACCACGGCACTCCTGCCTCCTCCTCTAAGTCACTGCCGCCTGTGGTCCCCTCATTCATGCCTTTTCCTGGTTATCCATCTGCCTCCACAAACAGGGGCTGTGCCTTGCCCCTGTGTACTATGGAGTCTAAGGCGATCAAACAGATGGCTCCAACAGCTGGGTGGAGAATGATGGGGAGGGGCCTGGGGGATAATGCTCAGAGGGTCTGTGAACCTGCCACCATGGGCAGTGGAATCCCAGCCACAAGGAATGAGGCTACTATTCTCCCTTAATTAATCACTAAATTCCAAAGCTGGGCTCCTCTCTTTTCCTTTCTTTCTTGCCTTCTTTCAATACCAAATGGGCTGGAAAAAAATTCCGTATTTTGTTAAATTTGGACATACATGGAAAAAAATTCCATACTTTGTTAAATTTGGACATACATTTCCTAGGCTCAAATTAACCTTTTCCAAGCTTGTCTTTCACATTCTTCAAACTCCTATTAATCCTTCAAAACCCAGGTCCAGGCATTGCCCTCCTTAGTGATTTCTTCTCTAAATTTGAGATACTCATGCCTTCATGTGGACCACTTTTGTGCTTGGCATACATTTGTATTATTGCCCTTATCATACTGAGCTGCAAATATTTACTGAGTGCTTCCTCTCCTGGAGTATAAGCTTTTGGAGGGCAGGGAACATGTCTTTTTTATCTATTTATTTATTGTTTAATTTAAATAGATGATTTTAGGATAGTTTTAGAGTTACAGAAAGTTGCATAAATAGTACAGACAGTTCCTGTAGATTTTCCTGTCTGGTTGGCATGTTGCTGTGCTATGTCTGTTACAACTAAGGAATCGACACTGGTATGTGACTGTTTACTAAATTTCACTAGTTTCTACCCGGTACCCTTTTCCCAGTACAGGATCCCGTCCGATCTCACATTATGTTTAGCTGTCACGTTTCCTTTGCCTCCTCCGGTCTGTGACAGTTTCTCGAACTTTCCTTGTTTTTGATGACCTTGCCGGTTTTAAGGAGTACTTGTCAGCTGTGTTGTAGAATATCCCTTAACGGATTTGTGTGATGTTTTTCACACGGTTAGACCGGGGTTTGTTTATTTAATTAATTTATTCTTTTGAAGACGGGTCTGCTTTGTTACCTAGGCTGCAGTGCTGCGATGTCATTATAAATCACTGCTCCCTCAAACGCCTGGGCTCAAGGGATCCTCCTGCCTCAGCCTCCCAAGTAGCCAGGACCAAATGTATGTGTTACCGCACCAGCCAACTTTTACATTTTTAATAGAGACAGGGTCTCGCCATCTTGCCCAGGCTTGGCTAGTTTTAAACACCAGCACTGAATCAAATACCTGCATGTACCACCCAGCACAGACCAGACATTTAATTAATGTTTACTGAACTGAATAGAACTCAAGTATTTCTTCAGTATCTTCTATATCAATAGAAGCCTGACTGATGCCCTTGGAGAGGTGAAGAAAGGAACTGAAGTCCAGTGAAGATCCTCCACACAGTTGAATAATAAAAGACAGCATGTACCCAAGTGTCAAGTAAGGAGAACCCAGAGAATGACCTATGGCAGCTCCACAGATGAATTAATCAGGACGAGCAGGTGAAGTCAGGATCTGTGTGAAAGAGGTGTCTGGGAAGGGGATGAGTTTAGAGGCCCTTTTCGGTTCTCAAGCACACGGAGCTCTTCCCTGACCTAGGGTCCGCTCACATGCTGAGCCTGAAGTCCAAAGGTATCTCTACCCCTCTCTTCTCATGTCTGGGGGGCTTCTCATTCTTGAGGCTTCAGCTTAAATGTGACCTCTGCAGACCTACACTAACTCAAATAGGCTCCACCTGCCTCTGTGTCTCATAGCACCCGGATTGTTACCTTCATGGCTTTGTCAACGTTTATAGGGATTGACTGTTTATTCTTTATTGTCCATCTTTCTCGTTAGAGTCTAAGCTGCTTGAGGGCAAGCACTGTATTTTTTTAATTTTCTCTGGCAGAGCACATAGTGGTTCTCAAATTATCTTGCTGAATCAATGAATGGGCTGATGTTGGCTAAGACTAAGAAGGCATGAGACAGTGACAAGAAGACACGTGAGCAGCTGCTGTAAGAGGCACTGAAATGGAGCAAGAGTGAACTGAGTAGGCAGATGGGATGCTGCCAAGTCATCAGACTGATCACAATGGTGTCAGGTCATCCTAAATGGGGTGGCATAAGTTGGGCAAAGGCCAGCAATGTACTAGGTGTGGGCTGCACAGATGTATGGGTCACCCAGTGATTTTCCATCTTGAGAAGGCCAGCCAGCATTCATAGGACAAAGATGGGGGAGATTAGAAATAACTGGGGTCAAGGGAGGGGCAAGGGCTACAGGAGTGTCCGCATAAACCAACAC